>VZTI01005438.1:194878-206812 GCA_013397865.1 Struthidea cinerea | reverse complement strand
GGGGGAGGGAGAGAAGGCGGGAGGAGCGTGAGGCGGTGGGCGGGGCCAGGCGCGCGCCGCGCAGGGTCGCCCCCCGGCGCCTGCTGATTGGTGGAGAGCCGGCGCGCGCGCGGGAGTGGGGCCAATGAGAGAGCGCGGCTGCTCCGGCCGCGGGACGGGTCCTTTGGCGGCGCGCGCGAGGGCGAGAGCGTGTGTGAATCGCGCTCTCGCGAGATGTTGGCCCCTGCAGTTATTGCACATGTCAACATCTCGCGAGATCTCGGGAGCCCTCACGGCCGCGGCTCCCTCAGCGGTGGCGGCGGGGCCGGTCAGGTGTGTGAGGGCACAGCGGCTCCAGCCCTCAGGACCCTCGACTCCTTCCCGGGTCCCTGGGCGGGACGCAGGGCTCTGAAGAGGTCACAGGATAGTTGGGGTTGGAAGGGACCTCTGGAGATCATCCAGTCCAACCCCTTGCCAAGGCAGGGTCACCTGGAGCAGGTGACACGAGAACACGTCCAGGTGGGTTTGGGATGTCTCCACAGAGGGAGACTGCAGGCCCTCCCTGGGCAGCTGTTCCAGGGCTCTGCCACCCTCATGGAAAGAAGTTCTTCCTCATGTTGAGGTGGAAGCCCTTGTGGTTTAGTTTATGGCCGTTGCTCCTCATCCTCTCACTGAACACTCTGGCACCATCCTCTGACACCCCTTGGGGATAATTGTCTGGATTGATGAGATCTCCTCTCAGCCTTCCCTTCTCCAGGCAGACCAGGCCCGGCTCCCGCAGTCTCTCCTCATCAGAGAGATGCTACAGGCCCCAAATCATCTTTGTGGCCTCTGCTGGACCCCCTCCAGCAGCTCCTCGCCTTTATTGTCCTGAGGACAAGTCATGAGCTGTCCACCCCATCCCACTAAGGACAAACTGGTGTGACTGGTGTAGGTCACTCATCCGTGTGGCTCCTTGTGGGCTGAATTACAGATGTGTTTTTGGGAAATAACTTGGTTATGGGACTCAGGAAGAGAACCCAAAGGACATTCTCACATTTTATCTGCTTAGATATGCAATGATCTGAGTTTTTCATGGCCAAAGTTGCGACAGTGCTCGACTCTGCTGCTCGACTGTCTTGGCACCGTGGATGAGGGAATTTAGTAAAGTTGACAGCTAAAGTTGGAATTGCTTTATGGTTTTGTTGAGAACACGAGTTAGAACCCGTGGGAAGGCAGGAGGACACTAGGTGGAGCTCCTTGCTTTCTGCTGAGATAAGGAGGATGGAAATGAGGGGGGAAAGCTGAGTTTTGGGATCAGAACTTACCCAGCAGCGAAAAAATTAAACATTTTACCAGTGTATTTGGATCAGTAAAATTCCAACTGGAGGATTCGACCTGCTGAAGATACTCTAGAACTTTTAGGAGGAAAAAAACCAACCATTGATTCTTGCAAGACAGGGCCAGCTCAAGGGGGTCATTCCCAAATTCTGGGTGTTTGGAAGTGGAACCTGGAGGCCAAGTCAGGGCAGGTCGGATCAGCCCTGAAGCAGCTGCTGCTAAGCTGTGTGGGATTGTTCCTGGAAAACTCAAATCCACAGCAAGTTGCACAATACAGGGATTTTTGTTTCTCGAGAAAGTGATTTTGCTTGCTCAGCACAAGCCCTGCGTTTTGCTGCCAGGAGGGGTTGTGGGGCCTCCCAGGAGGTGCCAATATGAGGCAAATTTTACTGGTATTTGAATTTTTCAGCTGGAGCGGTGCTGATGTGGTCAAAGCAGCCAATTCTGCTGCCAATAATGGTAATTCTGTGAAACTGGAACTGCTTGCAGTAGTTCTGCTTATTCTGCTTGTGAACTTCGTTGGCTTGAAATGAAGCAAATGGAAAAGAAACAAAATTTGCTAGAAGTAGGTCTGGCTGGGGATGTTAAAAACAATAACAGTAGGAGGGGCTTATCTTTCCTAAAAGTCTTCATTTTGATCATGTGGAGCTGCTCAGAAAACATGCAGAGATAGAAACAGAAAATCAACTCCTTTATATTTTTTTGGAAAAAAACTAGATGTGCATCTGCTGTCCCTTCTGAATTATTAAATCAATCCTCCCTGCCACAAAAAATAAGTTAGAGAACCAGGACAAGAGAAATGTTTACAAGGAGATTCCGAAACTTCACAACAGCTGTCTTAATATTTGATTTGGAATCCAAACCGTGCTCCAGTTTCAGACAAAAAAAAATATTGCAAAGTAATTGAATTTAGTTTCTGCACGTTAAAGAAAACCAAACAGGTAGTAGAACTGATCTGTTCGAGAGATCCAAGCTTATTGGAAAAAATACAAAATATAAAATCTCAGACAATCTGCCACTCAGTGCCTGACAATGCTGCTCTGTGTTCCCACCCTGTGGGCTGTGAGTGTCCCTGGGAATTCCTTTGTGCCACTGCTGCACACCCACAGCCCTCACACTGGCAAAACAACCTCGCTTTGGGTTGGTTTTGAGTATAAAAAATTACTAAAAATAGTTGGGCTGCACCAGAGAACAAAGCCTTGCAGGGTGAGCTGCACAAAGCCTCCGTTGCTTTATCCAAGCTGATTTTTCCTATTTCTGTGCTTATTTCTTTCAATTAGAGAACTCAAAGATTTTGTGTAAGACAAAGCATTCTAACACAGCTCCAGCCATGAACCTGAATTCTTGAGAGCGAAACCCCTCAGACACCAAGATCCTTTGTAAATGGAGAGTTACAGACTTTATAGAAATAGTTTAAAAATACTTGAAAATAAAGGTAACTTTTTTTTTCCTCAACCCATACGTATGTGGCATTAGAAATATGAAATATGAGTAACGATAAATACAATTTTGATACCTCCTGTGCTACCCATAACATATAAAATAAACCACAAACCTGTTCCATGTAACTCGTAACAAACTCAGGTCCAACCTGAGTCCAGATTTTCCCTCCTGTTTATCAGCAGAACAGAGAGAGTTCAAAGTCTCTGAGCAAGCAAAAGCTCCACAACATCTGGGCATTTTCTCTTCTTGGTTTATCCAGACTCAGAAGAGGCCTTGCTGCCTTCCTGATGATTCTTAGACCTCCACCTGTTATTTCAGTCATGGAAAGAGTGTCCAGACCTCTGTTTTTCCTCCCAAAGAGAGAAACCAGAATTTATATCAATCTACAGAGAGAAAAACAGCTCGTTGCTGTTCCCAGTGCAGCTCTGCTGAGGAATCCCAGGTCCATGGATAACAATTCCATCTCTTCTCTGGCAGGGAGGATGAGCGTTCCCGGTTACCTGCTGTGCATGTGGATGTCCACAGGGATGAAGGTCACCGTGGGCTGCTGGGCCAGGCTGTGGCTGTTGTGCCCCAGAGGAGGTGGCACTGCCAGCTTGGAGGCTTTGGGTTCCAGCTCCCGCTGCACTCGCATGCGCCTGGTAAAGGTAAAAGGGGAATTGGCACCAGGGCTGGCACCTGGGATGGTCTCTCCTCTCCCAGGGTAAGTTTTGGGGAGATTCCCACACAACCCAGTTACTTAAAAGTCAAACCAAGCCAGGATTTCATCCCAAAGGTACCAAAAGTCCTCCCAGAGCACGTGAGCTCTGAGAAATCAAGCTCCCCCTCTGGCAGCCTTGCTGCACACTCAGACCTTCCCTACATCACCAGGGATCCCTAAAAGCTCCCACCAAGCAGCCTCCATCAAGGAGCTCTTTGTGCTTCCTAATGGTCCAATCACGGAGCACTGACAGTGAGATTCAGGACACTGCAATCAGCACTTTAGTGCTTAGATTCTCCTGGAAATTTTCAGCAACAAACTCTGAAATGCTCTGTTAGCTGAGAGCGGGGACTTTGGTTCATCCTGGTTTGACTTGGTGACTACAGGACTTGGCCATGTACCTGTTGTATGTTTTCAAGATGAGCAGAACCACTGTAAAAATAATAATCACCCCCACCACGATGGCAGCAACTATTGCTCCAGAACCTGGGAGAGAAGCAGGAAGGGAAAAAAGCCGTATTTACAAAGCTGTCACTGTAGTGTTTGAAGTTTGATAAGTTCAAAGTCCACTTAAAAAAAAAAGCCACCACCCCACTCTTTTCCTTACTTTGATAGAGACTTTGTTCTTGAGACTTTGTGGTCACATTCACTGAGAGCTGAGTGTTATTGGTCAGTGGCGTGGCCGTCGTCATCTTGAGTTGGCTGCAGAGGGGAAAAAGAGGAGTGAATTCATACAATATTAAGCCAAATTTCACAGTGATAATTAGGCAACTGCCTGCTAAAGGCCCAGAGCCTACCAAGTGCAGGCTCACTGAACTTGGGTTCTTCATACTTTCATTGTGGTGGAAACCTGGCCCTGCTGAAGGAATGGAAATTGGAAGCTGCTACAATGGAAATGTTGGTACAATCTTGAGCAATCTGCCTCAAAATATCCCCTGTTAAGTGTTAATAGGTTAAAATAAGATATAAACACAATAATGCATTGCTGCTGTGACACAAGTTTTGGATAAGCATGCATTTTAAATGCTTTGGGATTTTGGATATCACCTCTGGTTGAGATTCAGACCACTGATCAAACGAGTGTGAAGGATTCTGCACCCAGAACTCAGCAATGTGTCTTGTGGGAAGGGAAAAACTCACCCCAGAAAGGTTTAAAAACTCCCTTATAAAATAGAATTTAAAGGAGCTTCATTCATCTAACATGGAGAAGAAAAACCATTTAACCCCTTAACTTGAAGCTCCAAAAGTTTCAGGACAAACACCAGCCCCTGAGAGGGATATTGCAACGTGGCTGTGACAGGAGGTTGTGAGTTCAGCCCAGTGTCAGCTCAGGTTTGTTATTGGAAGTGGATGAACTTCCAAGGGCACAGCTGAAAGCATGCCTGTGTTTTGGTAGGTAAAACTGTGGCTCTGGAAAGAGCAGCCTGGATGTTTGCTGATTTTATAAGGGTTTTCCAAGTGTCCCTGGAAACCTGAGCCATTAAAGGGCTCCTTCAGCCCGAGAGGGGTGTGAGCACCACTTCAAAGAGCGCTCTGGAACCAGCTCAGCTCCCAGCCCCATGGAGCTGAGACACTCCAACTGCCCATTGAAAAGTAAATTATCCTTCAGCACTTGATATGGAGCTGAGTTTCCCACTTCAGATGCTGCCCAGTGCGACCAGGCTGGGCTCTTGTGCTCCACTGGGATATTGTGTGGCATGGTAACTTTAATTTTACACAGCACAAGATAAACAATAGCCAGAAATAATTCAGTGGAAATCAGTTGGTAATAAAAATTAATAGTGATTAAAACCCTGCAGAGCAGATCAGTCAGGAATGAGGGGGATCAGGAAGCAGCAGGAAAGGAAGTGGTTAGTGTTTGACTGGGATGCAGGATCAGAACTGCAAGGGCCACTCTTCAAATACTTCAACCCCTTCAAGTTAAAAGTTTGATTTTCTTCTTTTAATCTAAAAACCAAAATAACTCTGCCCCAAGCCTTTAACTGGGTCATTCTCCTGTGAGTGAATGATTCCTTTGTTTAGCCAAGGCCAAGTTAACTCAGCAACACGAGCATCAGCTGAAGTATTTCATGTTTAGATTCTGCCCAGCCCTATTGTCCAGCACAGGGTTCACACACACCTCAGAGGAACCTGGGAGGCACCAGAGCTCAGGGACAGCTGTTCCTGTCTCCCCACCCATCCTCCCATGTGGATGGAGGTTGTACCAGTGACAGCAGAAGCTCAAGAGACTCTTCATGCTGGGAAAAGCTGAGCAAGTGTTCTGGCTGTGGGCATAATTCAGAAAAGGCCACACAGCTCTCACCTCGTGGCTCCTGACTAGGGCAGTGCAAATGCCAGACCTGCAGAAGACTTTTTCTCCTCCTCTGGTTACCAAAATAAAAATCCCAAATAAATAAGGCCCAAATAAATATTAAGCCATGAAATGTTCATCCTTCCTACCTTCCCTCTGGGTCAACCACCCTGGGAATGGGGAGCTGTTTGTGCATGAGTCACCCAGACCCAAAGAATTTTTATTGTTATAGTGAAACTGCCTGTTTACAGAAAGGATTAATTTATCCAACTCTGTGCACCAAGCTGAGGTACAATTTGAAAACTGCGTCAGGTTGGGACTTTTCTGCTTTGTGTAGCAAGTCAAGAGGTCCAAGGTCTGTGTCTCCAGCTGGGGTGGAAGGTGCCAGTCTTGCTCTTACCTGGAGTCCCGGCTCCATTCCTGCCCGTGAATCAGCAGGTTACACCTGACCAAGCCTCTGCTGCAAGAAAGACCCAGCGAAGCCCAGCAAAATCCATGGGAACATACTGGTTTTCAGCCTGGATCCTATTCTGTTCAGAAAAATGTTTGGAAAATCAAGAGTGCTGGATAAAAGCCATTCAGCAGGGGAGAAGAAGTGGACTTTGATACAGTAATCACAGGACATTCTTTGTCCATGACACAGGGCTGCACTTCCCCCTGTGCACACACACCTGCCCGGGCTCTCAGAGCCTCTCATTCACCCTCACTCTCCACACTGCTGGCTGTTTTTGCATCCCCACGTTGTGGAGCTGGAAATGTTTCCACAAAGATCAGCTTTGGGCACGTGTCCATTTCAAACACCTTGGCAGATACAGGGGATAGGTTGTTCTGGCAAGTGGGAGCAATGCCCCCTTTTAGAAACCCTTCCTGCTGCCCCTGCCCCGCTGGACTGCAGCTGAGGGGCCCTGCTGGGCTGGCCTAGGTTTGTTTGTGAGGAGATGGGAACCAGAGCTCACCTGTCAGCAGCACCTGGCAATTACAGCAGAGGGGCCACAGGGAACAGAGGGGTTTGTTTGAGGGCTTTTCCAGGAGAGCTGGACTTGGAGAGCAGCTCCCTGCCAGGGAAGGCAGGTGCTGGTTAGGAGGACCCCCAGATTCAGTGCTTTCACCTAGAGAAAGGTGGGGTTTGCATGGAGCTGGGTTGTTCCTGCCCTCACCTTCCCAGCATCCCCAGGAACACCGCCAGGGATCAAGGCAAGCTGTGATTTCAGAGAGTAATAAAAACACAGCGTCCTTCAGTGAGACCTGAACGTGCCTGGATCTACCTTGAGAGACTCCAAAGAGGGAGGAAGGAGGAAAGAGAAGTTCAAAGTGGCCTGAGGCAAACAACCCTCCCTGTGTGAGCCTGAATGTCCCCACATCAGGGCAGCACCTTTACATAGGCATTTTCTCAGGTTCTGGCATGAGCTGCCCAAGTTTAGCTGCTGTTAAAACACATTAAAAGCAGTTCATTGCCCTGACAAGACAGAGACAGTGGCACAAACTGCAGGCAGCTCTGTGCGGTAGCAGCACCAATTAAAAACCCCTCCGTACTTCTACCTGCCTGGCTCAGATTGTGAGAGGAGCCAAAACCCCTCAGCTCCCACAGGTGACAAGAAGTGACTACAGGACCCTAGAAAGGAACACCTCATTTCTAAAGCCGTGCCTGGAAATATGAACTTGGTGGACTTTTGTCACTGACTCACCCAGGAGCAGCGTCTAAACCAGACTGTGAACTGCACATTTCCCAATTCTAACTTTTTTTTTGTGCCTTAAAATTCTGGGCCACACACATTTCTCCTCCCCCTCTGTGAATGCAGTTATTCATGGGAACGACGGGAACTCCACCACATTCAGATCCTAAAACCACTCCAGACCCTTCAGGGTAGGGCTGCCCATGTAGGATATGGAAGTAAAACAAGCCAGAGGTATTTTCCCACTGGTTCCAGGCCAGGATCTAAGGCACACTGGGATCAGGAGACTTGCTTAGACACTTGTGAAATATCCAACAGAACCAGGATTTGAACTTAAAATGGAAAAACCCCCCCAAGCATCACCACACTCCTGGAGCTCTGCAGCTCAGAGCTTCCACTGCTCAAACAGACTTTAAAGCAAAATTCCCATTTATATGCAATACACAGATGATGTATCAGGTATCAAGAGAGAGCTGGGAACAATTTTGCAGCTTGTTCCTGGAAGGAATGCTAGCGGTTTTCTTTTGTTGGCAGCTTTTTTTGGATGATTATTAGAAAGGTCTTATTCTACTTTTTTAACTTACGACTGTACACACAGACACTGAATTAACCAACTCTGAGTGGTGTAATCAAGAGCTGGCAAATAAAAACTCTCACAGGACCCACCTTGTTATAACAAAGAGGAAAAGATGCAACTTGGTTTTTTTTTGGTTTTTTTTTTGGAGAAAAGATTCCTTTCCAAGAGCACTGAACTGTGGCTCAAGACTTCAAGGAAAATGACACAAACTGAGCCCATGGATTTTCGAGTTCCTGCTGTCCAACCTGGCCTTGAACACTTCCAGGAATTCCCAGCTCGTCTGGACTCAGGAGGGAAAGAAAATCCAAATCCAAATGCACTCACGTAAAAGTGATGGCTGTTAGAGCAGGTGCAAAGCATCACAGGAGCCCAAAACCACGACACAATCCGGATTTTTTGCTTGGAATGAGGTGGCTTTACCCACTGCTCACTGGCATGTTCCTGGGAGGGAGGGCTGGGTAATCAGCAGTTAAATATTACCCAGAAAAAGAATTGATTCAGAAAGAAGCAAAATGCCTCAAGCACCTGTACAGATCCCAAGGCAGGAGTGGCTCATGGGGGATGGTCAATGAGACTCAAGGTGACAGATTTTAGAAGCCATCAAGGTGTGCACTCAAGGGGAAAGGAAGAAAATGAACAGAGCCTGGCAGGGGTCAGGGGTGTTGTGCCACATTCCCATCAAATCACACAGCCCGCAGTTTGTCTCTGCCATTCCAAGAAGTCCCGGAAAAGTCTGTGTTGGTGACAAATTCAATGGATCTGGAGAAATAAACCCCAGAAAAGCAGCTTGTCCGTGAGAATGTTCTGCTTCTGTTCCTGCAGCGGAAAGCCAACCCCGTTTTGAGCACGTAATGATCCAGAAAAGGCCCTGTCACTGCTTTGGGAAACTCCCTACAGCTTTTCACATTGTTAGAGGAGTTTAAAAAAACCCACCGCAGACTCAGCAATGTCTTTGCAGAAATGATTTCCAGGCTCTGCACCTCCCTGAATCTGCCATTTACCGAAGGGCTGGAGCAGTCAGGAGATTGCAGTGCTGTAGAAATCCTCTCTCACCTGGGTTTGCCATCAACTGCTTCACTCCACACACAACCCATAAATGCTCCAAAGCAGGAGAGAGGGGGTTAGGACTGAATTTGGAGCTCGCATTCCCAGCTGTTTCTCCTGCTCTCCACATGGATCAGCACAAACCCCAGCATGAGAACTCGAGGAGTGCTCATTTTCCTTCCTAAAGACAGAATCATCAGGGTCAAGCCTTTTGATGCCTCCATTACAGATTGATCTAAATAGGAAACTTTGCCTTTCCAAGGAATTTGGGTTCCTGCAGTAGTACGGAATGCTTTGGATGGGGACAGAGGATGGTGGGCAGCCCCATCCGTGGGCTCCTTCCCCCTCCTCAGCCTGAGCACGGCCAAAGCCCGCCCAAAAGCACCTTCTCAGCAAGGCCATGGCTGGGTGTTCGAGTGCTGGTGTTACACAGGATCAGTCCAGGGGTGTGTTTGCTCCAGGGGCTGCTCCATCCACGTGGGAGGCTCCGATCAAGGCAGAGCCCCTTCCCTGTGCCCCTTCCCACTTGGAGCAACTGCACCATCAACCCAGAGCTGGGCACAGGGACCCCCACCCTGAGCAGCTGACACTCCAAGGCCTCTGCAATCAGTTTGTTGCTCCGTGGGGGTGGTTGTGAAAACACGAAGTTCTGTGTGTCAGTGGCAAAGTGGATGACTCAGACATCCCTGCAGCTTTTTTCTCGCTTCCCTCCTCTGTGATCTCCATTCCTGCCTCAGATCATCCCTCCCTGCACGAGGCCTAATGAGGGCTATAGGTTGTGGCTGCATTTCCTGGTTTCTGTGCCTCTCAATAAAGCAGCACAGTCATCCCCACCACATTCTTCTCCTCTCCCACATGCCCAACAATGGGCCGGGTCAGGGCTCATGTGTTGGCCCTGACCAAGCCCCTCCTGACACAGGCACCCTTCAGCCGTGCTGGTCCCTGCTTGGCACCAGGGCACGAGAACCCAGGGCGTGGGACGTCCCCCAGGGGGGCAGGGGCTGCTCTGGCAGACACCAGCACCCTACAGGGTGTTCAGGATTGATGGATTTACCCCAGGAGATTTATCTGAGATCAGTCAGGGGTTCAGCAGCTCCTTTGTGTATTAAATCCTGACTGATTCACTGTGAAGTGAGAAGAAGAATTGAGTGTGACTAATAAAAGTCACGCTTGCAGTAGCAGTGAGCAGATAGGAGCAGGGCTGGACAGGAAACCTCCATGAATTCCTGCCAACAAGGCAGCCAAGTCTGCTGCCAGCTTTGCTTGGGAGCTTTGGGATGTTGTCCTGGGTCGGCCACTCAGCCTGTGGGACAAAGTGCTCCCAGATCCTGGCCTGGATCTGCTGCAGTTGAAGCTGTTAATCTACCAGGAAAATGCAAATCCCTATCCCATTGTAAGAACCTCTGCGAGTTTCATTTCCTTCAGGTTTTTCTGTATTAAAAAAATAGAGAGAGAATCCTTTATGTGAGGGTGGGGAGGCCCTGGCACAGGGTGCCCAGAGCAGCTGTGGCTGCCCCTGGATCCCTGGCAGTGTCCAAGGCCAGGTTGGATGGGGCTTGGAGCAACCTGCGTAGTGGAAGGTGTCCCTGACCATGGCAGGGGGTGGGATGAGATGGGCTTTAAGGTCCTTTCAAGCCCAAACTGTTCTGTGATTCTATATATAAAGAATTCTGTACACAATACAAAGAATCAACACAGAAATGCAGCCCCTGTCGCTCTGCACACAGCAGCACGAAGGCAGTCCCAGGATTTCTTGTCTATGGCAGCTTGTTGAATCAATGAGGCACCTTCCCCAGTGCAGAGAGCCCTGCAGACACATACACAGGCAGCTGATACCTCACACTTGCAGCCTGTTCTCCAGCAGAACCACTCAAGCCCTTGGCAAACCCTCAGTGCCCCAACCTGGCACCCACAGAGGGACAATAACTCTGTCAGTCCCTGAAGTCACTGGTCACTGCTCTGCCTTTGCGTCCTGGTTTGTAATCACTAAATCACCCCCTCCTGCCCACCCAGCACAATGCATCCCATCAGTGAAAGCTGTTTACAAAAAGCTACGCTTCCTTTAGCAAGGACTTCCTGGGGCATTAAATACATTAATTACCAGGAAAAACCAGAAATCACCGTTCAAACCTGTCAGCAGCTTCAGCGTGTTCCCAAATAATGCAAGCAGTGTAGTTTTGTTCTGTGCTGGAGACACTCAGTGAACTGTAACACAATGCTCTGAGTTTTCGAGTTCTTTTCCTGTTAAATATTACTCTGCCAGCTCTTTCCAGCACACTGCTCAGCAGATTGGAAAACAAAAAAAAGTATACAACAAAAAAAAAAACCAACCTAAAACCACAAACAAATAACCATCACCAAACCCCTATTTATGGTGCTGGGGTTGAATAAGTCAGGACGAGATTCAGCGTCCCCAGTGATGAAAGGACACCGCCGGCGAGGGAATGAGCTTTCAACAGCCGCGCACGCTTCTCTCTCTCCGGGGAGGAAACAACGCGCCAGACCAGTCCCAGTCCCGTCCCTTAAAGGCTCCCAATTAATGGAACAACTACTCAAGCACCAGTGGAACAGAAGGACGTGCGAGGACATCTGCTTTCTGTTTCTTTCTGGTTTAGAGGTACCGATAGAGAACTCGCGTTTCCCGTGGTACATCCACAGTGCCTTGCACACAAACCCGGAGTGACCGCGCTGCAACCACCGCTCGCACCGGCGGCGGAAAGTAACAGAGCTTTAGGGCAGAAAGGTTACAATTATCCCCGTTCAAGAGCGGTTCCTACACCCGACCCTCAGCCGGCGCTGCCGCCGGGGCTACTCACGGAGGATGCTGCGGGCTCGGGGCTCCGGCGCTGCCGCGGCGGCTCCCGGCTCCCTCCGGCCGCCGGGGCTGCGGGACTCGGCCCCCACCGCC
>VZTI01005438.1:183473-194723 GCA_013397865.1 Struthidea cinerea | reverse complement strand
GCCCCCGGGCCGGCCGGGCAGCGGCTGAGGGGGATGGAGGAGTCTGGGATTGGATCCCCCCCGTCTCACAGCGAGAGCTCCCAAGCTTTTGGAACAGCCCGGTTTCTGCGGCTCTTCGATGTCCAAAGGTCTCCCAGGCACTGTGGGAGAAGGAGCCCAAGCACATCCAGCCCAAAGACGGAACGAGTGGTTTTGTCCACTCGTCAGTGGAATCAAAAGGATCAAACTGGAAAGGAATCCTCGCCTTTAACCTGTACCTCGTTGGCTTTATCCTGCATTTCCCACCAATGAGTGGAGAGAACTGTGACCATAGTCCCTGTCCGGACTTTTCCTGTGGAAATCATACTTATAAAAGCCATCTGTCCCCTGCCTAGACCTCCCAGAAAACCACAGGAACAAGGCACAGCCCTCAGTCCAAGCTCCATTCGTGGTTTAGGGTTGCTGAGCTGCTGTGCAGATGTTTCCCCCCATCCTCCATTTCAGCTGCCCCAGCTGCAGCCAGAGCCACAATCACCCAGCTCCCGTGTAAAGCAACCTGAAACATGGATAAACCTGCTCCTTACAGAATCCTGCCTCCATATGGAAGGCAGCAACAGGGGGATCCTGATGGTCCATAAACACTTGCAGTGGATTTCTTGGGAAGACCAGAGTACAGTTCGGATGACAAATGAGGTGCTTCCTTACCTTGCAGCTCTCACTTTCCTCCTCCAGGAACATTTGTGCCCCTAACACAGGTCATGCTTCAGTTTGGTGTCCACTGTGGAGTGGTTTCTACACTGAACCACAGAACACAACCACAGAGGTTTTTTCACCAGAAACCAGACTTTCCAGATCCAATTATCTAGCAGATTTTTTGTACAGCTACAAAGACCCACATTAGTCACTTCCAGCTCAATCCCACTGAAGGCCCGTGCAGCTCCTTAAAACCTCAGACTGAAATCCCAGCAGGGATTACTCACCAATCATCTTTTCAAGGGAATAAATTTCACTTGATTGGTTTCCTTACAATGACTGCCCCATCCTGCATAAACAAGCAAGAACACAAGGCTCTCCCGGGAACAGGAGTGGTTTTCCAGCCACAAACCTTCTGTGGGCTGTATCTCTGGAGAGCAGAAGGGGCTTCTTTCAACAGTGAGCAGCCATAACTTGGAAGAGGCATGAATGTAAGTTAATAAAAATAATAAGTAGTACAGGAAGGGAGGCACCAGCCCCTGTAAGTGTTGGGCAGCCCAAGTAAAAGCAAATGTGAGTTCTCAAAGCCTCTGTGACAGTAGAGAGGGAGGGTGGGACTTTCCCAAGGGTTTGTCCCTCACCAGGTCCTAAATTTGTAGCCCTTTACTATGAGCTAGAGCCACACACCAGGTTTATACACTGTTAAAGGTGTAGATGCATTTGTATCATGTATAGATAAATGTTTATACACTGTTACTGTAAAGCTCTGCTGCCAACATCAGTTACAGTCACCAACCCTGAGCTTATCCCATTAAAGGAGGACCAAAGGAGACTCTGGGATGCTCCAGAACAATCCTGATGAAGTCAATGAACATCAAAGGACAAAACATAACTCTGAATTAGCTCCAGACTCACTACAGCCTTACCGACCCTTAAGAAGTGACACAACCTTACAAGGTGTGAAGTCTCACTGAATTTACCATGGAGCAGGTTTTGACTCCTCCTGGAACAGCAGCTCAGCTCACAGCTCTGCTGATTAATCTGCAGTTTGCCTGCACCTGGCAGGGCAGAGCAGAGCCTGGAGTGTCTCAGTGAGAACAAAGAGAGAACAGATATCATAGCAGATATCAAGACCAACTAGAAATTCATTATTATTGAGTTTGGAACTGTATTGTGAAATCAGGCCCTTGGTGATCTCCACGCACCCACAGCCTCAGAAATCATTACCAGACATCCCTGGGAGGGATGAAGGGAGCTGAGGTGACCTGTCCCAGCAGGAGGGCACAGCTCAGCCTGGCTGCTCTCCCAATCCCTGCTCCTGTGCCTGTGATCCCAACACAGAGCCACAGAGGACACTGAATTGGTTATTTTTATGTTTTATGTAAGAGCAAACCAGAGTGCCAGAATGTCTTTCCCACTGCCTCACCCTGGTACTGCGGATGGTTGGAATATGTTCCCTTCACCAGGGGAATCAAACATTCCCTCTACATGCCTGAGCATGCCAAAGTGTTACAGTGCAGAGACCTGGTTCAGAGCAGGATTTTAACACATTAGGTAACATCTAAAAAACTGTGTTTTCTACTTTCTAGGCCCTGCTCTTGTTTTACGGAGACAATCAGACCCTGTTAAACTTCCCTGGAGCTGTGAGCGATGGCAGGGACAGCCCTGTGTCACACCCACTCTCATCTCAGGGTCAATACCTACAGGAGAAGAAGTCTTTTATCTTGCTCTGTTTTCTCCAAGGGGATGAGGCTTGGCTGGGCTCTCTTTCCACACCAGCAATCTCTCCTAGCAAGTTTTACACTGAGAGTGATGCAAATAAACAAAACCCAGTAAGATTCACAGACCAACCTTCTGTTCTGGGCTAAAAAATATCCCTAATCCAAACCCAGACAAAAATGGAAATTAAACCTCTCGGGGAATAAATGAAGCAATTGGAATTTTATGGACAGGGTCTTTCCAGGGGAAGCAGTTCAGAATGATGAGCTGCAATCACAGGTTCTCAGCTATTATAAAACAAACCCAAAGTACTCCCATAGCTCCAGAACACAAAGAAACACCACAAGTTTCAGCTGCTTCTCAAGGAGAACATTTTAAAGGAATTTGGGGTATTTATTTATACAAAGTGCAAGCTCAGAAAGGGCTGAGTTGGTGCCTCTGTGCAAGCTTGCTGCTAAAAATAGCCCTTAACAGCAGGTCAGTGATTAGGAGAAACAGGTTCTGATGGGGGTTACTGAATCATGGCGTGGAGGGAATTAAGCAAACTTGAACTTCATTGTCCAAGGCAAGCTGTCGCCCTGGAATAGAGTTTTTGTCACCCGGGAGTGGAGCAGAATCACTTCTGATACTGATCAATGGCTTTATTAAAGCTTTGAAGCCTCCGTTTGGCTTCTCCTTCCCACCCAGAGTGGTCCCTGTAAGGATCCAAGCTCCCAAATCCCTCCTGTAGGTCCCTGCCACCCCCCAGCTCCGAGGCACACGGAGTCTCCTGTCCCATCTGCCAACAGGAGCATTCAAGCAGACACCACCATTAAAAATCCCACACATCCACCTTGGTCCAGCAGGGAACACAGTTAAAATTCCAAGTGTGAATGGCACTGCATTGTTTTATTTGAAGTGTCTTTACACAATGGAAAGTGCTGGAATGTTGTTCCACATTTTACACGTTTACACATCAACAACATCACACTTGATTCTCCTTATAAAACTGTTTCTGAAGGTTTTCCACTTACTCCTACTTACAGCAACTTCTACACTGGGGTAGAAATGAAATAATTTAAAAAATAGAAACACCACAGAGAATCCAAACTGGACTTCTGGAATTTCAAAAATCCACAAGCCTGCTGGATAACACAGGTTTTTGCTGGGTTTTTTTACCTTTGTTTTAATTCCATGGAACAGTGAGACAGTGAAGCTGGACTTGGAGGGATTTCAATACCTGAAGAGATACATAAATACCACACCTGTGGAGGCAAGATGGACAAACCCCATTTCCCTACCTTTTTACTCTGTCCTGTTCCTATTCCTGCCTCTGGAGCAAGGACCTGCCTGCAGGATCCCACTTTGAAGCTGGTGGCAGGAAGGATCCTGAGCTGGCACGACACCGAGTTGAAAACCTCCACATCTGTGAGAATCCCTGCCCATTCCTTTTCCCCCTGCTGTCAGTCAAGTGAAAACACTTCTGGAAGTTCAAGAAGCACATCATGTACAACTGAAACACACTGAAATGAACCTGAAAAATCTGAATTTTGGAATGATTTCTACACAGGAACATCAGCAGCCTGGTTTGTTCACAAATCATTGTATCTTTTTAAATAGAAAAAAAGAAGAATCTGTCTAGACTAAAAAAGTTTGGCTATAAAATAGCATAAAAGCACAGGAGCAGGTGTTGTTATACCAAGGCATATTTTCCTCCTACTAAAACACTTAACACAAGATCACAAAATCAAAGATCTGTATTCTAAAAGACGCATCCTGGTCTCAGAAGCAGCAGATGCTCTGTCAGACACACAGGAGGCCACACAGAAAAAGTCTTCACGAAAAACAGCAAACAAGGGCTGAAACTGCATAAAAACTGGCTAAGCCAGGCAACTGATTGTCTTTGAAAATACAAAACAGACTGGAGAAGTTTACAATTAACCCTTGGATGTTTTAGCTCCTGCCAGGACCTAACAGTCACTGGATTTATTCAGACGTGGAGGCCAGAGGAATAAACATCCCCAGATTGTCAGAAAGGATCAGACACAACACACTCAACAGCTGGATCCATATTTCACTCTACTACTGTAATTAACTCCTAATTAGGTGTCAGTGCACCACCACAGACACCAGAGCAGCAGTGTTGGTGACAGACTCTGAGGTTCTTCCTCTGGTGTTCTCCTCCCTGTAGTCACCAAACCCCCTGAATTCAGCTTCTCCATGTATTTGTGCCTCATGTCAAACTACAAACACACACTTGGCATTTCTGAGAAAAGCAAAGGTTAACCTTCACCTCAGCTGGCAAGGAATTCGAGCATAAGGAGTGCATTTCACTTGTGTTTAACACTAGATAAACTGGAAGCTGTTGGACAGATCAGCTCTTAACTGCTGTACAAGGAACTTGCTGGAACCCACTTGTGACAGGAAGAGATTATTTCAGCACTTGGAACATCACACTGTACAACAGAGAGGAAAGGGCGACATCTTAAAAAACCAAAACACAGCCAGACTCCCTAATTGTCACTATTTCAAGTCAGGTGGATTTGCTACACTCGGGGGGGACTAGTCCCTAAAATTAAAGTGCTTTTCAGAGCATTGGCATCCAAAATCTTGAACATGAGAGACAACAAGTCAGATCTGTTGTGACCTATAGCAGCAGCACAGACAGCAACACATGGACTCGTCGGGTGCCTGGTGTTGGTACCACCTGGAGCAGCTCAGCTCTAACAGGGCATTGTGCCCCCCACCTCCAGGGCACACTCGAAGGCTTTGGAGTCACTCAGGATGGTGGGGGGCGGGTCTGGGCGCCTCGTCTGCAGGATCTTCTGTTTGGGGTTCTTGATCTCCTCCTCCTCCTCCGTCTCACTCTCACACACGTGCACAACCACGCTGGGGGTGGAGTCCGTCCCTGCGTGCAGCTCGTATTTTTCCCCTGAGAGCAGCCAGCAAGAGTTAGGTTAAAAACACCCCCAAGGAAAAGCATTTATCTCAAAAACCCCTTAATAACTTCAACAACACAACCAAATAATCATTAATTCCCATCCCATCTTTTATGTGCTCAACCTCCACTCTTCACCAAACCTCTGAAATGCCTTAAAACAGTCCCTGTAGCAGTTACATCGCACTTTGAATACAATCAATCTTTTAATTGACACTTAGAGGAAGGGAGGGATGTAAAAAACTCCCAGGAAGACATCAGAACACAAGCAGCAAACACATTTCTAAGTGACATCATTTGTGCTGTACATTTCTGTGACATTTGTAAATTAAAAGCTACAAAAGCATTTAAGCACATCAAGCCTCCCCATTTCCTGCTTTTCACAGAAAGCAAACACCACGTTTCCCAGGAAGGCTTAGAAGGAAGTTGATGATTAAACCCAAAATGTTCATATTGGCATCCAGACATCCTTAACAGCTGGAGCTGCTCATCTGCAAGAGACTGAACTTCTCATTTCTCTGACTGTTTGTTCCTTAATCCTGAGGCTCTGACAAAATTCAACATATGGGTGTGATGGAGCCTCCCTCACAGTCCAGTCCTGTTCTACACTTTCAATCAATGAACTAATTAAGGAAAAAAAGTGATGGATGGATCATTTCATTCAAGTGAGAAACATCACAAAGAAGAGACTCAGTTTCTTCTCACAGGAAAAGACAAGTAGATAAACTCCCTCAATAACCACTTTTGAAGGCAAGTACCAAACAAAAGCAGGTAAATGTCCCTACCTGGCCCCAGCTTGGAGACAGCACAGAGCAGGTCATAATTGATCAGAGGAGTTGCATCTTCACTCTGTTTCCACCCCACTGGGGGAGAGGCAGGGGGGGAAATCAGGAACTGTTTCACAGGTTGTGGAGGAAGGAGGTAGGACTTGTCCCCTATTTCACTGGACACTTGCACCTGCAGGCAAAGCCAGGAGACAGAGATGACAAATATTAATTCCCTCTTTATTTAGTTTATTTCCCATCTAATGCACATCCATTTTCTGCACTTAATTCAGCCTAGCTTTAAAAACAAACCGAGTTCAGCTCTTGGCACAACACCTCATGGAACTGCTGCAGCTCAGAACTCGGCCTGTGCAGGGGCTGCTGTGGGACCTGTGCCAACCCAACAGGAACAAAGCACCTCTTACAAAGAGAATTTGGGACCCACTTATTTTGTTTCAGCCCCTCTGTGTGTCTGGGGGAAGGTTTGTTTGGTCACTGCACAGAGACTGTCCCAACCAATCTCAGCTCAAGCTGAAAAGCAAAACTTTGCCCTAGAATTCTGACACAGCTCAGTGCAGAACAACGAGGTTGAGGTGATTTCAGATGTTTATCCCAAATGAAGCTCACAGGCAAATGAGGAATAAAGAAAACAGGGACAGAGGTACAAGATCTCTGTGTTCCACTGTACCTGTGCAAAGTAAAGCTTCAGCTTCTTCCCACTGAACTCCGTCTCGTGCAGCTCTATCCGTGCTCGTGCTGCTGCCTCGGGGTTGCTGAAGTTTATCCTCACCCTCCTGAAGCTTTTGAACAGCTGGAACGTCACCTGCTCATCGTAGACTGTGAAAAGTGCTTCAAACCTTTCCTGGAGAGAAACACAGACATTCTCCAGATGCAAAATGAACATTCTCACTCGGTGAAAAGACATTTTCCTTTCACTCTCTTCTCCCAAATCCCATCCATTTCCTGAATCACCTCAACCTGCACATTCCACACCTCCCTCCCTACTTGTAAATCCACGCTCAGGGCAGCACAGCTTTGTCTCGCTGGTTAAATCTGAATTCCAAGAGCAAACGGATGTGAATGAGCCCAAAAAACTCAGAATACACAAAGTGCCACCTAGTGAGAGCTGCTCAGAGGTGCAGGTCTCCAAAAATATTCTGCATATCCGGTAATTTTTGTATTAGATAAACCAAAGTACTAATTATGTAAGGAAAAATGTCAAAATTCTCAGTATGAGTAAGATTATTAATACAAGATTTTTGTCCCTTCCAAAGTAAACACTTCAAAAAAAAAAAAAAAATCCATGGTTTATTGAACATAGAATCTCATCCTCAAGTTCTTTAAAGACTGGTAACTGCATTGTCATGGAAATCAATTTCATGGTTATGAAATCCAATTAATAATCTTCAATTATGAAATTCAATTAATTTACCAGCTCTCTGATCCACAAAAGACCTCATTTACAGATTTTTTTTTCCCATGTGTAAATGCAGTAGGAAATCTCCTGGTGTAGATTTTCATCCACTGTAAAAAGTCAGATTTAAATCTGACTGGATTTAAATCACTGGATGAGGAGTCTGCAAGAAATCTCTTTGCAGTTTTATTTACTAAATTCTGATAATATTTTGTTATTTAGAGATCTAGATAAGCATATACGCAGAACAGGAATCTTCTATTAAAAACTCTTTCCAGTGACCACAGTTAAGTTGTCTGACTGCAACAGATCTCTCCCAAAAATCCCGGTGATGTCTTCCCTCATTATAAAAACAGTGACAGGTTCAGTTTAAACAGCACTGAAGAAACTCTTCAGATGATGCTCATGTTTGCTTTAACAAAAATAACATTTTCTTGCACCATTCTTGCCAACCCACACAACATCAGGGTCTTTATTAAATCACAAAACCTCTTCCTGCTGCACAAAGGCCAAATTTTGTACCTGAGAAACACAGAATTGCAACTGAGTGGCTCAACCCTGCAACTGAGAAGGGTGAGGATGTTCTGGTCCTGCCAGTCCCCTCACAAAGGGGAATATGTGAGAACGAAACAAGATGTACTTTTACCCTGTCTGGATTTCTCACCTTGTGCTGTTTGAACTAAACTGGATAAAACACTTTCAGCTGCAATGTGAAAGGCCAAATTCTTTAATGAGTTAAAGCCAAAAAGCTGCCGCATCTCCCTCGACACACCTGGGATGCAAGGACAGTGTGGGAATTCTTTCATGTAATGGAACTCGTTATTCCCGATGCTCTTGGAAGCAAAAGAAAATAGTATTTGACTGGATAAAATGCTAACAGGCCAGAAAAAATTTACTTTAGTACAAGGTCTTCATAAGCCACTTTCAAGGTGTTCTCATCAGAACACACATCTTGCAAATTTATCTCGCTCTTTTAACAGGATCCTTGCCTTGAAATTAAACACCTACATTAGCATTGTTTTTAATTTTTATCAATTTAATAATTTAATTAATAATTTTTAAAAATCAGATTTTCTTTAAATCTGCCCTTGGATGCTATATCATGATGTTTGATTAAAGAAAAAAAAATAATAATCAGAAGAGCTTTCCACGTGCATTAATACACTGAAAATCCAGACAAAAATGTTCAATAGCTGCATCCACACTGAGAACACCTCACACTCTTTCCCCCTTACCTTCTCCTCCTGTACCTCGAACACAGCCTCGTGAACACTGCAAGCAAAGAGTGAGGTAGGCAAGTCACTTAAATCCATCATCTCTTCCAAATCATCTTCGTTTTCTCCAAAAATCATCTGCTCCTCCTCCTCCTGGTCGCTGCTGTACAGGTCTGACTGGCTGTCGCTCCAGGACTTCATGGAATCCCTGAGCATCCTTCCCCCCCAGCAGCTCCTGCTCAGGTGCCAGCTTCCAACAGGGCCCTGCCAGCCAAAGAAAACCCAAAATCAAACTGTGAGGATACCACATCTTCCTGCTCCCACTGTTAAAGGCAAATAATTTCACAAAAAAGAACAGGAATCAACATGAAATTTGTTCTGTCTCCCACAATCAGTAGCACCGCATCCCCCTGCTGTGGATGGAGGCAGGACTCTGCTGTTCCATCAAAAGGAAGATAAAGTCGCCCCATCAAGAAACTGGAATTTCTCCTCCCTTTACTCTGACACGAATCACGAAAATGACAGCATTGTTCTAGAAGCTTTTCTCCATGACACACTTTACAGTGAGCAACAATTTCTTATTTAATAATTAAAACAATTTCCGGAGTAATCAGAGCAGTCCTCTGGTATCTGAAAAAATAACTTTATTTCATCAATGGGAGCACATGGACAAAGTTAAATCATCTCTCCAAAGCCTCTCCGAGCCAACCAAAATCTAAAATCTCCTGATGTAAGGAAATAAAAAACATCAGGGAGAGTATTTTTTATATGATAAAACAGATTTTATTGGAGTGGACCTTCTGCCACCCATCCCTGCAAAACTCTTGAAGTTATCACACTGCTGTGTGATGTAGTGCAAGTGAGAGAAAAACATGTAACTGCACCAGATCCGGATTTGGAAAAAGTGATAATTTGTGACACAACACTAAAAAAAGGGAAGTAAATATATTATGTTTCATTGGCAATGATCGCATTTGAATATTTGCCTAATGAGGGGGGATTAACTGGGTTAATGAACAGGGACCGCCCCAGTCAGACCTTCAGCCAAACCATCCCAAACCCATGCACACACCTGGGGATCTAAATTCTGCTGCCCAGCATGGCAGGAAGGATGGAAATTTGAGAAAACAGGGAGCTGGTGGAAACCTCATTTCTTGTGCTTGCTGATTCATGCAAGGAGGGAAGAGAAAAGGAACAAAAATGCGCCGAAATGGTAAAAACAAAAGGCACCATCTGGCTCTGAAGAGATCTGGACTCATCCAAACAGCACCAGGACAGACACCCACATCCAGCCAAGCTCTGGTGGATTGAGAGCAACATTCCAGCCTTGTCCTGGTTTTGATCCCACATTCCTGAGGGATCAAACCACCCAGCCTGAAAACACTGCTCCCAACACCTGCTTTTCTGGCAGATCAAAGAACGGGGAGGCCTCAAACAAGGAGAGCAACACTGGCAGAGTTTGGAAAGTAAACTCAAATACTTCAATGAATGGTGAATCAAACATGGAGTGAGGATGCAGAGCAACTTGAAATTCGGTCAAGCCTCACACTGCGAAACAAAGTCAGAGCAGTAGTGACATAAACCAAACCCAGGTGTGACAGCTCAGCACAGAGTGCTTATTCTTACCATGGTATTAACAGCAATGAACTAAATTATAAGCAATTTCATTGCAATACTCGTTAGCAAACTACTGGATCACTTGCTCCCTCTTAGATTTCAGATTAAACAGCCTTACCCAGCACAATGTAAAGGATCCCAAGAACTAAAGCCACTGGGATCAGACCTTTCACTAAGTCCATTCTTCTGAGCATTAACACCTGCTTATCATTTCAATACCTGACAGCTGACAGGGAAACATTTATAAACAAACTCCCCAACTTCATAGAAGGCTAAAAATCATCTGAAATTAAAGCAAAGCAGCTTCTGCCATGGGGATTGATGATTCTTCATAGTTCTGCACAGGCAGCACCGGGGAGTTTTGCTTGGCATCCTCTGGACCAGCAGCTCATTCACAGTCACATCCCATCGCTTCAAGAATGTAAGGACTGGAAACGGCGTGGCAATTTCCAGGAGAATGGTTAAATCTGCTCTGATAGGGAGCTCACAGGAAAAAATCCTTTCTGTGACGGTGGGGAGGCCCTGGTACAGGGTGCCCAGAGAAGCTGTGGCTGCCCCTGGATCCCTGGCAGTGTCCAAGGCCACTGGGATAGTGGAAGGTGTCCCTGCCCGTGGCAGGGTGGGGAATGGGATGAGCTTTAAGGTCCCTTGCCACCCAAAGCACTCCATGGTTCCAAACCCTCGGGCTGGATCCCGCAGACCCCCCGGAGCTGCCCCGAGTCAACCCCCGCCCGCAGTCGGTGCCCGGCGGGACAAACCCGGGCGGGGGCCGGAACCCTGCCTGCGAATATTCTTAAATTTCAAACCTCAAACCCTCGATCTCCGCCCTGAAGGAGAAAGAAAACAACTTCCCCGCCCGCACCCGCACCCGCGGCACGGCACGGCCCGGGGGCGGCTCCGGTGGGGCCGCGTCCCATCTCACCTGCGGACGGG
>VZTI01005438.1:52247-183356 GCA_013397865.1 Struthidea cinerea | reverse complement strand
CGCCTCCCCCGGGAGCTGAGGGGGTGTGTGAGGGGGGTCGGTGACCCGGATGGAGAGAGGGAGAGGGAGGGAAGAAGGGCGGGAGGGTGTCGGGGGCTCTGCGCATGCCCCGGCCCCGCTGAGGGGTCGCGGCTGGCGGGTCCGCGGGTCGGGTCCCCTGAGGGGCCGCGCGGTCCCGGTCCCGCCGCCGCCGCCTCCCCCGGCGGGTTTCAGGCATCCCAAAAGCGCTCTGGGGACACTTTGGGCGGTGTTTGTACGGCACGGATCCATCCCTGGAGAAGCGACGGGCGCCCGCCGCCCGCTGGGCCCCGTGGAGGGGCTCTCCAGGATCCTTGAGCTCAGAGCGATGAGAATTTATGTAAAAACCCTGCAAATCGCCCTCGGAGCAGCATCTGGACGAGCGGTTGGCGGCTGGTGTGGAGGAAGGAGCTGCCCAGAGCAGCTGTGGCTGCCCCTGCAGCCCTGGACGTGTCCAAGGCCAGGTTGGACGGGGCTTGGAGCAGCCTGGGACAGTGGAAGGTGCCCCTGCCCATGGCAGGGGGATGAGCTTTAAGGTCCCTTCCCACCCAAACCATTCTGGAATTCCGTGGTTCCTCCACTGGCATTAATCGGGATGGCTCTGCCATCAGCCTTGGACAGTTGCCAGATGGGAACAGTGACAGTTTGTGTCCTCCTCGGAGCAAATCACAGCTTAATCCAGCCATGAGATGGTTTCAGACAGCCATCATCTGAGCTAGGTGCCTGTGCACGTTTATCTCTAAAGAAAGCACAAAGCAACATTCTTTCTTTGGTTTTTCACAAAAACCCCACACAAAACTGTTGAATTTCACTGACACAAATACTGAGTTCCGCAGCTTTGTCCTCACTTGGAAAGACAGAAGACAGCATGGGTTTGTAATACAAGTAGTAAAATTTCTGTGGCTGAAATATTTTCTTTTAAATTTCAGAAACAGGCTGAAAAAGATGCTGAGCTGGGCTTCTCTACCAGGTGATTTGTCCACAGTGCAGCCCGTTCCCTCATAAGAAAACAGCCCAGCAGCTCTCACTTTAGGAAGGTAAGATCAGTCTCCCCTGTCCAGATAAGGGGATTCTGCAATTCGGCTGCGCAGTGCAAATTCAGGTGGTAATGGGTTACTCTCCATCCTCAGCCTTCCCTTGCTGCAATCTCCTGCTTTATCGATTCAATACCACATTTTTCTCCCTGGCCAGCAATATATTCTGCTTTAATACCACAAACTCCCAACATTTGTGTCCACTTCAGTGGCATTTTAAATACTCTGTCTCTTGCAATAACACCTCTTTTGTAGCACTCCTGTAACACTCCTGACATCAATAGCACATCTTTGTATCAGCACTTAAAACACTTGTAATACAACACACTAATCTTTGAATGGTGGATGTTAACAAAGTACTACCACATTTGTCAGAAATTCTGGGGATTAGGGAAGCTGCTTCTGCCAGCATTATCCACGGAGTCAGTGAAGTGCAGCTCTAACACCGAGGCTGCCCTTGGGTTGTTTTTCTTCTCTCCCTTTGTGGTTTGGTACCCCAAGAGATACATTTAATTTAAAATATCCTGAGGGTTTTCCTCTGCTTCTCCCCCTGGACTGAAAACCCCCCTGGTGAGTGTTAATTAGGTTGGCAAGCAGTCGATTAAGCTAAATTGCCACTCTTCTGTATCTCTAGCTGCAGTCCTGTGTCCCAGACATGGTGCCCTGTAGCTGAGGGGTGACACCTTCTCCAGCAGAGCATTCCCAACTGTTATTTAGGGCTTGGATGTCTCAGAGCTGCTCAATTTCAGTAAAAAACATCATGAGTCAGATCATCAAAAATACAATGATTATGGGTTTGTGTCCCCACCCCCCCTTCTTTGAATCACGATTTCAAGCTCTTCTCCAAAATATTAAATGCTACGCATTTTTTTAAAAGCCCTGTAAAACAAGGTTTGAAAAGTAAATTGTACAATTCCTACAGCTGACCCCAAATATGTGGGGACTCCTGTGAAACTGGGAGCATTAGTAATGCTGTACCAGTCTGCATTTCATTTACAAGTATCCTGTTAAAAACAAACAGACAGTTCTTTCAATACACATTTTAGTCACCTAAATCCTGCCTTAACTTCTCCCAAGACATCTTTGGTCAATCAAAGCTCTACCAGGAGCATGGAGCAAGCCAGAAGTCTATAGGTCTTACCACAATCTTTTATTCAAGTTTCATTTTACCACAATCTTTTATTCAAAGTTTGGTTTCATTTGTCTCACCTGAAAGACAAATAGAATTAAACAGACATGCAACATTGCCTGTGAAAAATGAAGCAGTTGTCCTTTATAGTGCAAGAGTGTAAAGCTTGATTTATTTACACATTTTAAGGTGAACAGGAGAACGTTGTAGGCAGATCATTTTATACATTCAGCCAACACAGGAGCTGTGCTCCACAGAGTTAAGTTACACATAAAATACACACTGAGAATGTTTTAAGTGCTCTGGTGCATTGAGAAGCCACACAGGGTGGAGGCAAGAGATGCCAGTTCGCATTGGGTGAAGAAGCCAGGGATAAAGCCAAGGAGCTGCTCCTTCACCCAGGTGCTGGGACAGCTCCTGGTGCTGAGAAATCCTTCCCATTTGGAATCTGGGGGTGCTGTGCCATGTGCAGGGCCCTGCATGAGCCCTGCAGTTTTGACATTCACAGATCAGAGTGTGCTGTACAACAGTTAAATCATTTTTCACCCTGGAACGTGGCACAGGGCTCCTCTCCTTTAAACCTGCCTGTGCTGCCCAGCTGTAAATAATTTGCTGCAATTCCAGGCATGGCCATTGTCACCTCAGACTAAAAAATATTCTGCAAAAAGTTCAGTGTGAGGGTGCAAAACCCTTTCTGTTTCAGCTTCTCTGGACTAGAAGGGAGGTGAGGAGTTTAATTCACTCCTGAAAGAGCACAGAAGTCCCAGAGTCAAGTTTAAATAAGATACTGGGTTTCTCTGGGCCCTACTCATGCCTTTTCTTAGGCTGAAGAGCAGAAAGTAACATTTTTTTGGAAGACTGGGAGAAAAAGCAAGAAAGAGGGAAGTGCATAAAATTAAAAAAAAAAACCAAAACAACAAAACAACCCCATTTTAAGATTCCAGTGTTGAACAGCAGCAGCAAACAGGAGTGAGGTGCAGTCCCTCAGTCCTACCCCTACATCAGTCATGGAGCTGAGGCCTATGGCCCAAGCAACACCCCAGGCTCCGCTGCTGTGGCACAATAATCAAAAATATTGTGATTTATGTGCTGTAGAAACAGACACCACCTCCAGTGGAGGCCTTTGGCAGGAAGTTTCCAGAAGCAAACAAAGGGAGATTTCCCTGTCGCTGCAGGTAAAGGGAACTGTCATTATTAAGTAGAATTATTTGAGCACACAGAGACTGTGTAAATAAAACATGGTTATGTAAAGCTCTGGAGCAAGACTTGCCTTTGGAATCTTTGAAAAGAAAGGGCCAAACCCACACAATACCACAAAAGCTCAGCTCATGGCTGGGGGCAGTTTCACTCAGAGAAGGGCTGAGGGCTCTGTGCAGGGAGGAAGGTCAGGAATCAGGCTCAGGAAAATTGAGGAGTTTACACACAAACACTCCTGAACCAGGCTGGAGAGCAGCCTGCAAAGGAAGCACAGCCACAGCAGAGCAGCTCTGTCCCCTGGCTGTGTCCATCTTTCAGGATGTCCGGGCCTGTGCTGAGGAGAAAAACCCAAACCAGGCATTTATGGCTGCGAAGTCTGTGCTCCAGTCACCTGCTGGCTTCAAATCCTGCTGAGAACCGGGACAACTGCACTGTTACACACAGGGCCATCCTGATCTGGATGTCAGCATCCAAACATTTAGGCATTTCTGATGAATTATTTTATAGCACATAATTAACCACAGAGAATGTTGCCATGGAACAAGTGTGTGGGTCAGCACAGCTTGTTTTCAGACTCTGTGTTCTCTGGCTGCAGAACCAATAGGTCAAAACAGGTTGATTAAATGGGAAGAGATAAGAAAAGGCAGCATTCCTGTCCCCTGCCCATTCAGCCTCCCTGCACTGCTTCATTTTGCATTGTTAATGAACAAAAGTTGCCCATAAATTCACCAACAATTGATGACCAGATCCAAAGGCAGTAAGTCAGTGTCACTGCACCTCAGCAAGATGAATGCTCTGGCAGCATGAGCCCATTAACATCCTTATCTTGCTTAATCACAAATGAAGTATTGAGGGTGAAAGGACAGCTGTTATTTCTTGAGGTTTCCTAAACTCCAGTGCAGGGGATGCCACTGATAAGATCTGAATTGTGTCCAGCTGGTAAAGAAACCTTGGTACAGCCCCAGGGCACCTCCCCTGTGCAGGGGGGCAGGTTATTTTTCTAAGCTGCACAAAAATGCCAAAGCAATCCAAAGTATGCCCAGATTGAATCAGTCTGCAGAGCTGGCAAAGCAAATACATGCAAAGGAACAGTTCTGTTGTCATTCACAACAGCAAGAACCTGGAATAATCATGTACAAGTCAGGGGAGTTGTTGGGGATTTCTGGCAGTGGGAACAGAAACTGGCCGTGAGTCAATTTAACAAATAAAAATAAATAAAGCAGAAAGACTCTGTTCCAAATCTAAGATAATCCCAAACCCCCTGGTGTTAGAGGAATCACTTAAAAATACAGAGAATGTGAGCACTATTCCTTTCAAATAAAGTTCCAAGGTCCTGGAGACTCCACTGTGCACACAACCCAAGCCACACTGAGTGGACTTAAAATTCAGTTTCACAGCAAAAAGCCCCAATTTTAGAGCAGGCAGTGCTATCAAAGTGCCAGGATAACTTGCATCTACCAGTAAATGTTGTACTTTGTCCTCCTCGATTGACAGTTCCCCATTCTCCCCCCTCGTGTCCATTCTCCCTCCAAATCAGCTCCTGGCCATCTCCTGGAAGCTGGAAAGATAAATATCAAAGTACACAAAGCTGCATTATCCTCACAGGCCTCAATGAGTGCTGGGCTGTGCAACTTCTCTCCTTAGGTCATCCACAGTAGCAGACAAGTTTTTTTTTTTTTTCATTTTTTTAAAAGAAAAAAAAAAAAAAAAAAGGGAGGACCCCAGCTTACATCACCTAAACTGAGCTTTTGAACTAAGGAACTTCAACACCTTTAAATATTTGGGATCACTAAAGTTGGGAATCCTGCCTCAATCAAAAAGAAAATAAATAAAAGTGATAAAGAATTAAGACTTTGTCCAAAATTACATGAATTCCCCACCAGATACAGGCACATAGTTCTCATTTCTCCATGTCCTCATCCTTCACAGTGCTCCCTCTGCACCATTTAATCCAACTTGAAGCTCCTGCTATGAAATCAGAAAACTGGCAAATAATCTTTGTTCTAAGCCATATAATCCAGTGGTGCTCTAAAAACAACCCCCATCCTCAGTGCTTATGTTCAACAGCAGAACAGTTGTACAGAAGTGCCCAAAATTTGTGGTTTGAAGGGATAAAGTGTTCACTCTCACCAGTTCTGCTGCTCTAAACACACAGCAAGTTCCAGTGTTGGTGCTTCAAAACAATTCCATTTATTGCCGTGTTAGGGGAGCTCCGTGGTCACACCAGGATTTAGAGCCTTCCTGGAAAATCTGTCACAGTCCCTGTAAATGAAAGATTAAATCCTGCCCTCCTCTCTCTGTGAGCAGCTCCTGAAAACTTGTCTGGAGATAAAACCACTCCCAGCAGGGCTGAAAACTGCACAGTCACTTCTCTTCCACAGCATCTCCTCTCTCATCAGTTCCATGGTGCTGCATTCACCATTCCACACTCCCATCCAGCAGAATTCCAAGCAGAACTGGGATCTGCTTCCTGCCAAGATGAGTGCTTTCAACTTCCCAACTAGAAAGAGTTGTTTATTTTAACAATCAGCCTGGCAAGTTCAGCTCGAGACGAGCTTGAAACTCTTATCAAGGTCGGCTTTACGCTTGCTTCTATTTGAACAGGTAAATAAATAAAGGTCGAACTCCTGGCAACTCAAATCAGTCCTTGAAGGTCACTCACTCCTTCTTGCTGTGCTCCAGCACCCTGTAGGGAGGGGCAGAGACTCCTTTGGATCCGTGCTGCTCCTGCACGATGGGCAGCGTGGCTGGAGTGTAGATTTCTGGCATGCTGTCGTTGTTCTCCAGGGCACCGTAGGAGAAAGAGGCTTTGAGGTCAGGCTGCACCGCAATCCCTTTGTCGTGCATGTTCTGCATGCCTGCAAGAGCAGAGGCACAGATTAGGGACAAAAGTGCATTTTTCCCGCTCCCTGTTCAGCCAGGAAATGAGGAGTCTCTGAGGCTCATCAGCTCCTCGTGTTAAATTGAAGACAGGATGGGTTTGTGCTCAGCACTGGAGCAGCTGATGGAGAAATAAGCTCCAAGTGAACGAGGGATGGTTCTCAGTTATCCATCAAGCGCTGCAGATCTTTTATACAGCTCACCAGAGACTTTAGCTGTGCTTCCCAAAGGAAATTTCTGCTCCTCTACCTTTTGGAACTTCTCAGCCATCCCTCAAAATCAGTTCTTCCTGCTAGACCACGCCCAATCCCAAGCATATGCTCAAACCAGTTCATATTCCCAGATAACAACTGCCTGATCCACCCAATTCTGAACAGAGCCAAAGCCTGAGCCCTCCCTGTGCAGCCCAAGCCTTTAACAGAGCGATGAAGCCCTGGATTTTTACTGTTACCTGGCATGGCATCCATTGAGATGTAGGGCTCGAAGGGGACAGGCTTCTTCCTGTTCCTGGTGATCAGGAAGACTCCCAGGAATGCTATGAGGCACCTGAGGGAGGAGACAAGATCACTGAGATCCCTGACAAGGCAGAGCACAGAATATTCCATGTTGCTCCGTACAGAATTCAGCCCTGGAGTTCAAGCACTGCCAAGTCAGAGTTCCAGGGCACTGTCTCGGCTGAGCCCCCTGGGCCAGCACTGGAACACCCTCAGCAACCAGCACAACTTCACCTTTTCTCTATCAAAACACAGGGAAAAGTCTGCATGTTAATTAATTAATTAATCTTGACTAACTGCAGGGGAAAGGAAGCATGTCAACATTTGGTTTTTCTTTGATGGAATTCCAGGATTTAGCAGCCTGACCTTTGAAAGGCTCCCTGTAAACACACCAACAACCACGGATCTGGATTTTTACAGAGCAAGGTGCAGTTCAAAACAATGACCTCCCAATTGTTTGGGGTTTTTTCCCCTGTACTGACCTAAAAGCCATTTGAGAATTTCCCCTGATTATGGAGAGCTAATTACACCAAAACACTGAGTTACACAGGAAATGTTCTACTGATCAGATCTGCATTGTGCCTTCTCCATGCTCTAAAAACTCCAGAAGTCAGACACAGTTCAGGGAAGGTGCAAAATCTGCAATAAGGTTCCCCAGAGAGGGTTTCTTTGGGTTATTTTACAATTCTTCCAGATTCATGAGCAGGCAGCTTGAAAACCAAGCCATATGCTCAACACCCGAGCTGATCTCCAGGATTTAGTGATTAATTGTTGTGTAATTGTGCATTACTGAGGGTTACATTATTTTTTCCAGACACAACACTGAGCTCTAAGGGCCACTCTCTGTTCTGACAAAGTGCTCTCAGCCTGTTCTTTTCTCCAAGACAGTTTGTCCCTCCAACAGAGAGATATTTTTAAAACAGATTTGTATTTTTAAAATTTGAGTCACATGCAGCAACAGTTTTCTGCCAAGGAAACCTGGAGCACTTACCCCAGTGCAAACATACAAATGTGGAGAACATCTTCACCCATGAAGTCCAGGTAAAAAGTTGCTCCTTGAAAAGGAAATAATTCATTACATCTTCCCAATTCCACCTTCAGCACATCCCTCCAGAACCCACATCAGCCAGGATTCCTATTTTTATAGCCAGCACCTTTGTTTATTTAATGATCTTAAAATAGGTGTCCTGATTTCTATTTTAACACAAATTATTGACAAATCTTTTTGAGTTTCACTACCAAAATAGTTCTGCTTGTGTCACTAATAGAGATGCAAGTGAACCTGTGCAGCATAAACAAGAGGGACTATTTTGGAATGATGAAACAAACTGGGTTTAACTACGAAAAGATACAAACTCTTGACCCCAAACAACAACAAACAGTTCAGACCTCTAAGAAAAGTGTCCTTGGTGTCCTGGGTGGCAGCAGGACACACGTTCTACCTCCTGCTCTTTACATTTTTAATGTAAAGAAAATAAAGTAAAAAATAAATAAAGATAAAAATAAAATAAATAAGCTGCTGAATCTGAGAGCAGCCTGTGGCTTGGGACATGACAGGAAATAAATACCAATTAAAGAACAGGCCAGACTGATGACACTGAAGAGGAGCATTAAAAAGCTCAGTGTAATTTATGTATTTATTTATTGCCCTCTATAGCTGGCAGGGCATTGCTATTTACACAGCACTGCCAGGCAGATGCGTTTCTTGCGTCTTGGGTTGGGGGTTTTTGTGTTTGTTTTCTCCAGTTTTGCTCCTGTGTCTGAGGAGAACAAAAGCACTCAAAGGCTGTTCCTCAGGTCTGAGCCCCAGGGCTTGAAAATGCTCATTTTTGTTCCTGCAGACAAAGCTTTTCCACGTGGGCACGGGCTGAAACGGGAGAAATCCAGAAAGAAAAGAGCCTGTAAAGCTGGGAGCTGCTCACTCTAAATACAACAAGAAGATTGTCAGGAAGGGATCCCAACACCTCTGAGCAGAGGAAGAAAATTGGTGCCACTTTAACAAAATCTAGGTAAGTTCAATAAGGAAACATTTTACCTGCACATCTAAGAACACACAGGGAATGAGGAACAGTCTCAAACATAAATCCCCCTGCACTTTAAACAAAATGACAGCACTGAACAGAAAATTTTAATAGCGTCTAATGGGACAATTCACATTTTTAGAAAGGAAAAAAAAACCCAAACAAAGCCAGTGCAGGCGACAAGAAAATAGAAGTCATCATATTGCTGAGTATTCACCTTCTTCAGGAGGATTATTCTCCAAAATCTTTTGCCCATTTTTTAGAAAGGTTTGTGCAGTTACCTGCTGAGATTGCTGCTGTGGTGGACAGGATGTAGCCAATGCTGGAGATCTGAGCTGAGTCATAGAGCTGGGAGGCTTGAGCTAAAAACCTGCAACACAATCACAGGCAACAGGGGCTGATTGGGAAGGATCCTTTTTTTGGAAACACCTTTCAAAAGTGATGCATAAATTTAAGGAAATTCATTCTTTTGCTCACTGAATAGCAGCAGCAGCAAGCCTTGGAATGAATAAAAGGACGGAAGAGGGTTTATGGCTGCACTGACTGCAGGCACTGAAATTACTGCCCCAACCTCAGGGCCAGAGTGTCCCTCATTTTGAGAAGCCTTTTATCCCTGCTGCTACCAGCTTTTTATGTTATTGCAAGTACAAAGGGAAAAAACCTCTAAAAATAGACACATTATCAACAACACTTTGATTTTAGCCAGTGCACAGAGACTGCATTTGATTGGCCACCATTTCAGTCCTAAAACAGTTTGACAAATACTGGAGTGGTGGGATTAAAACCACTTGGCAAGTGTCACTTTGTGGAAAAGCAAAGACCACCCAGGCTCCTGGGACAGGTCACAGGAAATAAGGGATAATTCTCCTAAATGTTAATAGGTACTTTTGTCATGGTAACAAACAGTTCCTGACCCAAACCCCACACAGTTCCAGACAAAGAGAGGAGTTCTTACGTGGCCTGGTAGATGGCTGTGGCAATCATGCACACCAACATGATGTAGAAGATGGGTGAGTCCAGCTGCAGGGTTCCCTGGATGGACACGAGGATCATCCCAGCCACGGCCTTCACTGTCACCACAGTCATGGAACCTGGGGGGGTCACCACACTCAGCTGGGGCACCTGCAGGAGGCTGCAAACAACCCCAACACCCACAAAAACCTGGCCCTCCTCCTGCCAGGCCAAACAAGGGATGCAAACTGCCTGTTTTCCACCAGTTCCACCTGTTTTATTCCCAACAAACCTACCACAGCAACCTCCAACAGATCACTGAACCCTTCTCTATCAATGTCTACAGAACTGGGAGCACTGACTGGTTTTCTAACTGTTTAAAGAGTCTTGTGCAATCACATGATGGGAGGATACAAATTTCCATTTGGTTTGGTTAAAAAAGCCAAAGAAGTCTCCAGAACAAGATCAGGAAGAACTTTCCTTTCTCTTTCTTGAAAGTTGGGCCATTCAGAATTAGGGCCCAAAGATTATTTGTCTGATGGGGAACAAGCCTTAATTGTTCAAAGGTCGTTTGCAAAGATCCTAAACATCAGCTTCAGGAACATTTCTGGAGGAAATTAGTGCATTTCATGGCATTAATTAAATCAATATAATCCCTTGCATGCTGTAGATGCCTCCATTTACTGTTTAAAGATCTTACAAGATCTTAAAGATCAACTTACCCAGCAGAGCCACCAGCAGAAGAATAATGACAATATAGTTTGCATTTCTCTCCTTGTAAAAATACAGGAGCAGACAGAAAACAATGATCTCCACAAGCTACAAAAGAGAGAAATGAGAATATTAGAGATGCAGAGCACATGGGGTTGGCAGTAAATGAGGTTCTGAGCCTATCAAACATTAGAACAGGGCAAATCAAAGGAAAATGGGGATCCCACACAATTATAGACCAAATTCAGCATCATCTTAGATTCCAATTAGAGGAGATATTCAGCAGCTTCTTGCAGAACAGGAAATATGGGGCACTTTTGGTGTTGGATTTATGGTAAAGCAGCAGATCAATGGTCCTGCCTGAATATTCACAGCAGAGATCTCAGCCTGCTTTCTGCAGTGGGGTTCCACAAGTGATCCCTGGAAAAATGGCCAAGATTGTCTTCATTAAAACACAAATTTAATGGGATTTTCTATAAGAGATTCATTGCTCCAGAGAAAGTCAGTGTGGCAAAAGCCCAGATTCAGGCACAGTCAATTTTCAGTTAAAGATATTTAGTCCTACAGAATTCAGATAAAGAAAAGGAGCTGTGCACGTGTCTGACAGCTGGAAAAGCTGTCACAGGTTCATGCATGAACACAAGGAAATGAAAGTCCCCCCCAGGAGAAAACCACCCCACCCTCCACGGCCCCCTCACCATGTACAGCAGGAATGGCCAGCTCACTAAATGCCTGGTGATGTTTTCTGCTGTCATCTTCTCGTGGCTGTTGGGTCCAAATGTCACCAGCAGGTAAGTGCCAACAACTGCCAGGCCACAGCCTACGAAGGACAGCACGTAGCGCCCTTGGGCAGGCACAGGAGCAGGAGAGGACAGGGTTAGTGAGGCAGTGGGGATGCATGGAATTAATGAATTAATCCCACAGGACCATCAGTGATATCATGGATGTTCCTCTGGGGGACTCTTGGGTGTCCTTCCTGCCCCACTTCCAAAATATTGCAGCCACCAGGGGCAGTGGGGGCGTGGGAGCTGAGACAAAGTTGGTACCAGGTGGCATCTGCTAAATAAATAAAGCTGCAAGATCTGTGTCTGGGGCTGATCCTGCCTGGCACTGCCACAGCCCTTTTCCCACCTCTGCAAACACCTTCATGTTTATGGAATTCAGCTCATTCCCTTATGCCTGTGCTATTGCAGAATCAGGGCTGCAGCTTCAGCCTGTTTCTAAATTCCGTGAGGTTCAGGGGATTTGGCACAAGCCAGGGAAAAAATATCCATTTGTAATAAACAGTGGATGAGATGACACATTTCTTCCAAGAGGTGCTAATGAGACCTTGCCATCCCTGTAATTATAATTCCTGAGAGGCCATGCAATGAGTGTTGAATTGTAAACACAGAGGAAAAATGAAAGAAACTGTGGGACTCACTCAAAAATTCCTTGGGCTTCCATTTTTCCTTAATAAATATAATTCCTATGATTGCACTAGCTATGAAAAAAAAAGGAGAGAGAAACAGTGAATTATGGAGTCAGGAATCTCCCAATGGAACACACTCAGCTTCTCTCCTCCTTACCCACAACAGACACTGCACTGAGGGGCACAATCAGTGAGAGAGGAGCAAAGGCGTAGGAGGAAAACACTCCCAGTTCTCCCAGCACCAGCAGGAACAATCCACTCCACCAGGTCTTGGTTTTGAAGTAGGCCCGGGGGTCTTTGGAGCCTGCCAGCCTGATGTGGCTGTATTTCTAGGAGAGAAAACAGGAATAAAGCAGCTTTGTCATGTTTAATTGTTTATTTCAGTGCAGGATGAGCATTTGCTTCAGGACACTCACCTGGAGGTTGAGTGCAATGCTGCTGACAAGATGCCCAAAAATAGCCAGTAATGCCCCAATCAAGTTCTCCTGCAAAAACAAAGGGAACACACAATTATTAAATTTAGCCAAGGAATTCAGAGGGGTTTGCACACTCTGCAGGAGAGCAGACTTTTAAAACCCATTCCTGAATCATGGGATAGTTTGGGTTGGAAGGGACCTTTAAAGGTCATCTGGTCCAACATCCAGCTGTAAACCCTGTTTATCTTCCTCCCTTCCTACTGATCTGGGGCAATTCAGATAAGTGCTGTGGCTGTGCTCCAGACCTGTGAACTCAAGTGGAAGATAAGCCTCAACAGCCACTTTCTCCAAGAGACTTCAATTAGTTTGCAGTTTCTCAGAGAGGAGGAAGATAAGGCTAAAAAAACCCACATGATCACTCATTCTTCCCTTTGAAAAATTCCTTTATGAGGATTTTATTGCCCTGGAATTCGACAGAGGATGGATCAGGAACCTCTGCTTCCCAACTATTTTCTCTTCTCCACTTGCGACAGCTGCTGGTTCAGTCACTACTTCAGCCCATCTGATGAGGCAGCCCAATTATCACAGATTCTAGGCTGCTTTTTATATTATTCCCAGTTATTCCCAAAGTCACAGGAAACTGCTGACAGCTCCCAGCCAGCTCCCAACCTCTTCTGCACTGACATTCCCAGCTCAGCAACAATTCTCACGCCCTAAAGATGGAATTTGAAATTTAAAAAAAAAGGATGTAAAGCAGGCTGAGTCACAAAGGAGATGTAGAGGAGTGAAGAGCCTGAGGCTAAGCCAGGCCACTGAACATTTGTGTGCTCCCAAAACTCTAAATCTCATTACGTGTCATCAGCACTGTTCCTTCAGTCCAGTCCTTACCTGGATTGCTTTGGGATAACCCAGCTCACACTCAGAGGTGAATATCAATAAATGTACTAATCTTGCTTTTCTCATACACAGAAGAACTTTCAGATTTCAAATTCGTAGCAGCAGAACAAAAATCTCTTTATCAGAATGCACAAAAATAAGATTTGCCCAAACAGCTTCACTCAGAACCACCAGAGAGAGGATCCCAGGACAGACAGAGAAGGTGGCAGGAGGATGTCACTGTGTCACCACAGTGCAGAGCCTTCTGGGCTGTGACAGCCTCAAGTCAACAGCACTTGGGTCCACAAGGGCCCAGGACTGCCGTCTCAAAAGACTTTTTCCACTTAAAAAAAAAAGAGCCCTTCTTGCTGAGATTTTCTGAGCACCTTCAGAATCAGGGATTCAAGCAGAATTTATCTGTTCCCAGCTGCAGAACGAAGAGGAATTACAGCCCCATGTCCCACCCCAGCTGCAGCCTCTGCTGTGGGCTGCCCCCTGAAATTCAAACACCTGAATGCACAGAGCAAACCAGAACCTCTGCTCTGTTACTGCTGCATGGCTTAGGCTGAAAAGGCACCTGTCAGAATTACTGCACCTCAACACCTTCACACATCCACACCTTGCCACTGCCACTCCCTCCTCCAGTTTCTCTGCTCTGCAGACACAGAATTTCTGTCTCTCTCTCACGGTACACAGGATATGACACCCCAGGGCCTCCACGAATGGCTGAATACAAAGACAGAGCCCTTTCTGCAGAAAATAACCCCAAACCAGCACCGTTATCAGCTTATTCCAATCATCGGGGCCTTCTGGGGATGGAAACTTCCACACTGGGGTGGAAAGCTGACCTTGTAAGAGAAGGAGTCTGTGTGTGGCTGCACAGAAACTGCTGCTGTGGCCAACGGGAGCTGCTGAAGCTGCAGACTGGGGCTGTTGCCTCCTTCCATTTTGGGGTGGTTTTTTGCGGTGGTTTTTTGCTTTTCAGCCTCCTCGATGCTGGAATTTCTCTTTAAAGAAGAGACTTGGACCCTGCTGGAACCAACTTCTGGTACCGCTCCTTGCCATCCATCCTGTTCCCTTGGACAAGTTCAGGGAAGCACAGACAAGTTCTGCTGCTTCCCTTCCCCTGCCCTGTCTCAGGGTGGGCACCACAGGCAGGCAGGAGGGTGGATGAGCCACTATCTCCAGCCAGTGAAGCAGCAGGGTTATATTCCTTCAAGGTGAATCTAACAGAAAAAAACAAAGAAAAACCAAAGAATTAGATCAAATAAATCAGTGGTCCAAAACCTGCAGTGAAGGATAGGCCACAGAAATGCCCCTGGAATCAAACTCGCAGCTGCACATAAAAAAAAGGAAAGCAGATTTTAAATGTCTTCTTAGAAAGCCTTGGACAGAAACTCACACAGACTTTGCTTCACAAGCGCTTGTGAACTGGCTAGGCCCCAGGGGTGACACACTCAGCTGGCATTTAACAGCATCACAAAGGCTCTCAAGTCCTCCAAGCCCTGCTTTTCATTTCCCTCCTCCCTGAACCTCCAGTTTGTTCAGGACTAGCGCTCCATGAGTCACCCCATCCCCACGTGCTGGGGATGACAGCGCTGCTCTCTCTGCAAGCAGAGGTCAATCCAGGGGAATCCCTGCCAGCAGTCTGGAGGCTGGATTCCTCAGAGCCCGAATTCCTGGGAGCCAAACTCATTGGAGGTGTCTGGAAAGCACCACACGAGCTCCCTGCACCCCCAGAGAGCTCGGGGAGCAGCAGCATCATCCCTGAACTGCTGGGCTGTCCCAGCGTGGGGGAACAACAGCCGTGAAAGGGCAAAACCACCCACCTGTGAGAGGATGGGGCAGCAAATCCCCCCTCCCATCGGGAGCAAACCCTGCCCGGGCAGCGCAGAGCACCCAGACACCCCCAGGCCGGGACCTGGGCTGCTCCCACTAAACCCTCCGGTGCAGCGGTCCCTCCCCTGCTCCCCCGGGAGCGGTCCCGCCACTCACCGGCCCCGCCGCTCCCCGGCCCCGCCGCTGCCCCACGCTCGGCCCCGGCCCCTAACTCCGGCTCCCGGTCGAGCGCCGCGGTCGCTTCCTGCTCGGCCCCTCCGATTGGCTGCCAGCACTGTCAATCAAGGACAGGGACGCAGGTGATAGCGAGGATTGGCTGCTGCGCAAGGGCGGGGCCCGGCCCAGCCTATGGGCGCAGGGCTCTGAGGGGCCGGGCGGAAGAAGCTGCGTTCCGCCGCTCGGTTGCGGCGGGGCGGTCCCGCGGGCACCTCCCGGAGCTCCGGGGCGCTCCCCGGCCCGGGGCTGCAGGGACAGCTGCGGCCCCGCGCCTCCCCACGACGGGATGTCGCTTTGCCCCGGTGGAATCCGTCCCTCCCGCCCTCCCTGTGTGCGCGGCTCTCACTGGCGCGAGAAGCAGCCCGAGCCGCCTTAAGGCGCACGCGCGAAGCGCCTCCGCCGAGCCACCTTAAACCAGCTACCGTGGCACTGAGAGCTCGCCTGTGATTGGACACCTTCCGCAGTGCTCAAAGTAACAGGCACGATGATTGGAGGAGAGCTGAGGCGGCTGTTGTCGCGGCAACCGGGTGTCCGCGTTCCCGGTGCCTTCGGTGGCGCCGCGGGCCGGGGATGCACCGGCAGGAACGGGCGGATAGAGGTCGCATATCTCATCTGAGCGGGGCACGGGGCTGTCCCCGGTGCTCCCCGCTCTGCCTCAGCCGCTCAGGTACTCGCCATTCCCGGCGTGCACCGCGCCGCCTCACCTGGGCGCGGCTGGGCCGTGAGGCGGCTTCCGGTAGCGCCCTGCAGGGCCTCACCTGGGCCTGTACCTGAGGCTTTACCTGCGGGTGCCACCTCAGGGCCTCACCTCAGGGCCTCCTCTCTCCCCCCGAGCTCCAGGTTCACTCAGTAGAGACAGCAAAGGCCATGGCTGACCTGGGCCAGCTCTGGAGCCTCGGCGCTGCTGCACGTTCAGAGCTGGGACTGAGCTTAGAGACAAAATCACGGCTCTGACTTGAGTCGTGACACTGGACGTGTGGGCTGGGACAGGATTGCTGCCTTTCCAGCTCAGGGATGCTGTGGAGCACGAGGTACCTCAAGCAGAAAGCACCATTCAGTGCCATGTTCCAAAAATAAAAGCACTTACCACAGTGAGTGCAGAGTTGAAGGGCGAAAACCTCAACCACGTCAAGGTTTTTCGCTCAAAGCACAGCCAGTGTTCGTTACTGGAGCAAATCAAGAGATATCTGGAACTATTTATAGCCACAGTGGGTTGGAGATGTTCCAGATCCAAAATCCTCCTCCTGGGGCCAAACCAGCACAAGGGAATAAGAAATGCCATCAAATTGTGATGTGCTGCAGGGGAAAGTTTTGTGTTTGCTCCCTCATGTTGCTGGGGCAAATCCATGGAATTTCTATTTAAACTTTCCTGATGCCAGTGCAGCTCTGTGGCTTGAGAGCTTGATTAGGTGTCACCATATTTCTGACAGCTGAAGGGGTGCCCAGCCTCTGCCCTCAGATTTGCAGTGTGGAGAGGAGACTTGTTCAAGTCTCTGACTCGCTAAAGGAGGAAATCTGCGAAAGGGATTTAATAGCACTGAGTCACATTCATCAATGGCAGTGCTTCCAAGGGGTTTTTAAAATAAAACAGGGAAATGAAATGCAGGAGTGACTCCTGATTTCCTGACGGGAATACTGCATTAATGTTGGATTTGCCTTTTTCTTACCCATCCCATTTCAAATGAAAGCTGGTGTTGTGTTCACATGTTTCCCAGATCTCCATATTCAGTGTTGCTATCCTTGGCTGTTCTTTCGAGGTTTCAAGATTTCCTCCAGTCCTTATAAACACCACAGGAAAGTGACTCAAACTGGAGGGGGGGAAAAAAAGAGATATTTAAGTCTCAATCAAAGGGATTTCAGTATAACCAAGTGAGTAACAAAAATGTTTGAAGTTTACGAGGGGCTTTTTTTGCTACTGATAATGATCCTGTTCTGTGACAAGAATAGCAACCAAGTTTAGATCAAGGTCATTAAATTAACTTTGTAATCACAACTGATAATGGAATGAGAAATGGTAATGCAACATGAGTGGTTTAGGCCTGGAAACAACTCCAGATACATCATCTCATTTGTGCCACCTCCCCGTCTCCCACCCACCCAGCTCTGGCCCTGTTTTCCCCAAGTTTTTGAGCCCTCCAGGACACACACGTTGCATTTCTTCAGGAGCACATTCAGAGCAATCAGTGGAGTTAATCCTTGTGCGGGGATACCACCAGGTGACCCTTCTCTCTGCCTTTTGCTGTCCTTCCCGCTGATCCTTGATTTTCAGGAATTGCACCCTCCTTCCACCAGCAGAGGGAAGCAGAAAGATGCGTTAAACCCGCCGTGATTTCCCAGCCTGCTCCCGACCGGGTTCCTTTTCAAGCCCAGCCAACACTCGCAGGTGCCAAGAGCCTCCTGGGCTTTCTGGATCCACCTTCCCAGCTGCTTCCTCAGCTGGGGGAAGGAGGATGCCCTTCCACAGCCTCCTGCTGTCTGGGGACTATGTGGTAACCCCAGAACTCCCAAAATTACGTACGTGAAGGATTTCTGAAACTCTGTACTGGGTATGTAAAGTAGGTAAATCAAGGAAGTGTTTGGCATCTTCGCCTCTTTCTTCTTCTGCCTTTGGCATGTTCTCTTTCTTCTCCTTGCTTTGATCTCTTGCTCCCTGCTTGTCTCTCCCATCTCCGTGATATCAGGAGTGCATTATCTCAGGGTTGAATAACAGCAATCAAGGACGTAAAGGACAAAAAAAGATGAGGGAAAAATGATCAAGGTGGAGAAGTTGCTTAAATACTTTCTGTAGGCGCCATCAGTCTGCCTGGTCAGCTTCCAGCAGTGCCAGCTGACCTGATGCTGAGTGTGACTAAAGGAGAGGAGGCCGAGTCTGCAGGGAGCTTCACAAAGCACTCCCTTCGCTTTGAGAATTTCCTGCTTGAAGGGCAGAGTGGGCAGGAGGCCAAACCACAAACTACACAAGGGCTTGGCTGCTTCTCTCCTAGGCTTTTTCCCTGGAGAAGAGTTCCTGCAGCAGGTCAGCAGGGGAAGCACTGGACCCATCAACACCAGACCTTTTGGGGGCTGCTGCCTTGGCTTCTTCCACCTGAAGCACCTGGCTGTGTCCTCCTCAGCCATTCTGGAGCACATTCCTTGAGCACTTGTAATTTAGGCAGTGGAAAGAGCTTATTTGCTTCTCACTGCCTGACCTAGAACACCCAACAGGTGACTTGACCCACTTGTGTCACTCTGCCAGTTCACCCTTGTCTGCACACATCCCTGCAGGACCCAGGCCACTGGGGTTGGGAGCTGCTCCTGGTGGATCTGCCTCACAGCACAGTGACCCTTGCATCACCCAAACACAATTCCAGGGACTCTGAGGGCACTTTGAGGCGTGCAGGACCTAAATCTCCAAGGGTGTGGAGGTGCCTAATCTCCAATTACCCTCAGCAGCACTGAGGTGTTGATGGACGTGCCAAACCCAGAGCTGGATGCACGGGATGGGAGAAGGGCTCCGGAGCCGTTTCCCTGGCACGTGCTGTCCTGGAAGGTGCTAATCAGGAACGTGCTGCCCGAGCAGGAACTGCCCTTGGTGGGGCAGGGGTTGCATCCAACCCTCACAGGCTGGGCAGCAGCACCAGGGCAGAAGGAGCTTGCGGATGCAGTTTTTTATCAGCTGCTCTGGAAACCTGCTGCAATTTTAATAATCAGCTCCAGCAGAATTGGGCAGGTGCTGCTTCCCTCAGCACAACCCTCCTGGCCACGAAGCACGGGCTGGACAACCTCAAGCACATGGCAGAGCCATGTGGAGATGAACCCGTGGACAGGGCAGTGCGGGGTCTGTTCTGGTTCTGGTTGTTGATAAGGAATAGCTGGCTCAGGATCCCTGCTCCCTGTGGATGAGCCCTCAGACCATATCTTCAGAAATCTCCTGTAATTTTGGAACAGCCCAAGCCAGAGCAGTTCTGCTGAAATTCACAGAGTTGCATCACACACCTCAAATTTTGGTCTGTCCTGAAGCATTTTCCTACAAAGGAGACTAAGTGGAAAAGATGATTTGTGCTCAGCTGCTTGATAACTCAGGGGGCATTTTTACAGGAAAGGCTGAATCCACCAGGACTCTGTGTGCACACGAGAACTGGAGACTGATTCCTTGGGGTCTGATTCCTTGCAAACCTCTCCCAGTTTTCATGGAGTGGCCCATATTTGGTGTTTGTTATTTTTAGCACCATAGTAGCACCGTTCCACTTGTCTGTGCATGCAGCAGGGAACAGCTCAGCTGAGGGAGGAAAACAGAGCAGGAAGAGTTCCCCGTGATCTCACACTAAATCAGCACCTTCTGCAGCAGCCAGCACTGCCTGCCCACTCCCAGCCACTCTTCCCTTCAGTGTTTTGCAAGGCCAAGCACAGCAGGAGCCTCCACTCCTCTCCCAGCCATTCCTGGCTGTTCCTTAAGGGGGTCGAGTCATTCCAGGGTTGCTGCGGCTGTGGCCAAGCACAGGTTCCATCTGGATGGTGTTTTTAATCAACCCTTTGCTCATCCATTCCCCTTCTTTGAGCCTGGCATCTTCCCTGCTCCTTCTTGCTCCCGCCAAACGCAGTTAAATCCCTTCATCCTCGTGTCTTTGCATGAGAAGAATAATGCCCCAACTTAATTTTCTCCTCTCAACTGCCCATTGTCTTGTTCTTCAATCCCAGGCTTTTCCCTGTTCTCTTTCCCTCCTGTGCCATTTCGGGGAGGGGGCATCTGATCACTGTCAGAATCCAACTCTCAAGTCACCAGAACAGGAACCAAGGCACCTCCAGAATCTTTTCCATTGGTAACTGCCAGACAAGACAATTAATGAGGTTCACACAATGTTCTTAAAGACCAGGAACTTCAGCTCTTCCCATCCTACACACTGGAATAATTTCACATTTGTGTTAGTACAAAGCTGTTTCTTTTATCTTGTATGGTCCCAGACCTTCCAATTCCCACTGTTTTTTCTTTCTGGGATTGGCAGAAGTAGGACATGAAGGGCATTCAGCCCTTCATGGGACCACATCTGAAAAGCTGGAGGGATCACGTACAACACAGGCAGGGCTGGATTTATTTGGCTCTATAAATAGAATCCTGCCCAGTCCTCTTTTTGAAAAGCCCAGGAAAAGAAGAGAGGCAGGAAAGGTGTGGTACTGCAAATAACGCATTCTGCCCACATGCTGAATTAATTAGGCCCAGCTCAGAAGTTCCAGGTGAGATTTTAGATGTGCTGTGGCTCCCAGTCTATACAAATTGCCCTGTAAACAGCAGAGAAATTTGATCTTCCTCATCCCCAGAAATACTGAGCTTTCCATGCAACAGGAGACTTGCATTAAAGGATTAAAATTTTGAAACTGTGAAGACACCTAACTCAATGCACAGTTAAAATTAAAGCATAAAATTCGTGTGACTTGGAAAGCAATACAGGAAACACAATAATGCCATCACTGGTGGTGCCTGGAATGGTGGGTTTAGTTCTGGCCACCCTAACTCTAAAAAAGGCATTGGCAAGTCACACCTGGTGGCACTGCTGGGCTCAGGGGCTGCAGGGTCACACGTGGTGGCACTGCTGGGGAGCTGTGCCAGCTCCTCCAGCTCAGCACCTGCCTTCAGGTTCAGTTCCTCAAGTCCTGCTGATTCACCCTTGTGCAAGTCACTTAACTGTTCTGTGCCTGCTCCCCAGCCCTGCAGGGTGCCCAGGCTGCAGCAGGGTGTTGTAAGCCCTGATCCACAGGAATTCAGGGTGTTTTGAGATGTGGGAGCTGTTAACAGAACACCCGCTGTTATTACCCATTATCAGATGGTTTATAATAACATACACACATCTCCCGGGCTGCTTTGTCCCTTCTGTGGTGTCTTGCTGTAGCTGTGATTGCTTTGGGATTGTTTTGTTATTTCTAGAGAGAATTTTTGAGTTTTCCCCAGATTTTGAGCCATTCCCCAGTGAGTTGTCCCCTGCCAGACTGCTCCTGGAGCAGCCCCATCCCTGTGCTGAGGTAGAGCCTGCTGACTCCAGAATATGTGATGACTTTGCACAGCTGCTTAACACAGAGTGAAGACACAACTTAATCAGCTTAATAAGCTGCCACTCATCAGCTGAGACATCTTAAGTGGCTGCATGCACGTTCCTGAAGCGATTCATGCTTTTATAGTCACTTGATGCTGTTTAAACACCAGCAAAGGTGTTTTCCCTCCCAATTCGGGTGTGTAAAGAGCACACGGAGATTCCGGGGCTCAGCTGGCACGGGACAATCCTGTTCACTCACACAGCCCCTCCACTGGGACTCTGAACTCTCCTGCAGTGACTCACTCAGGCTGAGCACCTGCCCCAGCATGTTCTGTGTTGATTAAACTGGTTTGCAGGCCATAATTATTTTCTCTATCATGGTATAATGGCTCCGCATCGTATTAATTTTAACATTGTAAGAATTTGCTTCTGGGAACGGCCTTCTTGAATTAATCACTGACTCATGATTTACTGGGGGAGATAATATCTAACCTACAAGAGGCAGAACAGGAAACTATCTATTTAAAAGATGGCAGTGGCTGATAATTTATGACTATAGACAAAGAGACATCTCAGAAGGAGAAGGTGGACAGATCCTGCAGTTTCGTGGTCACTGCTCTCACTCAGCAAAAAGGAACTTTTGTGTAGCCACTAGAGGATCTGGTTTTGAGTGACAGATTAAAACTGAGGGAAAAAAAAAAGTAGTGAGAAGCAAGGAAAGTGTTCAAGCAGTCCTCAAAGCCATCCTCAGCTCTGGGACCAAACCCCGTGTTACAACAAAGACAGTTCAACATCTCGGCATTTCACCGGCTTGCCATAGGAAATATAAAGGAAAAAAAGACAGAGAGAAAGCATCAACTTTTTCTGTTTGAATCTGTAATGCAGGTGTTTTCTTGCTTCTCTCCACCTTGAACTGGACTCTCCCACATCACTGAGTGAGCCTTGCCCATCAGATATTTCCTCTCCCTACAGCCCACTAGAAAAGTCAATCTGAGCAGTCACCAATAAAAGTTTTAAATCCCAGAGGATGTTCCAGGAGGTAAAGCTGCATACTGGCAATCTGAAGAATTTTGTCCCCATTTCACTGTGATCTATTCTATGGTTTGGGGTAACTCACATAACCCTTGGCACCACAATTCGTGACTGTAATGACAGCAATTCCCACCTGGAATTCTGGGGCCCTGAACAAAATCAGACACATAGAGGTGATGGAGGATGCTAGACACAGCAGTCACACACAGAGACATTTCCTGCCAGAGTTTCAGGTCCTGGGCAGTCACAGAGAGACCCTCCTACCCTTGGAAAGCTCTTCCAGCTTTTGGTCTGAGTGCTGCTGGCAGCTGTAACCACTCACAGGGAGACAACGAGATTTGAAATGTGGGTTTGCCTTTGTTGGTCATCACCCACAGGTACAGGCAATTCAAAGGCATCCCCAAGCCCTTTTTCTTTCTGAAACTCACCATTTCTGCAAGCAAAGCAATACCAGTTCTGCCCAGACAGTGTTTATGGCCCAAACCACAAGAGGATTTAATTTGGAAAAATTTGGGAAATGGCTTTCTCCACGTCCGTGAGCCTGGAGCTGGGAGGGAGGATGGTGCTGCTGACTTTGGCTCTGCTCCTCCGTGGAGCACCTTCACACACAGATCCAGAGCTTCTTGGGGCATGTTGGATTGAAGTGTCACAGGAGCCTTCCATGAGCTCTGGGAAGGTCCCTTTGAACCTCTGCTGGGAGAACCATCCAGAAACCACTCTGGGAGTTTGGAGTAGCTGTAAGGAATCACCAGAACACCCCACAACAGTGGAAATGCCAGAGGCTTCAGGAGAAGCCACATTGGTGCATAATATACCAAGCTCCAGAAGATCTCCTGGCCCTTTGCCTGCTGCGGGTGAGACCTGGAGCGAGGGCATGGAGTTTATCTTCCAGCTGACACCAGCTGGGAGCTCTCCTGTTTGATTCCCTGAAATTGCTAATGGTGCTTTTGTTCCTGTGCTCAGGACTAAGTTCAGTGTTGCCTTATCAGTGTCCCTGGAAATCAGCTGTGCCCAGGACTTTTCCAATCCAGCAGCAGCAGCTTCCCCACACGGTCCTGTCACACTGGTTCTTTTCCTTTCTCACATTCCCCGCTGGATGCACTCTCCTTCCTCAGTGCCTGGGCTGGTATTTACATCCCTTTCCTGTTTGTCTTGTAGGTCATCCCAACATGGATTCCCTCACCAAGGTGTCTCCCAAGGGAATAACATCTTCCTTCCAGTTGAAGGCCTCCTGCCTAACAAGGAACTATGGATTTCCTACAGGTTTACTCCAGAGTCTGCAGCCTCAGCCACACAAACCCACCAAGGAAGCAAAGAAAACTCCTTCCAGGTGAGTGCAGCCTGGAAGACACCCCACTTCCATGGGATATATGAAAATCCATCACGGGAGGGTGATCCCAGAGTGTCCCAGGAAGTGGCTCAGAGGTGGCAGTGCCTGGAAGGGCAGTGTGAGTTGGGAACAGCCTGGAGCAGTGGATCAGGGGCCCTTTATCAGCTGATCTCCCAGACATTTACAAACAGTAATTAAACCCTGCACCACCCCGGGATGTGGGGGCCACTTGTTATCCCCATTGTATGGAGCAAGAAGCCAGAGCACACCTGACCTGGAAAAAGATTCCTCATATCCCAAGCAGAGGCTTTAGGCTGGGCTGGTTTTGTGGCTGAACTCACCCCCAGAGGAACACACTGAGGAGAAAGACCCAAAGCTGGGAAGCCCTAGGCAGGAATGCTGAGGAACACCCGTGGCTGCGCAGCATCCCAAGGAAGCTGATGGATAAAACCTGGCCATTCCCTCAGCCCCTGCTGAGGCTGGGAATGAGAGCTGGAGAGAGGCTCGTAAAAGTGCTCCTTCAAGCCAGAGCTGCCATTCCCAGGTATTCCGTCCTGCCACCATGTCAGAGGGACAAAAAGGCATGAACAGAAACTCCCTTCTCCCAAGCCCTCCTGCCCCTTGGGATCCTTCTGGGAAGACAAATAAATCTATCAGCAGATTGTTCAAGAACATTTATTGTCACCACGCAGTGACGTTACCTGGCCTGAGATTAAGATCAACAATAAATTCCTGACCATGGAAAAGAATGAGCCCATGAGAAAGCCCAGGGCTCTCCTTACCCAACAGGGGTATCTTTACTACATCTCTCAGCAGCTGGATCTCATAACAGGGGTTTGGGAAAAAGGAAGCTGGGAGGGAAGCAATGCCAGGAGGGATTTGATAAGGACAGAGGGCTGGAGGAAAGGGCAAATTAAATATGAGGAGGGAAGATCCCCAGCCTGTGTTATCAGAAAACACACAAACACTCCACACCCAGCTGCTGGGGTTAGAGCCTGCTCCCTCTGCTGTTGCAGGCAGCGGGAGAGAGCAGGAGGGACTCCCAGCTGGAGTCCTTTGGCATCACTGTCCTGGTTCCAGCACTGTCTGGAGAGGGGAGCAGCAAGGTCTCTGCAAGGTTGGACCATGGCAAATCCATCTATTTTACAATAAACATCACAGGCTGTCCGTAGCACTTCCACTTCCCAAAGCACTTCATTTCCCAAAGATTTTGGCTGAGAAGGATTAAGCATCCACCTCCCCAGAAACCACAGCTTCTATTTCCAGATATAAACCCTCAACAGGTTCCTCAAATCTCTTTTTCTCCCAAAAGCCAGAAGTTCTGCTGGAATCTCTCTGCTCCAACCATCCCACCTGGTAAAGATCCTCCTCTTCCTGGGCTCCATGACCTTGTGGATGCAGAGACAGAGCACAGACCACAGGAAGGGCCAGGTAAAAATAAAGATTGTTCTGGAGCATTAGAGATAGCAAACCACAAACAGGGCTGAGCAGCTCCACTGCCCGCCCAGCAGGGAAAATGGAGCAGGGAAATGAGCAGAGCTCACCTGGGAACACCTGAGGACAGGCACCACTGCCGAGGGGCTCAACTCAGTCACAGGGCACGGGGGAGCCACACGGGGACAGAGGGTTTGGGGTGGCACCAAGTGTCTAAATCCTCCTAAGACCAGAGCACAGCATTTCCTGGCACCCTTGGATGATCTGGTGTCATCCTGAGGGCCACACAGCAGCTCTGGAGTCCTCACTACCAGCTCCTTGTCCAGCTTGGCTGGTTCATATTTTACAATATTATTTTTAAAGGTAAGGTTGAAAAAATAAAAGCATGTTTGCAGTGTAAAGGCCATTAAAGCATCACTGACTGTCAGGGCTTTGGACAAACAGGTTCTGTGAGTTCTGTGTGTGTGTAAAACTCACATCACTCTGGCTGTTGGTACAACACATTCCAGCTGCAGAATTCCTCTGGGAAAAGGGAACACTTGCAGGGGACAGGGTGGGGGCACAGAGCAGCATCAGAACCCCTTTGCTCTGGCTTCGCCAGAGCCCTCCTGACCTAGAACTGAGTGAAATGGGAGAAGAAACACATCCTGTAGCTTGGAATCGGGACGCAGGAAGAGGGACCCATCCTCAGAGAGGAATGGGTTAAACACAGCCCCCCCGGCTGACAGGGACGGACCACCAGTGCAGACCAGTGGGCAGCTGCCCGGCTGCTGTGGGACAGGAGCAGAGCTGGCTGCTGACCCTGACACCAGCACTGGTAAGAGAGAGGCAGACGCAGCCACAAACCCATCTCCTGGTGCAGTTCTTCCCTGCCTGGATGCCGAGCTCGTCCCGGGGGGGAGGCAGAGCTCGGCTCGTCCAGGGCGGAGCTGTGGCATCTCGTCCCTCAGTGCCCATTGGCTCACTGTTGCCGGGCGCGAGTAACGCGGCTCTTTCAGTTAGTCACACTCATTTCTTGCCCTGTTTATTCCTTCTGAGATCCCCAAGTCCTTCTGGGAGGTTACGAAGGGCTGGGAGAGCAGAAAGGAGCAGTTCCTGCTGTGATTCCCAGCGTTTGAACTCACCCGCTGCAGATTTTGTCCCAGCCACAGACACTGAGGGGACACCCTGGTGACATTGGTCTGTCCTGAGCCCCTGTGGCAGCACAAACGGGGAAATGGGCTTTTCTGGAGCCACAAGCAGCTCCTATCCCAGCCTGGCACCAAGGTGCCAGCTCCCAGAGCAGCTCCTGACTCAGCTGGGATCCCCTGCCAGCAAATCCTGCCTGGCTCACTGAGAGGAACACAGCCAGGCCAGGGTGGTCAGGCTGGACATCAGGCCCACAAAGGCTACAAATTTACAGAAGAAATACCTTCTGCAGGTCGTGGAGAAATCCCCCTTTCATTTTCCTCAGTCTTTTATGGTAACTGGATCAGAAACCCTGCAATGCCACACCAGTGCATGAACACACAGAGCTGTTCTGGGCTGTGTGCCAAAGAACAGAGCTAAGGGAGGCAAAATCACAATTAAGTCACTCAGGGGCTGACACAGAGCAGCAGCTTTACCAAAGGCTGCTTATTCAGCAGTTCATTCTGGGCTGCCTCAGAGCCAGGGGCTCAGCATTCCCAGGACTCCCAGTCCAAAGTACAACCAAGACAACCCTCAACTCACTGAGGTGAAACCCAAGTCTGTGCACCCTGGCTGTTAGCACTGAGCTCTGATTCTCTGGCCACTTCCCAGCTGATGATTCCAGGACATTCCCACAGGTCTGGGGGTTCTAGTGCCCATCTCACCCAGAAATTTAATGCTATAAATCCAAGGCACTACCTGGGGGAGTAAGTGAGAGAGCTGGGGAAACCCTCAGCAGCTTTATTAAAGCTTTGCACACTTCTAAACAGATGCAGGCAGGGTTTGATTTCTCTGACTTTAATCCTCTCCTCCCATGCCCAGCACAGCACCAGGGCACCTCCGGACACGGCGTGTGGGTGTCCTAACAAAACACAGGATGCTGTTTTTCCCTTCACAGCCCTGCAGAGCCACACCACACACCGGGCTCCTCAGCTGCCTGCCTGATGATGCAAGGAGTGAATAAGCACGAATAAAGACACAGAAACTGGGTGTTGTTTGTAGAAGTGAGGAGCAGAGCCCTCCACCCAGCGCTGGGGATACCAGAGCTCTTGCACAACTCAGCTCTCAGCCTGCTGCTCCTCGTTTTCATGCATCTCTGTCTCTGTGGGCACTTTTTCACCAGGAGCACTTGGGAAGTTTTGCTTCCTCCCCAGCTGGGGGAGGAAGCAGCTCCCGGCCTGTGAGCAGCAGAGCTGGGATGCCAGAGTGGGAATCCTGCGTCAGGATTTCCCTCAGACTCTGCACACAATGAGCAGGCCTGTGCTGGCCTGCCAGCACTGGCTCACCCGGAGCTAATTAGTGGTACTTGGTTCTAAGAATTGGAAGATGATCATTAGCTAAAATTGGTTTGAAAGCTTCCAGTTTTGTAGATGTTGAGTAATTAAAATAACCAACGGGCTCCTCGGTGTTTTCATCTGAGAACTCCCAGTGCTGGAGGCTGGGGAGTCACCCTGGAGGGGAGTCTGTCCTGACCAGGGTAGGACTCAGGGAGAAGGGCAGGGCCAGATGCTGCTGGCTCAGGGACGGGCAGCGGGCTCTGTCACACACCCTGTGCTCAGCACGAGTCCAGACACCCCCTCTGCCACCCCCCTGCCAGGCCCAGCTCCCGGACCAGCCCAGGTGAGCGTTTCTGGCTGGAGTCAGCACAAAGCAGGGTCCGGGCAGCTCCCGAGGGAGGGAGCCCTTTGCAAAACACTCGGCGCTTTCACACGACCTTTGGTGCTCGGGGTGAAAATCGCCTTCATCGCTCCTATCTCGATCTTCAAAAGGAACTGGTGGGCTCCGGGCAAGGAGTCAGGAATGCTCTCACATATTTTGGAGCTCTGCTTTACGCAACCTCCCAGCAACTCGCCTTGGCTGGAAGGGATGAGCGATACTGAGCCAGTCAGCAAAACACCCACCTCGCCGGGCAGGGGTGGGGACTCTGCCCCGGCAGCGTTTCCCTGCACGCAGCAGGCACCGGGACTTCACCCCGGCAAAGCCAGGACTACCCAAAGCTGCACAGAAAAAGCTGCTGGGTCTCTGCCTCCATCCCACCCCCAGACGGGGCAGTCATTCTCACAGCGCACTCAGGGAGCCGCAGCCAGGGTAGGTCTCGCCCTGCAAAACCTAGCATGGGTTTGTGGGAAAGGCAACACCATAAAATCCAGCAAAATTCAGCTTTGTTCTGCTGGGAACATGGAGTTACAACTGAGATGGCTTTTGCTGTTGTAAATTAGGAGTAGTGCTGCTGGAGTGACTGAGGCTCAGACGGGTGACAGTGTGTTTATCTGGCAGGAAGTTAACCCCAAGATCAGACTTTCAGAGGAACTCATTGAGGGGTGAGAGGTCCCCAAAACCCCCCAACTCTACATGCACACAACACCCCAGGGCTGCCTGCAGCCCTCCCCATCTGCCCTGCACAGCAGAGCAAACTGTCCCCACTGCCAGGGCTCCCCCAGGGCAGTGGCAGAGGGACATCTCTGTCCCCACCTGAGCAGCGTGTGCTTGTCCCCATGGCCGGGAGGAGCCCTGGAGCCAGTCCTGCCACAGAGCTGGGAATAGGGGACCTGCAGCTTTCAGCTGATGGCACTGAGCACTGGGGGATTCCTGGTGGGACTGGTTTTAACTGGAGCTGAAATTCTGCTGTAGGAGGACTCACAGAATCAACACTGAATCAGAGCCAGCCTGCTGAAGAAGGAGTTTGTGATCTAAAGTGAAGGAGTGCTGGGGAGATCCCAAAGGCTGATAAGCCTCCCCCTTATCTTTGCTTCATCTTAGAGGCCATCCTCAAACAACACTGAAGTAATCCAAAACTCACCAAGCTGACACATTTCAACATTTCCAAATCCGCTTCCCACTGTGAGTAGAGCTGCTCTTTCTTCCCCACTCATGGGACTCAGGTGCATCTTTAACACGGGCAGGAAAAGCCGAGGGTGAAGAAGAGGGAGGAGGAAAGGCCCTGGTTTTCATTGGTCGGAGGATTAATTAGAAAATACAGGGCTCCCCTTGGCACTTGATTGCCTACATGTGAAGCAGCTTCAGGCAGTTTTAGCATAGAGTGGATGGAGTTTGAATACTCCATGTGGGACACGGGAGGAGGGACACAGAGAGAGGCAGAACTGCTTCTGCTCAGAAGTCAAACTGGGCTTTTCTTTTTCACTTGCTTAAAGTGTCCCCAGATCTGTGTGACAGAATCCCTCCAGCACAGGGCTGTGCCTGGAACTGCTCAGGGACCCTGGCCCACAGGGCTGCCACAGCTGGACACCGTGGCTGCAGATGGGACAGACCTTGGCCAAAACCATCCTCGAGTCCTTTTGGTGCCTCTGGAGTCACCTTCCGGCCCTGGCTCCTGGACAGCCCATCCCAACTCTGACTCCAGAGCTGGGGAAAATGGTTCATTTTCAGTCCTTGAGCCTTTATTGCTACGGAAGATCCAAAACAACACAACCATCAACACAGTTACAAAAGGAGTTCACAGAGAAATGTGAAGCAGCCTGTGTTTGAAATGCTCTGTGTCACCATACTGAGTCCAGTATAAAACAATGCATATTTATAACATATAAAATACAAAAGGAACAATACAGAAATGTATAAACAAGGGTTGTGGAGGCCTCCGTGGTATTTACAGTCAGAGATGTGGCAGGAGAGGGTGTTCAACAGGCAGTGTCCATTCAACAGGAGCTGTGACTGCATCTGGGAGAGTCTCTGTGCCAGAGAGGAGCTCAGAGCTGGGCTCAGCCCTGCTGGGAATGCTCTGGAGGGTCTGTGGCAGAGGCCAAGGCCTGGGCTGGCATCAGGCACTGCCAAGGCCACCAGCTCTGCTCTCTGCCCAGGCCTGGCAGTGTCACTTTGTGTGCCCAGCTCTGAAACAGCAGCTCAGGCCCGGCACCAGAAGGGAATAAAATAAAATAAAATAAAAAATAATAATAATAATGATAAACTCAACAGAGCTGAGTTCCGCGTTCACAGGATGATGTCACAGCAGTCTGTGGCCCGGCCCCGGGGCCGTGGGGGATTCAAGTCAAGGCAACAAGAGGGGGCACCGGGCTGAGTTCTGTGGGGTCACACGTGCCAGCTTGGAGAGAAGTCCCAGGAAGTGCTGCCTGCAGCTCTTTAGAGCTCCTTGAGGATGATCTGGAACTTGTTCTCTGTCTGTACCATGTCCAGGAGAAAGGCCATGTGGTTGCTGTAGTGCTGGATGATGTTGTTGTCCATGTTCACCAGGATCCTACAGAGAAAAAGAACGGCTGGGTCAGATGCAGCACATTGAAAGTAGTTCACCTTCCCCAGTCTGAGGGGCTCAACCACTGTTAATTAATTAATAGATTAGTTAAAGCCATGGCACAACACAAGGGAAGATCCAGCCGAGCTGCAGATCACCATCTTCTCTGACCTGGAATCAATTCCGTGGAGACAGGAGGAAAAGGGAACATTTCAAGGGTGGATCTAAACCCCAGGCCCTGGTTCAGTGCCAGACAAGAGCCCCTCGTTACTGTAACGGGAATAACGGGGCTTGGCATCACCCCGGGGGCTCCCATGAATCACCGTGACATTGTAACTGTTTGGAGGACACAAAGAACAAATTCTCTCTTTGCAGGAAGCACATCCCCTCCAGGTTCCCACCGGGGTCATTAATGGGGCAGGAGCGTTAATTGTGCAATGCTCCTCAAGCCAGGATTAAAAACAAGGAGAAAAGCAGAATATCTGACAAATCCAAGAGTTCAACAGGCACGACCAGGGGGCCCTGGTGTCCCCAGGGAACACCTTGGGGGTCAGGGCAGCCAGGGTGGGGTGCAGGGACTGGCACAGCCCTGGCACAGCTGCCCAGATTTCCCAGGTGGAGGTGGCAGCTCTGCCCTTGTGCTGGGCTCTTGTGGTGAGAGCTGTGCCCAGGGCTCAGGGCTGAGCTGCCATTCTGGAGCACAAAACAGTCACCGGCACTGGGAACTCTGTCATGGCACACTCGGGAATTCAGGGAGACACTGGGACTCAGGCTCTGGCACTGTCCAGGGTCTTCCCGGTGAATTGGAATGTTCCCAGCTGCATCCCACCCCCGGCACCACCCCCAAGCCCTGGATCCCAGCTCTGGCCTCCAACAGGTGCCCCAAAGAGACTCTGTGGGTACCCAAAAGCTTCACCAGCAGAGCTGATCCCTTTATCTCCGGCTGTCTCAGAGCAGGAAGCCAGAGAAGTCACCTGTGCCTCTTGTGCCGTGCTCCCATCTGATTTCTCAACCACAAACGATCCCAGGGAGTGTTGATCAGGAATCTGAGCCCTGCATTGTTTCTCTAGACCAAACCTCACCAAGATCCAAAATTGCTCATTATTGCTCCTGAGTCACCCTGGGACCGAGTTCATCTGCTGAGCTCATCCCCGTGGAAGGGCCATGGCTGGGGCAGGTCCTGCCCTGCTGCCAGGCCAGGCAGCCCCACTGGCTCACAGCAGATGAAGATCTGCCCCTCAAGCTGTAATTACCAGGAGAAGATTGTTTAGGGTGGAGCAATAGGATAAAATTATTGAAAATTAAATCTGAGGGAGCAGGAAGCTGGGCCTGACCCTGCCACCAGCCAGAGTGGAGATATCTGCAATCTCCCCACGCTTCAGAAGTAGCTGCTGGCATGGGTCACATCCAGCCTTCATTAAACCAGGTGTCAAAATTATTTATATAATCTCATTTCCAGGCGTGGCCTTTCCTTTTCGTGAGATCCCTCTCTGCTCCTGCACTTTGGGAAGAGCTGGAAGGACACCTGCCTGCTTTCCCTCCCAGTCATCACCAAACAACACTCGCTGCTTATCAGATCAAGGCATGAACAAAACCAAAGCCAACCCAAGTCAAGGTGCCCTCTCCCCTGAAGCCACCAGTGCCGGTCTTTTCCTTTGGGGAGAAAATTCCTGTTTCTGGGGCTAATGGATGAGCAGCATCTGACAGCACTGAGGGCCCTGAGCTCAGCAACAGGCGGAAGAACTCCTGACAAATTCAGATACTCACTATGGCCCATCCCTCATCCTGAGCCAGGGACATTCCAGCATTTTTTGGAGAAGCAAACACTGATCCCTCTCTGATAAGTTCTCCATAACCTCAGGCTTTGAGACCGAGGCACAAAGGATCACCATTAAACTCCCCAAACAATTCCTCCTTCACCCAACTTCCTTTCCTTGGGAGACTTTACCCTCCAAACAAATATAATACAAACAAGCATTATCCCAAATCTTTAAAGCCCAGAAAGATCTGAGTTTTATATGCTCCAAACAGCAGAGCCTGACATGGCTCTACCTTTTATTATCTTGTTAAAATGCTGTTGGAGCCAGTGGCAGGGGCTGGAGAGGACAGGTTTGGAGGCACAGCATAAAAGCAGATGAGAGATTAGCTTACCCTCTTTTGCACTTTTTGTAGACTTTATAAATGCTTTCTTCAGGAAGCCCATATTTTTCTGAAATCTGTGAGAGAAAACATGGCAAGTCTTTGTACTTGTAAAGTGAAATTCCCATGATAAAAATCAAAGATAACACTGAGCCTGGGTGTTCAGCAGCAAAGGATTCCTCCTCATTTTACTCCCGAGAACAAAACCATGACCCGAACGTTCTCCTGGGCAAGTGCAGTTTTGGTCTTAGGGTGGCAGGAGTTTTGTAGGTTTTTGCCAAGCATTTTCCATAAAGGTTTTTGACTCTCTGTGGTGAGGAACAGGGAGGGAGAAGATGGCAAAGAATCCTCTGTACTGACATTTTTCAAACTCCCTATTTTTAAAAGTTTGTAAAACCAACAGATCTTAAAGTGCAGCCATAAAGCCACCCCAAATCTGGGAGGTTTATTGTTTGTTTCCTTCCCAGCAGTCTCCAGAGAGATCTGGGTTATCAGAGATGCTGCTGATAATCATGACAGAAATATGTCCGTGTGCTTCTCAAACACAGCCAGGGAATTCCAGCACGAGGCCGGGGGCGATTTCGGATCGCACATCTCAGGCCTGGAGAATGGAAAAGGTGTTTGACAGTGGAAAATATGAATGTGCTGTCACAAGAGGAGACTTCCACGAGGATCTGGACAGGGCAGGAGGTGTGATCCTCCCCCTGCAGCACCAACACCACCCATGCCAGGAGCTGCTGGGAGAACTCAGCTCCTGCTCCCACTTTCCGTTTCCAAGGGAGAGCAGGCAGGAGAGATGAGCAGCCCGTACCCAGCTCCCTGTTCACCAACCCCATACCCTTTTATCAGCAGTTTGTTCATTCCCCAGGGGTTTTGGGGACACTTACAGCTGTCCTGAGGCCCTGGAGATCCGGGGTCTTCAACATGAGAGCATCAAACACCTCCTCCGACTCCCTGCGCACGTACAGCAGCACTGCAAGGGAACAGGGCAGCACTGCTCAGGATCATTCCCAGTGTTCCCAGAGCCACGTGGCCTCATGGAATTCAAGATCCAAGGTTAACTGAATCAAATGGAATTCCCATCCCAGGGGTTACCTCTCTGGGGATCTTCATCCTTGGTTTGCTTTGGAGGGATGGGGTCGAACTCGTCGGTGAAGGAGGCCCCGCTCCGCTTTAGGGGCAGCCTGGGCCGAGGGAACACAACACTCTCAGGAGGACAGAACAGGAAAAGCAAACAAAACAATTCCAGCTACTGAACTTCTGACTGAACAACCAGTTACTCCAACAACTATCCAGCAATTAAGTATTGGTTTGTAATTATAGCAGCAGAGTTGTAACTTCCTGCCTAAAGCACACGGGGAGCTCAGGGAGGGCCCACAGAGGGTTTGGGGTCACACCGAACCCAAAAGCCTTCTGCACCCTCATGGCACTGCTTCCCCACTGGTATCCCCAGAGGGCCCAGGCTGGGGGAGATTCTGCTTTTCAACAGTGATTCCACTTCATTCCAGTTTATTTTACAACCTCTGGGTATTTGAACCCTTCAGTGACAGTTGTGATCTTTTCTTTTCCCTTTCAAACATTGTCTCCATGAGAACAACGGGACAATCAGGGAACAGCTCATGTTGGAGTGACTCTGACAGGGACAGAAATGTGTCCGTGTTTCTGCAGCCCTGAGTCCCTTCCAGGACAAAGTGCAACTCATATTCTGGCTCTCAGGGCATCAGGGAGACACTGAGCTGTGTTATCCTGCCCCTGGGGGGTATAAACAGCCCTGACATTCCCAAAGGAACAGAGCAGCTGATGGATGGGAAATAAACACTGCTGCATCCTCACCTGTTTGCAGAGTTGGGAACAGCAGGAGGGAGCACCTGGAATGCAAAGGAAATGGATCTGTGAGTTTGCACAGCATCACTATGTGCCAGAGAGGCTGGGGGGAGGCAACTTGGGCACACTTTAAACATGATTTCCCTCCTCCTGACCCATCACACAATTAAACCCAAACATCTGTTTCTTAGAGTAAATGAAATTTGATATAAGGAACTTCTCCAGATTCCCTGTTTTTGACAAACTGAGACAGTGCTTTCTGAGGCAGGGAATGCTGAGGAGCTCTGAAAGACGCTGGATGGAGGACAGTGGGGGGACGCCCCACCCACACAGGGACAGGGACTGAGATGGTGACATTTTGCTATCATTTATTCTCTGCTGATATATTTGCTACCACTGCAGCCCTCTGTGGAAGCTGCAGGTGTGTAAAGCACAGGAATATCTGGCTGGCAGGAGCCTGGAAAGGTTCTCTCACCCATCACTGCTGCATGATGGGGCCACTCCTGACTGGGAGTTCACCTCATTCCCACAAAGAGCTGTGCCGTGGTTTGTGCTCTTTCCATAACACAAGTCCTGCGGGGGGAATGCTCAGCCTGGGAAGGACGGGGTGACAGGCTGGCTGTGTTCGGGGGACTCACCGAGCCACACCTCTGCGGGTTGGAGAAGTGCACGTTGGGGATGAACAGCACCGGCTGCGTCTCCAGGTCGCTCTCTGGCCGCAGGAACGTGATCTCATTCCCTCTGAAGCCAGAGAGCAAACAGCCTTTCAGACCTACAGATGGAGAGTCCAGTTCATCTCAGCTCCCACAGCTCCGGGAGAGGGGAGCCCCTTCCCAAGGCTCCCAGCAGAAATGCTGGGAACAGGACAGGAGCCTGCAGCACCTCCAGGGCAGCCCAAGGGAGCCCAGAACGACTCCCAGGGGTTGGTCAGTGTCCATAAAGGGCTTTGGGACACTGGGAAGGAGCCCAGCGAGGGCCTGACTGCCAGGCTGCTTCCCAAGGGTGCTGAGGGCTTGGGAACAGCCAGATCCATGGAAGTTAACGGACAGGGATTTCAACACGGAGCAGGGAACAAACACAAGCACTGACCGTTGTTGTTGGAGTCCAGGCATTTTCCTTTCCTTCGGAACTGTTTCCTTTCATCATCCCTCATTTTCCTCTCTGCTCCCTGTGGGAAAATCCAGCAAAATTTAGGACATTGACAGTTGCAACATTGGCAAGAGAGGGCTCAGTGGGCACCCCTGGGATGTAACACATTAAGGTGAAGGCAGCCCTAACTCACAAATGGTCACCTCAGGGGCCTTCTACAGCCCAGCCAGGACTCTCTGACACTCAGAAAAACAAAAGTGAAATTTGCTTTTAAAAATGAAACACGCAGACAAAAATAGCTGTGAGAAATTTTTCCATGGGAAGATATCTGAGACTGGGGAATAACCTCCAAGGAAATTCTCACCTCTTTTGATATTTAACAACTTGTCAAAAACAGTGAGAGTCAAAAATAGAGTTTATTGTGAGGCACAGTCACAGGTCTGGGCTGTTTAGGCTCTCACAGCCTTTCTGGTTTTATTCTTGGGGCCTCTGACCAGTTGTTGCTTTTTAACTGGTGGGAAGGGAGCGCTGCACCTTGTCACAGAAGATCTTGATCTGGCAGACAGCCCGGTGCACCAGCTGGCTGCTGCCACTGCCGCAGTCGTAGGTGTCGATCTGCAGGTTCAGGGGGACCCCCTTCACTCCCTTCTGCGAGGAGAAGTCCGTGCTCAGGCAGTTCACCCCAATAAACACCTGCAAACAGGAACAGGGATGGTCGGTGCTGGAAACCTCCTCCTCAGCCAGCAGTGGGAGCAGAGGGCAGGGACAAAAGCAGCTGCTGAGGCTCCTTCCGGCCCTCCCAGGGCCAGCCTGGCAGGGGAGCCGTCGGTTTCCCGCCTGAGCCTCTCCCCCCACACCTATTCCAGCTCTTTCACTCAGCCTCTCCACTCCCAAAACCCTGCCTGGGGATGTTCTTGCTGATATTTCTGATCTTTCGTTTGAACAAGGGACCCTCAGACAGCAAAGCCCTGCAGGGAGGGAGGAGGGCAAGGCTGCAGCCTCAGGAATTGCACAGCAGTGCTGCTGCCTAAATAAATATTCATCACACACTGGGCTCTCTTATCACCAGGAGGGAGTTAGCTCCAGTGGGAGCTCTGGAAGAAAAGCTGAGCACAGCTATAATCCAAATTGTATCTCCAAACTGCCAATTCATTGGTGTGACCTTGGAATTTCCCTGGACCCCGGGGACAGATCTGCAGCCAGAGAAGTTCCCAGAGCTCCCTCAGTGAGGATTTCAGCCCTGAAACCTGATGTCAGCTCGAGTCAGTTCCTAGGAAAGAAAACCACTTCACTGTGGGGTGAAGTTCAGTTGGAAGGAGAGAAGTAACAGGTGCCATGGCCAACCCAAACACCCAAATACCTGACCCCTCCTGTTCCCAGCCCCTGACCCCTCCTGTCTCACTCCCAGCCCTCGAAGCTCTCTGAAGTCTCACCTCTGCCTGCCTCAGGCCAGTGCATGAGCAGAGTTTCTGCTAAGAGTTAAATCCAGTTTTGCTGAGGTGCCCCCAGGGCTTGCCACATACCTGACATATTTCCATTTCTGACAGCTTTGCCTTGAAGACATTTGTTAACCTCTTGGGTTGTAAAAGACCCAGGTTGCCTTTGGGCTTATTGAGATCCCAAAGCCAGGCAGGGTTTTCCCAAGCTTCAGAGACTTGGGGTATTTATGCTTTTCTTTTTTTTCTTTGTTACTTCATCTGTGTTTCAATCCCCACTAGACACAAAGTGTTAATGAGAGACTCTGAGGAGATGCAGAAGAGCCAGCAGAGTTGCAAAGACCTCGCTGTAATAAACTTTACAGGTTTTAAGGTGAAAAGGGATCTTGAGACCTGCCTGGCTCCCTTCCACATCCCACAAGGCACAGAAGGGTGGTCAGTCATGTCTGCATCAACCTGCCTGGAAAGGGGGCTCTTTGTTCCCTGGGCTGGGGGTTATTTAAACAGGCTGCAGGTCCATGTGAGCAGAGCCCTGAGCTGCTGCAAAAACCTTTCTTCAGAGTTATCCATCAGCACTAAGAAAACATCCCTGAGCCAGTCTGGGCTGTACCCAGAGTGTTTATTAGCTCATGGCAGTGCTTAAACACACACTGAGGCACGGTGTCCTGCTGCTGTCCTGCCAGGCAAACACTGCCTGGGGCCGCTGCAGTGGCAGGGTTTCATGTGAAACTCTCTGTGTCTCAGCTGAGCAGTGGGGCAGCGTCTGGGCTGTCAGGAAGGAGCTGCAGTTTTGCTGAGGACCATTCCCAGCTCCCCTCCACGGGCAGTTTGTACCTTGGCTTCCTCGTGGATGTTCCACACGAAGGACAGGGCGTTGTAGGCCAACTCCTCGATGTTCTGCACCGTGTTGAAGTTCTCCTTGCAGTCGGCTGGAAGGCAGTGGAGGAGCAGTTCATACTGGGGCTGAAACTGGTGACATTCCCGAGGCCTCCCACCCCCAAATCCTGCCCCTGGCTGACTTCCAGGCCAAGAGAAGCCCTGGGATGCGCTGAAGTGGAGGCAGAAGCTCCCCAGCCCCCCAGGCCTGGCAGCCCCTCATACCCACGTCGATGACCCTCTGCTTGGCCGTGGGCTGCCGGGAGTGCCAGTGCTTCCAGAACTTCAGCTGCTCCGTGGGGATCTTCTCGTTGTCAAACACGATCATCACCACGCTCTGCAACACAGCCAGCACAGCCCAGCTCAGCACAGAGCAGGATCAGTGCCCTCCTCACCTTCCATCCTGCACCACCCTCAGGGCCACATAAAACATGGAATTTTGTAGCAGGGGAAGCTGAGGAGGGCAAGGGAAGGGATTTGGGCAAAGCCATTTGGCACATTCATCTCAGGGGTGGCTCCGAGGCCGGGCCACACATCCCAGGAGCAAGATGGGAACCCTGTCCCTGGCTCAAAGCTCTTCCCAGCAGGGCCCCAGCCAGCCCTTTGTGCATCCCTGAGCTCCTGTGACAGGTTCCAGCTGCCACGGAGGCTCTGCAGCGCAGCAGAGGATTATCCTGTGGGACTGAATCCATCCCATTCATCACTTTAAGCCAACATGAGCCACAAAGCCATTACTGCTCAGCATGTCCCATTCCAGCGTGTGTCAGCAGAGCTGTCAGCCTGTCTTGTTTCTTACCTTCACTTTATTTGAGGACAAGTGCAAACATTTGCTGTCTCCAGCTGTCCTCAGCGTGATGGGGTAGAACTGTCCTTTGTTGAGGTAGGCCATGGGAGAGTCCCCAGATTTGATGTGAATGGCTTTGGGTGACCCCAGAGTGTATTCAAAGTCACTTGTATGGAACAAAGAGAGGAGGATGAATAAGCACAGGCTGCTGTTTCACTGCAAAAGCAAAACAGAGCCCCGGGAGCCTCCACCCCGTGGGTTACAGGCTCCAGTTTCTGCTCCATTCCCCACCTCACACACCCTGACACAGCACAGCACATTCTGATCCTCCCCAACACCCTGGGGAGCAGCACTGCACCAACAGCCTCATTTTACCCCTTGGTTTTGGCTTAAAACCCCCTGGATGTGACTGCAGCCAGTATTTTTGTGTGGATGGCAACAGAAGCATTGCTCAGCCAGCAGCCTAAAGCAAACCACACAAAACCAGGTACCTGTGATGAGACTTTTACAACATCCTAAACTCAGGTTCCTGTCTCCAAATCCATACCCATAACTGGCTGAGCCAGGAAGACTCTCCCCTAATGGTCCTGTAGAAGAAGGACCTGCAGGACACCAACACCTGCTTGGTTATGCAGAACTGGATTAGAAGCTCAGCTCGTGGAACTCTCAGTGTGGTGGGCAGCAACTTCAGTCTTTACAGAAAAGCTTTGTAGTGTCACACAGAGAAGGTGTCACTGCTGGCAAGGGAATTTGGAAGAAGAGCCTGAATTCAGAAGCTCTCGGGCCTTCACCAGCACCTGTGAGCACTGAAACCATGAGGCCACAGCTGGTTTCTGCTGTGAGGAATCCGTGCAAGCCACCACCTGTACAGGAGCCTTCGCTCAGACCCTTCAAGTGCCCTGTTTAGTCACCAACCCATCTTCTTCCTGCTCCACCTCCTGTGATGCCATCTCTGAAGATGGGCTTGGCAGCTCCTCTTATCTGGAGCCAGGAGAGCCAGAGAACTTCAGTGCACAAATAAACAGCGAGCAGGGAGCCTCTGGCTCGGGGAGACGCTGCTGTCTGTGTGAACATCCCCACGTCTGACAGCTGAGTCACCCAGTCAGCTGACTCAGGAGGCAAATAAAAAGTGGGAGGTGAAATAATGTTACCTGCTGGGAGGCTTGATGCAGTATCTGGAGCAGCAAAGCTCTGCCTGGCAGAGGGGTGGAAAGGAGGAAGAAATCCCTCGCATGGTTTAGGAATGAGAGGCAGTGGCACCCTCTAAAATCAAGGCTGACTAACAGTGCTAAGTGAGAACCTAAACCTTAGATTAGGGGAGGCTGATTATCACCCTCATGCACTGCCAGCCTCCTTTTCTCTGTCATTTACCCCATTCCAAGTGGCCTGTGGGAAGATGCTGCAGCCACCTGGATCCCTCAGGGTGCCCACGAGATGTGACAGCAGCTGGCCCTGGATTTACCCCAGTCTGGGCACAGAACAATCCCTGCTCTGGGTCTAAGAGCTCATGGAGCAGCGCCTTGCTCTGAAAACACCGGGGAGACACAACTGGTCTCTGCAAAAGCACGGGAGGTGTAACTTGCACTGGTCACTGCCAAGGCTGGACTGGGGAGAGGACAGGGATGCAGCCTTTCCCCAGGAAAGAGACAGAGCCAAGAGCTCCCTGGAACCCCCAGCCCCGGGATTGCTGTTACCTCTTCACTCCGTCCGTGGGGTAGCTCTCGGGGCAGGGTGGCTCCGGCTGGGGTTTGAGGATGTCACTGAAGAGTAGCGTCTGCACACAAGGGGAAACACAAGTCAGAACTAGATCTCTCATTGCTTTGTCCATCCACCTTCTCCTAGACACCACAGCAGACAAAACACGGACCTTCATTACTCCCAAAATCAACACAAGCCCCCGGAAATTCAACGGGAACAGCACCAAGCTTCCAGCACAAAAGCAAAGCTCCCACAGCCCCCACATGAACCCCCCAGCCCAGAGCAGCCGCCAGGCTCTGACCTCCTGGGGGTCCTCCTTGAAGGTGCTGTCCGGCTGCCAGCGCTGCTGCGCCGGGGCCATGGGCAGGCTCTCGAACAGGGAGTTCAAGGAGCTGCTGTCGTACACGTCCCCCCCCGGGGGCACCAGGAAGTTGTCTGGGGTGGCTTCCAGCTTGCTGGTGCCTGGAGGGAGCAGGGCTGGCTTGTGAGGAGCAGGGACACCTTCGAGACTGAGGCCGTTCTTCTTGGGAGGCTCGCAGAACTCCTGGGTCATGGAGACGTTTTCTGACAGGAGCTTCATGAGATGGGCTGAGCCATCGAAGGAGGGGATCTCGGGTTCATAATCCATCCCGTGGCAGTGCCTGCTGGAGAGAGGTCCCGTCTCAGGGCCGGGCAGAGCGGGGCAGCCCCAGCACGGTGTCACTGCCAGAAGTGCCTCGATGTGCTGCTGGTCTGGCTGCCAGGTGACCTTGAGTCAGCCCTGCACAGCTCCTGCTGGGCCTGGGACAGCTGACAGGCCCCTGGGGGATCTCCACCCACAGCTCTCAGTGCAGTCAGCAAGAGCCAGAGGTGCTCAGCAGATAAAGGCTGATCACAAGGAGTCAGAGAATATGGTTTGGACATGGTTTGGGGCTGCACATCCAGGCCCTACATCCACTATTCCCTTACTGAGGCCATCACACACTCAGAGCAGCAGGAGTGATAAGAAAGGTAACTGCTGTGTGGGCTGTCCATCATGAGCATTATGGCTCATTGATGCTGAAAGTTGATTTTTTTAATACCCTTTTTTTAAGGAAAAACAATTCTTGTATAAATTAATGAACTCCAGCAGCTTAGGAAGCAAAAACCAAAACCAGCTTAACTCAGTTTGCTTCTGAGGGAGTGAAGTATCACTTGAGGTTTGTTCTGTCAAGCAGTTACAAACTGACAATGCCAAAGCACACAGCATCCAGGGAGGGGAACTGAACTCACAGTGGCAAATGAGCCATTAATTTAATAGTTAATTATCTGAAAACCTCAAAGAACAAATGGGAGTCACTGGAAGAGAATCCTGGGAGAGTGGAACAGAATCCCTCATCAGCCCAGGGAATGAAAGAGGATTTTGCCATTCCCTTCTTGCTGCCAGTGCTCAATCCTTTTGTCCTTTGCGATTGTCACAAAATAGGAAATAAAGGCAATTTCTTCAAATCAGCACAGCCAGACAGATGCTCAGGTCTGTAAATGGGTGTAGCTCCATTTATACCTGCTTGGGACCTGGCCTAAAGAATTTTAATGTGTGTCTCGGGGTTAATGAGCTGCACTGTTGCTGGTAATAACACCGTGCTTTGATGTCTATTTTCTGCAAGCTCAGAGCCCCATCCTGCATTTCAGCAGCTGCAGGAGAGTGAGGCAGCTCCAAGGAACAGGAACTGAAGCCAACCTCTTTCCCAGTTCATTGCGTGCCATCATCCCAGCTGGGAGAATCCTCTTCTCCTTCGGGACCTAGGACAAGGCAGAGCAAAGAGTTTGTTTATTGTTAGATGTTATTAATGGAAAACAGAGCAGAATTAGCCCTGTCTGTGAGCAGGTGAAGCCTCCCAGATAAAACCCTGCATGAGTAACAAACAGCAGAGCTGGGCTCCCCGCTGGGCTGCTGCTGGCTTCCCAAATAACCTTGGGCAAGCCACAGCAGCTTGTTCTGGGCAGGAGCTTAAAAGCACCCAAGTGAGTGGAAACATCATTCCTATTGCTTCCAATCAGGGATAAATTAGATCCACATTTCTTGGAGCTCCATCCTACAGCAGCGCTGGAAAAATAAAGCTGGTGGGGTCTGCAAGGCTGTTCCAGCCCAACAGCCCTCAAAGCACTGCTGATCCTTATGGGTAAAAAACCCAGGCTCAAAGCACCTGGGTTCAGTTTTTCCACACGTTCTGGATTCCCTCAAAATGCTGCTTTGTGCCTCAGTTTACCACTGAGGATACTGGTGGCACCGTGTGCTGTTGGGAGGGTGTTGGATAAACAACTCTGGGGGCTCACTAGAGGGGTCTCCTCCTAAGGTGGCACATATCGTACACACATCCTACACACATCCTACACACATCCTACACACACCCCAGCCCCCAGCCCAGGGGCACCCACCATGTAGTAGTCGTAGAGGAGGCTGAGGGCGGCCACGCTGTCGTCGTCCCCGTTCACCCTCATCATGGCCTTGGTGGCTGCAGTCAGGGGGTTCTCCAGGTAGGTTTTCCAGGCTTCATCCTCGCTGGTGTAGGGGAATTTCTGGAAGTTCATGGTGTCATTCTTCATCAGACGCACGGATCTAAAACTGAGCCGCACAGGGGAGAGCGGGAATGAGGGAGGAGCATTTCCCACAGATTTCCATGAACACAGGAAGGGCTTCCCAAAGGCTCTGTGGAGGGGAGGAGGGATGTTCTCCTGGTCCTGAACTCCCAGAGCCTTTGGGATCACCACCTCTGCTGCTGTAGCTGGGTACAAAATCAGGCCAGAGCCTCTCCAGGGGCAGCTGCACCTCTGCCCCCTCTCCTGCCTGGGGAGGCAAAACCCCATCAGCTGCTCCTTCCTCCAGTCACATCCTGCACTGCTGGGCAGTAAAAAGGGATCAGGAAACCTGGCACAATTTTCCCTTGGATGCGGAGCTCCAGGCCAGTGCAGCCCACAATCAGATACCGTCACTCGGTGCCCAGATGAAACCAAACCTCATCATTTTCCTTTGCTGCAGTTCATGGTTTTGAAATTCAATTCAAATCCAAATTATTTTTTCCCAATAATTTGTAGATGATTTTACTCAGAGGGAAGCAGACAGGCCGATCACAACCCCCTCCCTTCCACTAAAAAATTCCTGACTGAGGTGAGGCTCATGGGACTACGTGAGAAGCAACACACCAAAATAATGCCCTGCCTGTCCTCTCTTCTGGCACTTTCTCCAGGTCTCTCCATCTTATGTTAATAAACTGTCAGACACTTAATTACCCAAACATTGGTCATCTTTCCTTTTCCTCCAGCAAACCCTGCCAGCAGCCAGCCCAGCAGAGCCTCCCTGCATTCCCTGGGCGTTCCGTGCTCAGAGGTTGGAATCATGGAATCCTGGAATCGTTTAGGTTGGAAAAGACCCCAAAGATCATCGAGTCCAACCTTTGACCGAATCCCACCAGGTCCACAGAGGCTGAGCCAGTGGACGTGACAGTGACGTGGAAGGTGTGACAGTGAGCCTGCCACACCTTCCTGTTACCTGCACACGGTGTCACCACCACAGCTCACAGCAATCACCATAAAATAAGAACTCTGTGGACAAAAATTCCTCTTTCCTCAAAGTGGAAACGTCCAGAAAGGGCAAGACTGGGTTTCATTAGCAGAAAAGATTTTAAAAATTTCTTTAAGTCTCCCAAGTTGCCAAGAGCTGACTGGAGTTAAACCATGACATCACCTGCTGATGTTTTTCATGGAAAGGCAAAGAAAATCTACAGGAATTACAGCAAGGAATGCTACAATTTATTGGCATTTTCATAAGGAATGTGTCATTTTCATTAAGCCACTCTCCATGTGTTTATAATAAGTCCTGGTCTAGACTTTGAAGTGACTCATTCCGAGAACAATAATTCCTCTTGGAAAGAGCCTGGCATCCCTGAAACTCCCTGAAAGGGTGCTCTGCCACCCTGCCTCAATTACACATTAAACCAGGCAGACTTTGGCCTGGCTTTGGGATGCTCCTGGATCAGACTCCAGAGCTCTCCTTGGCTCAGATTCCTGCTCTGGTGCCTCCCCTGCCTAACAAAACAAATTACAGCACAGAATTCGTTTGCAGTTCAGGAATTACAGCTGATTTTTTCCATGAGGCCACCAAGGGCTGCCTCTGCTGTCCTCATCACCTTTTCCTTAAGGAATACTTTGCTTTTCCCTCCACACCCGAGCTGCACACGCTGTGCCAGCCCTGCTGGTGGCCCGAGGCTCCCAATTCCCGCTGCTTTCTGTGCCCACGTGGCAGCGGAGCTGGGGCTGGCACGAGCTCCCATCGCAGCCCAGGATAACGGGGACGCCGAGCCCGCTGCTCTTCCCCCTCGCCCCAGCCCCGGTTTCAGCCCGCGCCTGAAACTCCAGCAGCTGTTTGGGGAGTTTCGTTGTCTTTAGCGTTTCTCACGCATCCCTCTCTCCCTCCTCCCTCCCTCGGTGCCGAGTATCTCCGAGCAGGGCAATGGGAATGACTCAGATTTCAGTGCTCGGTGCCGGGGCTGTTCAGTCCTGCCTGGACAGGAATCCTCACCTGCTCTCAATCCCATCTTCTCAAGGAAGAATAGGCAGCAGCAGAGCTGGATCTCAGGGTGAGACTCGGCCCCTATCACTTGGAATCAGCAGAGATAAACACACCGGGGCAGGATGGAGCAGCAAAGCATTCGGGAGCTTTAAAAAGCACAGATATTACGAGGAAAAATGCTGGGGCTTTATTCTCCCTCAACTAAGCATTCCTTGTGTGATTCCCTTCTGCCTCCCTGCCCCTCACCTCTGCTGGGAGAAACCATGGAAGAAGGCACAGTGGGAAACCTGCCCTGCCCTCGGCCTGGCATAAAAAGCTTCAGGCACAACCCTGAGGTGCTCAGAACCTGCAGAGGCCTTGAAAGTCAGAGCAGCTCCTCCATGCACTGGTCCCTGCACTGGTTCCTGCACTGGTCCCAGTGAGCCTGGGATTCTCCCAGCTGAGGACTGGCACAAAGGACAGGAATTGCACCTTTATTCCACCTTGTTTCCGTTCCAGAGTCCGTAGGATCCCTGGTGGGCACTGGGATGTGTGACTGGAGCCACGTCATCCCCTCAGAACCCACCCTGCAGGGCAGTGAGGGAACATCCACCCTCACCCAGAGAGGTCAGCCCTGCTCTGACCCTATTGCAGAAGGTCACCAGGGCTACCCAGTACCTGAGGAGAGAGGGTGATCTGGGGAGATAAGCAGGTGTGGTGACATGTCCCAGGCACCTTTTTGGCATCAGGACCTACAGGACACTGCCCGTCTGCTCCCACAGCACTTCAGAGTGCACAGATCCCACCACCAACCCCTGTGAAGCACAGCTGCAGGAGAGAGACATCCAAATCCAGATCCAAACACACCTGAACTTTACTTTCCTCACTGCCTGTGATGCCCCCTGCACGTGGCCAGGCCATATTTGCCCATTCCAAGCTCCCTGCTCTGTTTGGCAAAGCCAGAGCTCCTTTCCCAGGCCAGGGAAACACAAAGCCTGGCACCAGCAGCCTCCCCTCTGTGTGCACACTCGGTGCTGGAGCCTGGGGCCATGTGCAGAGCAGAGCAGGGTTCGGGGCAGGGAGCAGTCTGTTTGTTTCCAAACAGTCGGGAGCGTGACACAAGGCGATCCCAGCCCCTTTCCCGCTCCGGCCCACCCCACCTCTATTTCCCCGATTTCTCCTGGTGATGAATAAACACTCAGGGCTATGCTGGAACAGCAGAATGTGCCCAAAGGGTCTGGGTGGGGACATCAGCCAAGCAGGAAAGAACCCTTGTATTCCTTCTGCCTTTGCTGGGTTTCTGTGGGAGGCTTTGCCGGCCTTTGAGCTTTGTGTTGCTGTCTTTGTTCTCTCCCCTACAACTGTTTAAGCCTCCAACCTAAATATTGGCCATGCCAGATGCTGGTGGCTACAGAGCAGCATCACACTGTCAAAGCAGCAGGAATTCAGAGCCACAGAACAGAGACTCCGGCCTGAGGAGCTCAGGGATGCCCCAGGCAGCTACTGTGGGCTTCCATCACTCTGGGTCTGGGCATTCCACTCTCCTCCCTCTCGAAATAACCCTGGTGTTCCCCAAGTTCTTGTCAGAAATACAGGGAAGGATCAGCACTGCCCTGGAGAGGGCAAGGCCAGCAGCTGCTTTCTGGGGCAGAGATTTTAGCCTGTAAACCCTTGCCAGGAAGAACAGCATCCCACAGAGTGGCCTCATTACTGAAGCCAAACCTCTCAGCTAAGTCCTGATTTTGTAATTTCCTTGCAGGTTTAATAAACAAGCACACCTGGAGACAAGGTGACAGCACAGCCAGCAGTGAGTGCATTGTCACCGGCCCACTCACACAGCCGGGCAAAAATCCAAACAGAGACAGAACCAGGAAAAAAAAGACAGAAAGAAACACAACAAACACAGACCAATGATGAAAAACACAGCCGGGGAGCCAAGCACAACACGGTGTCAATCCACAGGCCCGGGAGACCAGAATCCATCCCATGGCCCCTGACCTGCACTGCCTACGGGACCGGGATATTTTCTCTGGCAGCTGGGTGACAACGCGGCCTCTGTCACCGGGGTTGTGCAGGGGCATTTCAGCAGCACCCTCAGCCTGGGGTTAACTCAGCACAGCCACCTGCAGATTCCCAGCAATGCTTCCCCCACAGGCAGAGCAGGAACTTCTCTGTCCCTGGATTCCGTGGCCTGTGTGGCACAGGTGGGATCCAGGTCTCCCATCCCACCCAGCCTGGGCCCTGCAGGGCAGGGGGCACCCGCTGCAGGAATGTGCCACGGCTGGGATGGGAAGGAGAGGGGCCACCATGAACGTCTTTGGGAAGGGGCTCCTGATCCCCAAAGGGGCTCAGTGGATGCCCACCAGTGGAGCTCAGTGGCGAGTCCTTGGTGGGATGGGGCAGGGTGGGCACTGGATCCCCCACTCTGGCTCCCCAGCAGATCCAGCTGGAAAGCTCTGCAGGCTGAATCCCTGGTGGAGCCAGACAAACCTCCCAGGGGCAGGGGCTGCCTGGGGAACACACAGGGATTCCCCCTCTTGGGTCACCTACAGCTCTTTAGGACCAGAAACCCCAACCCAGCTCAATATTCGTCCTTCCTCACACCAGCCTAACTCCTGCTTTTGTAGCTCTTTATTATCACAGGGATTGACACTAAAATGCCTCATCCTGGGCTGCTCAGCAAAGAGGAGAGAACAGAACCAGCCCTGAACCTCTGCTGGAAATCTCAGCAACACTGCACTGGGTCCTGCCTCTGCAGCCTGGAGGGCTCCCGAGACAGCCCAGGCTGTGATGTCTGGGGGACACGGGCTGGGGTTGTGCTTTGCCCGATAACATCACCCTGGAGGGACCCACCCACCCCATCCCATTGCACAAACGAGTCCTGCTTCAGCGCCTCCCCTGCCTAACAAAACAAATTACAGCACAGAACCCCTTTGCAGTTCAGGAATTACGGCTGATTTTTTTCCAGAAGCAGTTTCTGATGTCAGATGGTGCCATTTTGGGGTGTCCCGAGTTTCAGGGATATCTGACTCCAAAGGGAGACACAAAACCAGGCCCTGAGCATCTGCTCCCACCTGGCACTTCTGAAATATTGCTGTAAACGTCCCTGTCATTCCTGTTTTCATTGTGGACAGATAAGTTTATGAGCAGTTATTCCTGGACACAAACACATCACACTTTGCACTGAAGCTCCCAGTCCTTCACCCACCAAAAGGAAGATTACACAGGTAATTTTTGTACATGCAATAACTCCAACAGCTATGACTTTTAAATAAAATAAAATTTTTTTAAAATCACAGTTTTACAAGACCTGGATTAAAAACTCACCAATGGTAGCCAGAATAGACAAACTTCTGCAACAAAATTTGTTTCTTTTTTACTGCTCTTCAGGTAATGTGGTTTTTTAAGCCAGAAATCGGCTGTTATGGGTTATCTGTGCTGAGAACTGAGCCCAGCTTTATTCAAGTTTCTCTGCTTCCCTCAGCACACCCTGCCAGAGGCTGCTGCAGTGGCACAACAGAGATGTCACACATTTGTAAGGAAGCAGTGAGACAACGAGAGCAGAGATTGGAGGCTTCAGCCTCAGAGTTCTGTGCTCAGGCTCAGGACAGCTGGGTTCCCCCACCCCAGGCTGGGATGTGCTGATCTCTCCCCAGTGCCCGAGTTCAGTCAGAGCTCACACCTGGCACGGGGTTTGTGCCCTGCTGAAGGTGGGAGAGGTTGCCCAAGAGGCTCCAGGAAGCTGTGCCAGGGCAGGACACTTGACAGGAGCCTCACATGGAGCAGCTGCTCCCCTGCCTGTCCCTGCTCCGTGCTCTGCCAGCAGCTCTTCCTCCCTCAGCTGCACCATGGACCCTGCAGAGCTGCTGAGGCACAGCCAGGGTGGGCTCCCCCGCTGTGGTTTTCCCTCTCTCCTCCCATCCTGGAGAGACTTTTCACCTGGAACACTCTCAGCTGCCCGGATCTCCTACAAGGAGCACTCTGCCCATGCCCTCCACGTGCTCTGATTCAGTGTCCTGTGAGCACAGGGCCCAGGGGCAGCAGCCTTTGCTTTGCTGTTTCATACAAAAAGCCAACCCCAGCACAATGTGCTTCAAACAATGTTTGTGCCAAACAAACCTGATTCATCCCATCGTGGGCACAGCCCCATAAAACCAGGCACTTCTGCAGAGCCCAGACTGCCAAGGCAGAGGGATGACAAGAAACAAGCAGTGGGCAGAGCAGGAGGCTCTGGGTCAGTGCCAGCTGCTCTGGTGCTCTCAGCACTCGTGGTTAGGAACACACTGGGGACAGGGACAAGTTCTGGATCAGCCTCATCCCCTGTACTCAGAGCTACAGCCAGAACAGCACTGACAGTAAAGGGACAAGAAATGAACCATCACAGAACCCTGCAGTGGTTTGGGTGGGAAGGGACCATCCAGTGCCACCCCTGCCACAGGCAGGGACACCTTCCACTGTCCCAGGCTGCTCCAAGCCCCGTCCAGCCTGGCCTTGGACACTGCCAGGGATCCAGGGGCAGCCACAGCTGCTCTGGGCACCCTGTGCCAGGGCCTGCCCACTCTCACAGCCAGGAATTCCTTCCCAATATCCCATCTAACCCTACTTACTCTCTTCCCCACATTTCTTATCTTCCAAGCTTTGGAAACTTGGCTACGAGCAATGGAATATAATCATGTGTTCAATAATGAGTTCCACTGATTAACATTTTTCAGCTGTTGCCTTTTTCCTCCTTGAGCGCACACAATTCCAGGCTCCCTGTCCCTGCCAATCAGCTGATCCCGAGGGCTGGCAGGTGCAATCCAAGCACAGTGCATTTCTGGATGAATTCTTTACACTGATCAACAATTCAAACCCCAGCCAGAGCAGATCCTCCTCACAGGAACTGTCTTTATTCTGCAAACTTCCCTGGAATCATTCCCATGGACCAGTCAGCCGAAAATGTGACCCAAAGCATCAAAGCAGAGATACTGTGCAAATGTTGATTCACCCCTGCTTTGAGTCTGGAGTTTATTCAGAAGGCTTTTACTCCTTTGTTGGGAATTGCATAGCAGTTACTTGATTGTTGTTTCTTTAATTTACAAATCTCTCTTTCTCTTTACATAACTTTAAAAAAATAAAACTCCAAGCCAGCCTCCCTCGCTCCAGCACGGTTATCCCTTGTGTGCTTTGCTGCCAGGATTTTATAAAAGGGCTTTAACTTTTCATTCACCAGGAGCATAACTCAAGTTTTAATAACACACCTTATGCATGACAAAAATTTGCTTCTGGCGATCATGGTTTCGACCACAAAACCACAACTGGGAGTAACTCCTGGTTAACTCCTTCCAGCCCACGCACGGCAGAGTTAGACACAGGTTCAGTTTAGAAGACTATGGAAATCAGCAGTTAGAATATTTTACAATAGGCAAAACATCTCCCTCTCCCATGCCACGCTGGTCCCTTCCCAGCCCTCTCTGGGAAATTTAAGTCCCAAAGGGACAGGCGGGATTCTTCTCCCTGTCATTTCGGGCGACAGGAGCAGCCCGTGGGGATGTCACAGCTCCTGAACATCCGCCACATCTGGGCAGATGTTCACGGCTCAGACCGGGGGTGAGGAGCAGCGTGCGGGGCACCGACACCGCTCCGGGTGCCTGGAAAGCTCCGCCCCGGTGATTATCCCCAAGTTCGCAGCTCCTCAGAGCCCCGTTGCTCGCTGAGGGGCTTTAGCAGCCTCTTCTCAGGTTCCTCCTCCCCACTGACACCTTTTCCCCTCAGAGTAAACCCAGGGCTGAACGCTTCCCTGTTCCTTTGGTCCCACGAAATTCCCGGCTCCCTTATCTCCTGTCGGGAGCCTGGGGAGCTTTCGGCGAGGTGCTCCAGGCCCGCTGTGATCCCAAATGTTCCCCCAGGCGCTGCCCGCCCCTGTCCCCTGCCCGGGCACGGGCCGGGGCTACCGCACTGAATTTCCCGGGGGAATTCATTCCCCCAGTGAACGAAACTGGAATTTTCAAAGATCTGCAGACGCGTCCTCCCAAAGGATCAGTTTATGGAAAAACCTCGCACGGAGCCCTTCGCTCTCAGGGGTGGCCGAAGCGGCCCCATCCCGGATCTGTGCTGGGGGCCGGAGCAGCCTCCGGAGCGGAGACGGGAATCCCAAAGCGGTGCTGCTCCCTCGGCTCCGCTCCCGGAGGGCTCAGGGGTTAACAGCCCGCTAGCGAGGGCACTCAGGCAGCCGTGTAATTCCCCGGGCCGTAATTAGCGATAAATCCATCAATCGCACACTCCGTGCGTTCCGAGAGCCAAACGCGTGCCCTCACTCCCAAACTTAAAAAGCATCAGCTGTAAATTACCCAAAAACTTCAGAAAGCGAAAATTTCAGTCACAGATTCTCAATCAATAGGAGCAGATCGATCCCACTATTTACATAAAATAGTAATTACTGCTGCGCCTTTCCAAAGTTCTTAATTATGAGATTGGCTGACACAGCAGCTCTGTCAAGCTTGTAAACACACACAGGCGTGCGGTTTTCTCCCAAAAAAACACCTTCCAAGCACCAGATCTCTACGTAGATATTTATCTATTTTCTATTTCTTGATTAATATTTCAATACACGAATCCTTCACACGGGGTTCTAGACTGGGGTGACATTTAGCACTGACTGACAGCAGCACTCACCAGCTTTATTCACGATTCCTGCAGCCTTCCCTACACCCTGTCACGCCAATCTGACACTTGTTTGCTTTTATTTAGAGGTGCGAGGCCCGAGGTGCTGTGCTGATACCATCAGCATCCAGAACTCCAAATATTTCAGAGGTGCCAAAATTAGAAACGAGGGTTATACAGGATCAATAGGTTTTAAAAGCTTTTTCTCATTAAAAAAATTAAATTCTTTGATAGGATCATAGTGTGAATCCATTTGCTTGAAAACAAAAACCAAAACAAACAAAAAACCCAAAGAAAGAAAAAAACCTCCACCCAAACAAACAAAAAAAAAATTGAAAAAAAACCCCAACAAAAAACCAACACCACACAACAATCCCCACCCCGAAAAACTAGAGACTGGTAAATACTTTGGAAGTTATTTTCTCAAATAAATATGTATAAAAAATAAACCAGATTCCTGTAGCTGCTGTTAGATTTTGTTGGACAGAGGCAGAGCAGACTCGCCTCCAGACAGAAACCCCGTGTGTCAGTTTTGGGCTGGGGATAAAAGAGTAACCAGGATCGTGATTTTTAACAACCCCCAAGTAAAAAAAGCTAAGAAGTGATTCCTAAGAAGTGATTCCTCCCCAGAGCAGCGCCAGCTCAGGCAGGGACAAAAAATCAGGAAAACGTTCCCATCCCGTTCTTTACTCCCCTTGCCAACAGCCGGACAGGCAGAGGAGCCACCCAGAAACCTCATCCAGCCCCGGCAGCGAGAAAAGCAGGGGGGGGGAAAAAAAAAACCAAACAAAAGCCCTTCCACTTACTCCAGATCATTGGACATATTTCGGCGGTGTCCGAGGCGGCAGGCAGCGAGTCCCGCTGAGCGCTCTCCGCGGCGGCGGCTCAGGCAGACATCGCCTGCGAGGTGTTTGATTTATGGCGAGCGGCGCGGCCGCGCTCGCACAGGTGGGGCGGCCGCGCCGGGATTGGCTGCCGGCACAGGTGCCCTGGGACAGGTACACCCAGACAGGTGCAGCGTAACCCTGTCCCTGCCGGCCGCCCAGGGAAAAGCCCCGGGGGACAGAGAGGATAAAGGCGTGGAATCGGGGATTCATCGCGGGGATAATGAGTTTCAGGTTGGTGGATGTGTTCCTCCATCGCCTGCCGTGCCAAGGATCTGTCGTCTTTATGGAGCTGGGGGTTGGGTCGTGCTCTGCTGTTTCTTTATATATAAATCCACTGACAAAATACGTGTATTTGTAAAGGAATGAATTAGGGAAGGAGAAAGTTTCCTCTCGTTCCTCCGTGGTAATCGTACTGACACGAAAACCCTTCCTTGCCTTTCTTCGCCTTCTCTCAGCCGCTCACTCCAGAGACATGAGGGGTTTTTAAAATTTCCCTCTTAAAAAATGAACTTTAACTCCCCTAACTTTAGGTACCAAGTAATTCCATAAATATCCTGGCTCAGGGAACCCTTGCACTACTCTGGATATGTCAGGAGCAGGGCTGTGGGATAACCTTTCTCTGCTGAGCGTTATTCCAGCAGGAACTTTGGGAATGGGCTGCGGGAATACCACCCAGGCAACACCTCTGCAGCAACTCACCTGCAAACGGGGAAAAGGTTTGTGCAATAGAACAAAACTCATCAGGGATTCAAGCCCTCTTGCTGGATGGTTTCTGTCATCCGTGTTGCAATGAGGAGGCAGAGGATGGGCTCAGCAGTGACTCACGGTGACTGGATTTGGAAGGCAGGAGAGGATTTTGCCAGGCAAGTTGATACAAGCCTTAAAACAAAGGGAAAAAGAAAGGCTTCCACCCCTCGTTCTCACCCCCCATCGTGTCTCACTCCTGCCGGCCCCGCTCAGCTCCTGCCCCGCCGCTGAGCACGGCTCTGGAGGTGTCACCCAGCACTGAGCGTGGCTCTCCCTGGGGACGCAGGGGCTCCCAGCCCAGCGGGGCGGGCAGGAGTCGTGTCCACACAGGCACAAGTGAGCACAGAGCTCTTTAATTTGGGTACAACACCCTCAAACACCTCCCTGGCTGCTGGCTCAGACTAGGAGTGACCGTGGGGTATCTGCTGATAAGGCCAGGACGTGCTGGGCTGGGCTCTGCCCGAGCCCTCCACTCTGCTCTGGGAATCTTGCCTGCCAGGGATCCAGGGGCTGGGCAAAGGCTGCTCCTGGGAAGGAAAACCAAAGGTCTGGAGCAATGCAAACTCCACTGGGGATTGCTGGAGAACACCAGGAGCAGGGGACAGCAACAGCCAAAAATCAGCTGAAAGAACCCATGGAGAATCATGGAGTGGTTTGGGTTGGAAGGAACTTTAAAGATCACCCAGCCCCAGCCCCCTGCCCTGGGCAGGGACGTGTCCTGTTCAGCCAAGGAAAGCACTACTCTGAGGCAGTTGTGGCAGCAGCTGGTCAATGCTCTGATTGCATCTCCACATTCACGAAGCCTTGCCCAGTTCGTGGTGCCCACGGTGGCAGCGCTGAGTCCCCGTCCTTCACCCCATCCAGGCAGGGAGGATTTCACTGGCTCTGGCTATTGCAGAGCTGCAACATCCCCTCGGGGGATTTCCGAGTTTCTTCCAACCTTGCAGTGAGACTTTACAGACTCCAGCAACAAAAGTGAAGGAGAAGAAAACACTGCCAGAGCCAGAGCGTGCAGGGACAGGGCTCTGACCTCTGCGGGGAAAAGAGAAAGACAAAGAAAAGAGAGGGAGAAATGTGCCTGGCAGAGCTGAGCAGGGCCAGGTTTTGTCTCAGTGAAAGGTGTCCTGTGCCAGCTCAGGATTTGGTTCAGCTTTTCAGGCTTGGCCTTTTGCAGAGCTGTCTGCTCCCCCAGGACAGGGCACAGGAGAAGAACGAAGCCTCCAGACCCTTCTCCTCTGCTGGCAAAGCCTCGGTGCCACCCTTGGAAGGAGGCTCAGGACAGCCCAGCCCTCACACACAGCCTGACTGTGATGTGTCGCTGGGCACTGCTGCCTCCAACAGCTCCTGCCAGACAGGACCATCCCCGTCCTGCCTCCTCCATCCTCTTGGGCACTTTTTGTGCCTTTTTTGTGATAATGTGACTTTTGTGGCGCCTCGGAGGCCTCCAGGCCTGGACGCCCAGACAATCCCTTTAACTATGATTTCAGTATTTCTAATTATTATTTTCTCTCTTTTTTTTCATTTATACTCCACCCTCCAAGAGTATCTGGTGAGGGGGTGGGATAGAAGAAAGAGACCAAGAGATACATTCTCTGTGAACAAAACCCTCCCACTTCCCTTCCACTCCCCTGTTAAATATACCCTGGAACAAAAGCCTTTTATGATGCTCTAAAAATAAAGCATGCAGCAGTCAAGACAAACTGCAAAGTTTAAAAGAGAGGGCCAAATTTTGCTCACAGCTACACCCTCTCTAAGGCAACAGGGTTGCTCTTGTGTTTGGCTTGTTAAACCCTTTTTAAACATCCAGGGGCAGACTGGGATTTGCTGCATTTCGTGAGGGACACATCAGCAGCTCCAGGATGGAGACAGCATCACCCAGAGGGTCTCCAGCCCTGCAGAGCCAGCTGGGGCTGCCCCTGGATGTTTAAATCATCCCAGGTGCAGCGTGGCCCTGTGTCCCTGACATCCCAGTGTTCCTATTTCTCCCTCTGCCACCGATTTGCGGTGTGACCTCACCCAAGCCATTCCACACTCCCTGTTCCCAGTCTGGCCTCTCTGCTGTGTAACCTGTAAGGAACTTCAAAGCAAGGACTCTAATCCCTTTAGGATACACGGCTTTTCCCACTGACAGCTGTCAAGCATCCTTTCCAGTTGTCCTGTGATGTGCCAGGAACTGCAGTTGTCTTTGACCAAAGGTTATTAAAACACTTCAGCAATTAATACGCAGCAAGAGGAGGCAGCCTGGAGCAGGTTAAAGTGAGCTGGGGCTGCTTCAGGTGCTTTTCCAGCAAAAAACACACCTTGTGCCACGAAAACCTTTGATATCCAAAGCAGATCGTCTTTCCCACTGAGACACCCTGTGTCTCCCAGAGCCTCTTCCTTGGGAAGGCAGAACAAAAAGATGAACCAAACCTTCCTTGGGCTGCAAGGCTCAGCCTGGCAGCGCTGCCCTTCCCTCTGGTTGTAGAGCACAGGCACAGCAGAGCTCCACAAGTGCCTCTGCAGTGTCAGGGGAATAATGAGGAAAAGGAAAAGGAGGATTTGGCATTCTGGAGAAAGCAAGAGGGACAAGCCCCTCACTGGCCCTTTCCCAGCAGCCGTTTTCCAGCCTCTATCCGCAGGATTTCTGGGAATCCAGCTGGCTCTGCTGGATCCCAGTACCACTAAACAACGTGGCCCGATGCTTAAATGTCTTTTTAATAGAGCCAGGCCAGTTTGTTATTATCTGTTGTAGCCCAGGGGGCTGTAGGAAAATTCCTGTTGTCCTTAGCGAGTTCTACCAGTTCTCACCCAGTAAGGAGTTTGGGTTGCAAACAACTGACCCAGCTCAGGGACTGCAGGGCAGGCAGCTCCAGTTAAACAAACAAACATGACCCCCCGGCCCAGCCACCTTCTCCTGCTGCAAGAAGCTTCACTTTTCCTCTGCCTTCTCTGCCCTGAGCTCATCCCGTGCTCTCCCTGGAGCTGACCTGACACCTGTCAATCCAAACCCAGCAGGAAAGTGGGAAGTGGCCGTCCCAGTTTAGTCTGTCCTGGGAGGGAGCTGGCTGGAGATGTCACAAGGATGTTCCCCATTCCAGCCCAATTTGCTGCCCAGGCTTCCCGTGATGTTCAGCTCCAAACACGCACAGGGAAGGAGCCAGGGGAAGGTTTCACTGATGGGAACTGTCCTTTCTACCAGGGATTTCAGCCTGGCTCCAAGGAAACTTTGTTTTCTAACCCCAGCACCCACCGGGGAGCACATGCCCAGCTCACAGGGCTTCCCTCCCATCGGCTGCCTCACACCTGCAGCTCCAAACACAAAAGTACATTTCCTCCTGGAAAAAACCAGGAGTTGGATTCCCCCGCAGCGATCCCTGTGCCGGGAGCAGGAGGTGCTGCCAGTGATGCCAGCAGCACTAGGAAGGGCTCAGGGCTGGGCCCACACTTCCCTCAGCGCTGCCATTCCCCCCCGAGAGAAACTTTTAAACATGAAAACAGTTTTGAAAATGGACCAGATGCAAAACATCAGGGATTGCTCCCAACCATTTCCCCCACTGCTGCAGCCTGATCAAAGCTGCCTCCCCTCAGGAAGTTATCTGATGTCAGCCAGTGACGCTGCAGCAGAGATGAGTTTGGTCTCGGGTACCTCACTTGACTCCACTCCTCCTTAATCAGCCCTGGGTGAGCAGAGATATGGAAATGGCACTGGCAGAGGTGTCCTGGGCTGCTCAGAATAAATTACCCTTATCAGGAGCGTGGCAGATCCCAGCTGGGCTCCGGTTCAGGATCCAGACGAAGCACCCAGGGTTTGGATCCTGTGTCTGCTCCCCTCACCCAGCTGTGGATCCCAATTAATCTGCGCACAGCACAGAAATGGGATCGCATTCAGCAAATTCCTAAGTAACAAATTAAAAAAAAAGGAAATATGAATGGACATCAGTCTGCCCTGGACTCTAATGAATATGCTCAGGGAGCCTTGAGAGGCATCTTTATGTGACAGCTCAGTTTCTGTCAGTAATTAGAAAAGCTCAGGCCAGAGATATTTATCTGTGAACAACATCTGGAACTAATAACATCTCAACCCTGCCAGGCTCCCTGGTTTCATCTCAAATCTGCTGATACTTGCTGTTATTAGTTTATTTAGTTGCCTCTTCAAGCCTGGCTTCCTGTAATCATCCCATCATGTGAAAGTGTTCCCTACACAAAAATCTCCGTCCTTCAGGATCGTTGCAAAACGCTCCAAACCCCAATTCCTACGGGCTCAGGAATGAAGAGACAGAAAGGAAAATAACTCCCTCACACACCCCACAAAGTGAAGCAATTTTAAAGCCAATCCTCCACCTAGCAAGGACCTGGTTTGTGGTTTCCAAGCAGAACCAGGGCTCAGGACACATTAGTGCTGTGCTGGTCAGTACTGGACTCATCAAAGCACTGCAAATTTTAATTATTTCTCACTTCAGTTCTCCACCTGTCATTACTCATCTGAATCACTCATGGGATACTGGACCAGGGGATGTTTTGGGGTGGCCAGAATGGGCACACAGCAGAAGTCATCCTGCCTTTCTCTGCCTCAGCACTTTGTAGGAGCTGACTTTCCCACAACAGCTTGAGAAAACAGCTGTGAGACCTGATTATTTGTAGAGAAGAGGAAGAAGTTGGCTCCACGATCTTGATTTGACTCTAAAATTGTCCCCGGAACTGGGATTCCGAGCTGGGATCCCAGGCCTGGTTTGGAGACACCCTCTGCTCTCGAAGCATTCAAATGAAAAGGCAAAGGCAGAGGGAGGGGAGAGGCTGGGCAGGGGCTGGGGACAGCACCTGTGGGAACTGAATCTCGTTCCCAGTGAGAAAACTGGGAAGCCCAAAGGCCCTGTGTGAGTCAGAGCTGTCCTGGTTCCGCTCAGGGAACACAGCCCCAGCTCCTGGCTGAGCCCACGTGGGAGAAGCTCCAGGTCCTTGGAGTTCTCAGCTCTTTACAGGCACTGAGAGATTGGATTTCCCTTTGAAAATCCCCTGGGAACAGCCCAGTGTTGGTCCTGCTCCTTTCCTCCAGGGGCTCCAGCTTTGTCCAGCCGACCTGCAGTCACCAGCCCCTCCAGCCACACTGCAGGAGCATCCAGCCCTGCACGAGGTGTGATCCAGGCAATCCCAGCCAGGGATCCCAGCCCACACCCCTCAGCCCACCTCCTGCTGGCACCTCCTCCCCAGAGCCCAAAAGCTGGAGGGAACCCAGGCTCTGCCCCGATGGCTCCTGCCAGAGCTGAAACTCCCCCAGCATCGTCTGTCCCGAACATCCTCCCTCCCAAACATCCTCCCCATGGCTCTGGAGGAGAGAAGGAGCCCCAGATACCCATCTGCTCCACCCTCTGGTAGTGGGCAAGCTCAGCTTCCTCGCTGGCACCTGTCATATTTGATACCAAATAAAGGCCCACTTAATTCTGACTCACTCGACCTGCTCCTGTTGCTTCGTCTTCCTGGCCAGGCCAGAATCCAACATCTGCAGTGAAAAATCTTCTCATCTGAAATGAAACCTAAATCCAAATCCTATCAGTGCATCGCCTGCTCAGATAACAAATCTAACCAAAGCTTGTAGGAACTTATTGGATTTTTTTGGATTGCCCAGCATGTAGGTCAAATATACAAACCCGGGAGCCTCCCTGCACAGCAAATCCAGAAGGCAAATTCAGTTTTTTCAGCCTCTGCAGGGCTGGAATTTGCTTCTCGGGGCAGGTTGTTGTTGTGGGATTAAGAGGAAGTTCACTGCAAGGTACCAGTTATCCTGTGGAGTGGAAAAATAACAGGTCTTTTGCAACATTTCCAGAGATGCACCAAGAATGTCCTGGGTGGCAGGGAGCACATGGGAGCTGCTGGCCCTCGGGGCCTGGGGATTTTCCTTCCTCAGAGAAAATGCCTCCTGCAAGAAGCACATGCCTCTTACAAAACCAACTGCTGCTTGGGCTTTGTTAAATAAATCAATCAACCCTCTTTTACTTCATGATCTGAGAACCTGCCTCCTTCTGAGCTGACACTGTCGTGTTTTCCCCACAGTTTTATGGCCCCTGAGTCCCAGGCACCGATGGCCAGGTGGGAATCTTGAGAATGGAAAGCCCCTGATTTATCTGCACCAGTGATATTCAGGGAGGGTAGAACCATGGAATATCCCGAGCTGGAAGGGATGAAGGATCATGGATTCCAGCTCCTGGCCCTGCAAAATTCCCACCCTGCGCATCCCTGGCAGCGCTGCCCAAACGCTCCTGGAGCTCTGGCAGCCCCGGGGCCGTGCCCATTCTCTGGGGAGCCTGGGCAGTGCCCAGCACCCTCTGGGGGAAGGAGCCTTCCCTAAAATCCAACCTGAACCTCCCCTGGCACAGCTCCAGCTGCTCCCTGGGTCCTGTCCCTGTCACAGAGATCGGAGCTGCCCTTTGGAAGCTGTGGAATCTGAGGATCTGCTGCCATGGGCTGTCTCCAAGGCCCTGCAGTGGGAATCAGGAGCCCCCAGCTCCGCTTGCTCCGTGTCCCTGTGCCTGGGCTCTGCCTCCCAGCACCTCGGAGCCCGTTCCAGTCCCAGGCCTGTTTGGGCAGTCCCACATGGAGCCTTTGGACAGGAGCCACCCCCGGGGCTCTCATGGGATTCGCAGCCCTGACCCTACTGGGAGTAATTTCATGCAAGTCTTAGGAGAATTTGCCTACCCTGAGTGTCTCCTCACCCACGCAAACCACTGGGGGAGATGTGACTTATAGCAATGCGTTTTTACCCCAGTTTGAAACTAGATCAAACAAATTAGGCTGCACCAGCACAAACTGTGTCTCTGCTGCAGCAGGAACTGGTGCTCCTGGCCAAAACCCAAGCACAGCTGAGTCCTAAAAAGGCACAAAAGGAAGCTCCAATTTCACCTGAGCCTGGAGGATTTATGGCTTTGACAGTGAGACCTTTTCCTGTGAGCTCCCACGGCAGCTTTAGGATTCATCACTGCCAGTGAAACCAGCGCCTGCTGCTCATTTTCAGCATAGAATGAAATCATTTTAGGATAAATTAGAAAAATCTAATCTGAGTCAGACCTAGGAGAACACAATCACCTTCAGAGCGCAGTGGAGAGCGAAAGTTGAAGTCTGGGTTCAGATGAAGGATGCCAGTTCGTTGCTGGAAGCCTTGCTGTAAGAATTTAAATGTATTATATCCATTCTTGAATAAAAGGTCAGAGAAATGAGACCTGAGGTTCTCACCTGTGTCTCCATTTGGGTTCCTGCACCTGAAGGTGCTCAGGGGGCAGGAATGGGATATTCCGTGCCTCAGGTCTGCACTGCCTTTGCATTCCAGGGATGGGGTTAATGGCATTACACTTCTATCCTTGCCCAGGACCACAGATGGGGAACACAACACGATCTGAGGAGCTTTCCTTGCTCCCAGCTACTTAATCCCATCCTGTGAGATGCTCTTTGGGGAGCCCAGCCTTGAACCTTCAGTGGAGACTGTGCAGGGCCCTGTGAGCCTTCTCCAGGGCAATTCTGGGTTGGGGATTGTCCTTTCCTTCCACACAAGGACAAACTGCCCCTGGCACCGTGGCAGGTGAGGGTACTCAGAGCCTCTCCCCCTTGACCCGAGCGTGACATTTGGCTGACACTGCTCCAGAGCCCATCCCTGCAGTATCTGATCCTTGTCCCTGTGATCTCCTGCGTCCCAAGGACCCCAGGCAGCCCCCCTGGCTACCAGGAACCCAGATCGAATTCTGGCCTGAGGGGAGGCTGTAAAATGAACAATCCAGAGTGCCCCGAAAGGCAGATGTACCAATTAGAGCAACCCTGGGTGGCAGTTCCGAGCACGGTGCTTTTAATAACTGCAGGGATGTTGAGAAGCAAATAAATTATATGATGAAAGTCTAGCAGGCTGCAGAACCCAGATATGTAATAAGCAAGACTGGCACCAAGACTGAAATTTTGCCCCCTGGGCTTGGCATTTTGTCTGATTGCCTTTCCAGATGGGAAGGTATCCGGAGCTTCCGGTCCTGCTGACTGCTTGGCAGGAAAGGATTTCTCAACAACAACCTGGAGAATCCTCCTGGGAAGGCTGGAATTAGAGAGCTCACTGGCGCTCAGGGAAGCACAGCCAGGTTTTCACCAGGAAAGAGGGACCAAGGTTTCTCTCCCGACTCCTGGATTTAAAGTAGACCTAAACCATATGGAAGCTTTAAATGGGCTCAATATTGGAAGGAGCCAGCTGGGTAAGGCTGAGTTCTTCCCTTTGCCAGTGCACAGATAAGGGCTCCAAGGCTCTGGATTGATTGATCTCCAGCTCCTCTGATCCCATCAGGTGCCCCACGTTTTAATGTGTTCTCTTCCCAGCACTCTCACGGGCAGGGACACCTTCCATTCACTTTTAATTCCGATTCACTTTTAATTCTCCCGCAGGAATAACACGGGGAGCTTGTAGCCATTGCACGGGGATTTGGGAGCAGCACCTGTTTTGGGAATAACCGGCCCAGCAGGAGGGAAGTTCTTCTCCTGCTCTGGGAGTATTTACATTTTTGACCCCATCCCAGCACGATAATGGTGCACTTTGTCAGTCTTGCAGGGTCTGTGAGTGGCTGGGCTGACTCCTGCTTGGCTCTATTATGATTTCTCAAAAGACCTCGCATAAGGGTTAAATGACCTCACATTAGCGCTAATTTGGGGCTGACTTGCCTATTCAGCTCATAACAAAGCCACGGGTGTTTACCCAAGTCCCATAAAGCGACAGGGACCACACACAACCCTCTGCACTCCGCCTGGACACCGACAAATCCCCACCCCGGCCCTTCCCGGACAGAGGGGGATGGAAAATCTTCATCCAGCCTGAATTAATACCCAACAGAGAACCCGAGGCAGCTCCACTGCTGTCCCCAGTGGGAAGAGACAGCGGCCACCCCTTCCTTCCCCTACATGACCCAATTGCAACCCGCTGAGTCACAGAGCCACAAAACACTCGCTGCCTCATTCCTCAGCTGCTTTTCTGCTCCACGGGCTCCTCGTGAGTTGAACTGCGATGGATGCGATGTCAGGAAATCACCCTGCGCAGCCAATATTAATTAATTAATTATTATATAAATATATAAATATTTATTAATTAATTATTAAATGTCTCACTGCCCCCGTGCCTGGGAAAGGCTCAGCGGAGGGAAAGCCGCACCTCGTGACCAAAGGAGGCTCCAGCCTGAGCCCCATCCCAGCTCCTGGCCAGGATTAGTGACAGCACGAAGTAGGGCAGGGTGGAAATAACAACAAACCTCGCCTGGTGTTCCCAAGCACCGAGACAGACCCGGATCTTTGCTCCATGGAATTGGGGCTGAACATCTGGCAGGGATCTGGGAGGGACCCGGCAGCGCCGGGCAGGGTTTATTCGGAGCATCAAGGCTGGATGTTTTCCCCTCTTCCCGTTGCAATTAAAGAAGGTCAAAAAAAGCCAAACAAAGAGGGAGCACAAACATGTTATTGGCCGAGTGAGTAAACATTTCAGGCTCTTGTGCAATGGTTAATGACAGCGCGAGGCGTGTGTGAACTTCCTGTCACTGTCCTGCAGTTCATCCTCTATTCACCAAGGCAATTAGGCAGCCTTTTATGCAAGGGCTGAAATTCGCCTGGATTGATTTAACGAGGATAATTTCCTCTCTGGGACTGCTGGAAATTAATCATCACTTCTCCAAGCTCCATCTGGAATTCACTCGTCAGCACCACGCGGGGCTCTGCTGGTGGCACCTTCCTGCTGCCTGCACTGGGGTTGGGTCTGTGCAGGCATCTCCTACACTCAGAACGGGAAATATCCCAAATATGCAGCAGAGTCAACTACCCCAGCACAGCACACAGACAAGAAACCAAATTCTCTCCTTGCTCGTACCAGTTTTCACTGAAGATGCAGTTTAATTGCACTGACCCTAATTTTCAGCAAGTGAAAGCGGCAGAGGGAACTGGTGGAGTATTTGAAAGAGAAATTAAATATGCACCTAACCAGTTACATATCTAAGAAGCTGCATTTGCACACAAAAATGTCAATTTGTGCACGTAGATCAGGTAAATAGACAGCAATTCCCTATTTTTTGGGCTCCCTGCCTCATTGGGTGTCCAGCTGTGGGATTTAGAGAGCTGAGAGCAGTGAATATCTCTGAGAAAGGAATGAATTACCCGGACTCCCCCCAAAAAAAACCATCTCAAACTCGATAAAAATCTAAAAACAGAGTCAGAGGAAGAAAAAACAAAACAATTCATAGCACAGGGAAACAGAGCAAGGGACTGGCAGCTGAAAGGGCAGAATGCTCTCGAATGAAAACTGTTTTGTTTATTAAAACAATTACTGCAGCTTAAAAGGAAGAGCACTGGAGGAGGTGTGAATGAACTGCCCTGCTCAAAACTGAGGCGTGGCTGCTCCCGAGGTTTTCCCAGCATTTTGGTGTCTTTTGATGTAAACCACAGAAACTAAACTATATGAATTAAAATCAGAGCTCCTTAAAATTCACCAGTTCCAGGATTATTCTCGGGAGCTGACCCATCCCTGGAACTCCCCACAGGGGTACAGTCACAAAGGAACTGACATGAAAGTTTGAGCAAGTCTTTGTTGACTTCTTCCACCCCGATGTTGACCCATTTCCAGCCATCAAGAGTTTTCAACCTCTTTTGGACGAGGAGCTCTCTAAATTTTCCATTCTTCTCTATAAAACCAGCTCAAACCAACTGACAACAACCTCCCTTTTCCCAGTGACCATCTGCAGAAGCCATACAAATCGCCTGGGAGTCTGTGGTTCAAAGGAATTGATCCCCATCCCTTTATTCCTTCTCTCCTGGGAAGAGTCGGGACTTCCTCCAGAATATTTTTCTCTGGACAATAACAGTGAGCTCTGCCTCAGAGAGCTGCATATTGGAAATGCTCTACCTAATTCAGGATTCCAGCATCCCTGGGATATTTATCAATTATTGGTTCTATTGATAACTGGGAAAACACTCTCAAAGCTGAGAGAGCAGCAGAGCCAAGATAACAACTCCTGTTTTCATATTCTGGTTGGGACTGGGGAAAAAAATCTTCAGATCTTCCTTCTGCAAAGTTTCTGCCTCTCTTTAGAGCAAGGACAGCTGGAAATGAAATGAAAATATCTTCCTCTTAAAAGACCTCCATCCAGTTTTGCAAATAAACACGAGCAGCCACCCAGTGGGGGAACAAGATCATAACCAGCTGGGGCTGGGATGCAGAAAGGTGTGTAGGAAAAGTTTTTTAAGGATGGCAAAATGGATGTGTAGGAGACGGAATTACAGACGTTCCTAATAAGGGAAAGGAGAGTCTGAACTTCCTGTGAAAAATGAAAACCACAAACAAATCTGGGAGATTCTCAGAGCCGGGGAGAAAGGAGAGGCGGGGTAAAACTGCACCGAGTAGGAAACTGCCACAGCAAAGCTGAGCTTTAAACGTCTCCCCTTTTATCTGGAGGGCTTTGGGTAAGAATGGAGCAAGAGGGAGTAATGAGCATAGGTGCTAATTGCATGGAGCATCTCCATGGAGCCGGAGATTAAAGACTCCAGCACCTCGGGGGGTGAGGGAATCTGTTGATCTCGGAGACAGTTTGTGGGGCAGGCAGCTGCGCCCTTTGTTACCGACCTGCCTCCCTTCCCCATCTGATCTCGTAAATGAGAGCTACAAATGCTGCCGTTTACAGCCCGCACCATCGGAGCCGGGATCTCTGGAGAGACGGCGATGGATTTATTTACATGTCCCGAGTTATCGCTGCCAAGCATCTGAGAGGGGCCCCTCCACATCTGGAGAGTCCTGATGAAAGTAAAAACATCGCACCCGGGGATTTCTGTTTGCGCTCGTGGCACTGAAGGTCAGAGTCTCTGCCTCTTCCACACCCCCTCAGCACCAGCACTCGGTTCCTCTGCTCCCAAAGCGCGTCCTTGACCCTGAACCTGTGTTTTCAGGGGAGAACCGGGGCCGGGTTCAGCCTGGTTCGCTGCAGGGATCCCCCTGCCATGGCAAGAGGCTGCGATGGTGGGAGAGCCGTGCAGGGAGAAACATCCTCAGCCTTCAGCTGGGCTCTGGGAGTTACCTGCCTGTCCTGAGAAGTCTCAGAGGCTTCTCTTGCAGCAGGATGAGGGTAGCCCGGGACTGCTGAATCCATCATTCCTCACATGCTGCTGTGTCCTCTGCAGCCCCACCAGGCTTTGCTGCTGAGGAGCCGATGCTCACACAGGAACCCAGCAGGGCTTCCCCCTGCCAGCAAAGCCCCAGACCCAGCCAGTCCCTCACTGCCGCTGCCAGGAGGGCAGCAGGGCAGAAAAACACAAAAGTAAGACTTAAAAAAAGAAAAAAATGGAACAAAGCAGCCCCTGAGTGCGCCTGTGGAACTGGGGGTACCAGCAGGGCCGGCAGGTGGGTAACTGCCTCCCGACCGCAACCTGCTGGGGCTCCCGGGGCCCTGCCACCGCTGCATCTCCAGCAGCAATTCCCAGCTTTGCCTCCATCCCAGGGCACTGAGGACCTTCCTTTACTCAATGCCGAGCCCCTTCCCACCCTGGTGCTTCCCAAATCCGGCTCTCCAAGGGAGAACAAGCAGGGATATTGCTGGGGGCCCCTACAGGAGCTCCAGTCCCTGCCCCTGAAATCGAGAAACTCAGGGGAGACATGGGGAGCAAATCCCTGGATTCCTACATCTCTGGATCTCTTCCTTTTTTCCGTCCTGTTGCTTTCCCTTCTGTGTAGATTACTCCAGAGCAATATTTACTACAGAGCAACTCGTCCCCTCCCCTGCCACAAGTGCTGCCAGGAGTGCCTGTCCTGGCTCACAGGACTTTCCATGTGCTGAGGAAGCTGCTTGTGCTTCCCATTTTTACCAGGGCAGCCACTCGTGGGCATCCTTGTGGATGCTCTTGCTTCCCATAGTATTTTTCCTTCGGAATAAAAAGATTTCACGTGCTTCTCTCCAGACCCAGAGCCTGCAAACCCCTCAGCTGGGAAGGGAAAAGGGGGAAGGAAGTTCTCAGCCTGATTCATTGGAAACGAATATAAAATCTAGAACCAAAGAACAAATAAAACTAAATTAATCCCACAATTTCCACAGGGTTTCCCGACAGGGTGAGCTGTGTCCAGAGCACAGGAATTTGCAGCTGCGGGAAGGAGACTGAGACAAGCAACATTTGGGTTTCAAACTTGAGTTGGAAAATGTTACAACTGCAAATAACACTGGCAGTGCTATAACCCAAGGGGAAAAAATGGGGGTAATGAAAGCTCCTGCTTGAGGCCACGAGCTGGGGGCCTCCGGGACAAGGGAAGAATTTTTCCTCCCACTCACAGCATTGCTCAAGTGGCTGGGTACATTCTGCAGCAGTTTCACCATCCATAGAAATACCAGGTAAAAGACAAAGATCCTGCACTGGACAAGCCACTGGCTGGGGAATCGATTTTAAATTCCCACCTTTGGTGGCTGAAGGCTGGATCTCTGCCTGGATCTGGGCTCCTCTTCCTCCTGAATGCTCCTCATTTCACACAGGGAGGGCAGGAAGTTTGTTGGGTGTCTCCAAAATGTGTTCTCTCTGGTGGGCAGAAAAATCTCTCAGTGTTAGCATAAATCCACTTTAAATCCATTGTCACTACTGTCCTTCCTCTGAAGGGTGTCTTTTCCCCCTGCCCGGTGCCCACAGCTCACAGATCACCACAGCACACCCAGGCCCTTCCCTGCTCCTGCTGCCTCCAAATCAAACACCCCCTGTTTGCAGCTGATCAGTTATTAACCCCTGAACACCTGAGTTTGCATTTTTGTGCTTCGAATGCCCTGTGTCTTCTGCTGCTCTGGTCCTGAGGGTGACTCTGCTCTCTCCAGAGAATGCCCTGACCCTCCCCTGCTTTTGATGATAAAATCTGGGTAAGAGTCGGCAGATTTTATCAGGCCACACTGAAAAAAATGCATAAAATTGAGGCCAAAAATGATTCTGGAAGTAGCCTCCTTCCTGCCCAGTGCTTTCAACATTTCCTTATGGGGTAAGTCCCTCTGCCTCAGTTTCCCTGTCTGCTTTGGGTGAATTTCCACATCCCAATCAAATCCCACTTTCACGAAGTCTCAGGCACACGCTCCCCCGTAATAAGTAGATAAAACCCCAGACATGAGGACTCAAGAGCCCAACAACATCTTCTGCCCCAGAACACTTCCAGCAGCTCCAAAGACACCGAGATCCGGAGGGATTAGGTGGTTTATGGGACCAGGTTTCCCTGCAGGGCCCCCAGCTCTGTCGCTCATCATTCCTGTCAGGCCAGTTCAGAGCGTCTCTGCCTTGACTGGGGTGGATTAAGGGGTGGCTGAGCAGTTATTTTCTCCTGCTTTGTTGTTTGGAGATGGGGCTGCAGAGGGGAATGAATTACATCAGATAAATACATTCAACTGTCACTCCAAGAACTGACTGGGAACCTCCTGGAAAACAGCACAAACAGCAAGAGAAGAAAGTGCCACAGAGGGAATCTCTGCTCTCTTTCACATGGATGGATCAACACAGCTGTAATTTTTCTTGCCAGTAATTAATTTCAGTGTATTATTAATTGTAATAACCATCAATTTCTAATGAACACACCAGGCCTCATCAGAATCCCGGAGCACAGTTGTCCCAATTAAAGTAACTGTAGTGTTCCCTGAGCAGCGGCTCCGTCCCTCCAGCTCCTCCCACGCAGATCCCAGCCCAAAGCACCTCGTGGCCAGGAAGAAACCCCGGAATTGCAGCATTATCCCAGATCCCAGGGTCTCTGAGGATGATTTTATACAGGACTTCGAGGAAAACTCTCTTTCCCTCCATCCCAACTAGTTTATTTGGAGCTAAGTTTGTTAAAAATGCGGGGATGATTCAGATGTAAAGCAAACAGGATCCCAAAGTTTACAGGACCCACCATGGACTGTCTGCTGAGAAAAAACATCCTAGGGAATCCTGCTGAAAATGTCTCAAAAAAAAGACCCAACTTAGAACCACAGAATCACAAAATCATGGAATCATTAAGGTTGAAAAATATCTCCAAGGTCATCGAGTCCGACTTGTGCCAGATCCCCACCCTGTCCCCAGCCCAGAGCTCCGAGCGCCACATCCAGGCATTCCTTGGGCACCTCCAGGGATGGAGACTCCAAACCTCCCTGGGTAGCCCTTTCCAAAGCCTGACCACCCCTTCCATGGGGAAATTCCTGCTGATGTCCAACCTGCCCCTCCCCTGGCCCAGCCTGAGGCCGTTCCCTCTCCTCCTGTCCCTGTTCCCTGGGAGCAAAGCCCGAGCCCCCCCGGCTGCCCCCTCCTGTCAGGGAGTTGTGGAGATGTCTGGAGACAATGACACAGCTGAGAGTTCATCCAGCCTCCCAGAGGAGTGTTTGTCACTTCCCCTGCACAGCTTCTCCAATTAGAACCAAAACAAGGGATTGCTCCATGTGCCATCAACCTTCTGCTCCTCACATCACACTGTAATCAAACAGAGAGAAACAAGCAGCAATTACAGCATAAATATCTTAGTCACTGGCCTGATCAAAACAAAACCCAGGAATTCTATCACTAAGCGCTCCAAGGAGAAGCAAGAAAGCTACAGGAATGCATGGATGGCACATCCCATCGTAGCTGAGCTCTTTGGGACAGGGATTTCTGAGCTGGTCCAGCTCCAGACAGGGGTCCTGTGCTACAACAGCAATTAAGCTCCCATTAAGATACGTGTTCCTCATTATCAGAGGTAATAGTTGCCACTATTACAGCAAAATACACAAAGGCAAGTCAGTAAATGTATCAATTAATGATTTTCTTCCACGTTGCTTCAAAGAGAACATTCTGGGAATGGCATCAAGGCTGCAGGAGCTAAAGCAGTTAAAAAGGTCAATGATTTTCAGGGCAGAATTAAGGATGTGATGTTGAAGCACATCCCCTACACATCAGAAATGCTGACTGTGTGAGGCCACGAGGAGCACTCCTGCAGATACGAAGATTTCCCAGTGTTTAGTCAAGGCAGGATCTGCAGTGAGGGGCATTCTCCCTCTCCAGGATTTCACAGGGCATTTCAGGGAGGCAGAGAGTCCAAGTGAGAAGCGTTCCCTAAACCCCTGCAAAACAGAGATGCTTTTGGGCACTCAAACACTCATCTACATCTGACTCGAAGCAACAAATTTCAAGCAGTTTTCAGGCCAAGAAAATTGTTGTTGAGTTTAGTGAAATTGGGATGATCAATGAGACAAACTGAGAGAAGAAGTGGTGGACGTTTGTGCCAAGTTTTCTCCTGTCAGCACAAGCTCCGGGGATTTTCATGAGGCTGATGGACTCCCAGGCTGAGAGAGCTGCACTCTTTGTTGGCTCACAGGAGAGGCTCAGGCAGCGTGGCCTGAGCTGGGCAGTTATTTACTGGCTGGAGCTGTGGGCAGCTCTTCACTTACTCATTTCCGTGCTCTGACACGGTGCTAATTTAGCCTGCTGTAAGTAGGTACAATGTTATCACCTCGCAATGTTGTTTTAATGAAATTCTCGGGTTCTGGACTATGACCCAACCAAATGCTTTAGAACAACAGGTGAATCTCAGGATCTGTGCTGTTGTAACCTCCCTCCTCCCCTGGGAGTCTCCTCCCCTTTGTTTACTGCAATCCCTCAGATTTTGGGATGGTTCAAGCGCGGCTGTACCACCTTTGTTCCGCCTGGGATTCATAAAGAGCCATTTGCATCCAGTGGGAGACTTCCCTGACCCACGACTCACTCGAGAGTGGTGGGATCAAGATTAAACTCATTTACATACATGTAAATTTTTGCCATTTGCTGTGCAAAAAATATCCTGGCTCTGAGATACGGGAAAACAAGGTTCTGACTCAGAATTGATGCTATCGGTGCTGTCAAGATTAGAGTCAGAATTGTGCAATCCCACTTAACTCCCAGTATCACTTGCTATGCAAAAGACAGGGTTTCATACAGAGGTGTGGCCTTTCCAGTGATTGCAGCAAATGCAGACCACAGCTGGCACTCACATCCAATACAGCTGGAAAGCACAGCCAATTTTTCAGGCTTGATCCTAAAAGAACTCGATTGTTCCTCGTAAGGTGCAGGGAAAACCAGGGGGGAATTAAGAGGATGAGAAGCTTTCCAACACCTGTCATGAAACTGTCCTTAAAGAAAAAAGAAAAAAAAAAAAAAAGAAAGAAAAGGGGAAAGCACTTATAGAAAAAAAAAAAAGAAGAAGAAGAAAAAACCTTTTTTCCCAAAGGAAACTTCNAAAAAAAAAAAAAAAGAAAGAAAAGGTGAAAGCACTTATAGAAAAAAAAAAAAAGAAGAAGAAGAAAAAACCTTTTTTCCCACAGGAAACTTCCATCACTGTTGCATTTTCCCCAAGGACATTTCTGTATCTGTCACTAGAAATTACTGCTGTCAGCGGGAATGCCTCAGCCCAAACCAGAGGGCTGGGCTTTGGTGGGCTGAAAAGGGATGTAAACCACAGCTGCTTTTAACCACCAACTCACCTTAGCTACAGTGAGCACGTTGTTTATGCAATAAATCCAATTTTGTCTGGAGGAAAAATGATGTTGGAAGGGCAAACGGAGCTGTTGTTTTCACAAGCAAATGCCTGATGCCTAATCAAGGCTGAGAGAGGCATTTCACTCACGTAGGGCTGAGCAAGTGCCAAAACAGAGGTAGGAGAAAGGTATTTCACAGGGAAACAACTGCAGGTGGATGCCAAAACATCCAGAAACAGCAACTCTCCTGGCAGAGCCCCTCAACTTGTGCCCTACAGTTTGAGTGGCACAAGAAACAAGCCTAAAACAGATTTCCTCCATAAAGTGAAATGACAGCCCAGAAAATTACACTCCAATAAAAAGCTAATGAAAAGGTCCACCGGGAACAGTTTTGCCCTACAGATAACTTGTCCCTCCTGATCTTAATGAATTCACTGGCAATTCTGACAAGGTTTTATTACAGCGGCACTCAACGCCCTGGAAATCTGGGTGCAAGTGCTGTTCAAAGAGATGGTCTTTGTCCCGGGGAACATGATGTAATCCTGCAAAAGGCACTGATGGAGGGTGCTGATTATTCATTGTTTGCACAGGGAATAAAAAAGGTTTATATGGAACTAACGTATGGGTAAGTGTCAGTATCATTAGGAGTAATTATAGTAACTGCCTCTATGATCCTCCTCTGTTAGATTTGAGGCAGGCTTCATTTCATAACTACAGGTTTGGCTGCTAAAAATCCTCTTTCACAACAGACAGCCCATGGCTGCCTCCATGGCTGCTCCACTCTGCTCTCCTCCGGGCTCAAACGAGAGGCGAGCTGCAGCAATCGGTGCCACCTTTCTCTCCTCCAACACGTTCACGGAGGGTTTTACACGGAGAGATTTAAGGCCAGAAATGTGGATTTCAAATCATCCAAGGGAAGGGGCGGTGGAAGGCCCTGACCTTCTGCTTTTCCTGCAGGTCAAACACTCCTTCAGGCAGGAGGAAGGGTTTCCTCTGCCTCGGTGGCTGTTGCTGGGTAAGGGCAGAATGAAATGAGATGAAAAGGGCGTGGGCTGGGATAGGGAATGGGATTCGCCCTGATGCAAGAGCATCGCTGCTGGGGCACAGCACCATCCCCTGCCCCAGACAGGGACAGAGGTTCCCTCTCCGCGCCCGGAGAGCTCCGGACAGCCCCGGGGGCTGGGGCCGGTCCCTGCCGGGCCGGTGCCAGGGCAGGAGCGCTCTGCAGATGCCAGGGCAGGAGCGCTCTGCTCACCCCGCGGTGCCCAGGGCGGGGCTGTTTGTCCTGCAGGGCCACACGAACCCGCAAACAGCGGCGGCCCCATGGCACCCACGCGGCCCTGAGCGCCCTAACGAAGGCAGGGTTAATTAGAGCAGCTAATGGGCTGCTCCGGCCGGCGCTGGCGGGCGCTGCTCGCTGCTGCTTGTGCAGCCACTTTTGTAATCCCTCGCCTTGTTTTGCAGCGGCTGCGGGAAACAGGTAAAAAAACCACGTGGCTTTGCCAAGAAAAAAAGCCATTTTTATCCAATTCAAGGCAGCGACCCTGTAGAAATGAGGGCTGGTGCTGTATAAAACTGCAAATATATAATCAGCACTCGAACAGCCCCATTCATCTCCAGAAGAAATCTCAAACACACAGGGTGGGAAACAATAAAAAAAATTGATTTTCTATTTTTGCTCAAAAAGAGGTGGAAAAAATTAAAGGGAATTTTTCTTTGGTATTTATTTCTTTTAAACAGGAACAACAAAAAAATTATTTTCCCTTAAAATTTTCTTCCTCACACACTTTATATAATGGGGGAAATACTGCTCCGACAGGGTGGTGGCTTGGCCAAAACCAGACTGGGGAGGAAAACCCAACGGTTTGATCCACGAGGAACACAGAACTCCCTTTGCCATGTCCAAGCCTTTGTACTGATAAAAATACAGCGTTTAATGGCACTTAAGTAATGCTGCCTCGGGGGGCAATGCCTCAGTGTAAGGCATTCCCAAGCCAGCCCTTGCTGTTCCCATGCTTTCCACACCATTCTGCTTTGGGCTGGGCTGTAAACTAAGCCTGAAAGGGTCTTTCAGAGTTTTCCCAGCAGAACCACTTGGCGAAGGACAAAGTTGCTCTCCTGAGGTTGAAATAACTCCTCTCTCCCTGGCCAGGCCCCCTGGATGTTCGCAGTCACTCTCCTGTCGTGTATCCCAGGCTGCAGAGTGTGAACAAACACCAGCAGGTTTAAACTGCCACATTTCTGCACCCGGGCTCAGCAGAGCTCAGGGCAGGGATCCAATGTTGTCTTTGTGTCTACAAACCCACCGTGAAAAAATAATTAAAGCACCGAGAGCTGGTTTTTTTTCCCCTTAGTTCCTTTCAAGAAAGGTTAGAACTGAAAATCTGAGGCCCCTTTAAAAACTCCCCCTGGATTATATTTGCAGGACAGGTGACGCTTTAGATTTCATTTCATTTTCTCAAGACGTGACATTTTTGTTGGCTGTCTAAGGGGAAGGTGTCTCCTGCCTTTCTAAAGATCTCCTCATGCATGAGCACAGCAGAGAGCAGGCACAGCCCCTGCCCTGCCCACGAGAGAGGTGTGGAGGACGGATGTGCTGTGAGGGGGAGAAAAGGCTTCCCAAGCAGGGTCCACCGAGAGGAAAAAGCAATCTCTGGGGTAAGGGCAGAGGGTGTGGCCCATTTGCTGTAAGATTCCACGGGATCTATGTCAAAAGCAGGGTGTGAGCAGCTGTGTCCTGTTCCCGTGCTCGGGATTGCAGTGGGAATGCCCAGGAGAAAGGCTGGTTGGTGGTTGGGCTCCTTCCCTTTTCCTCATTTTTCACCTTCCCCCACACCTGGGAGGTGCCAGGGAATGCCCTGGGTACCGCAGGCTGCCACGGCTTGGGGACAGGACACATCTGGTGGCAGCAGTGCTGGTATTCCACTGAGTCACCTGGGACGGAGCTGTTCCTAAAGGACAGCGCCAGGAAATCCCTGGCTGCCCCATGGAACCAGGAAGAATGATTGCACTCCTGAGCAGTGACAGCTCCTTCAGACAGGCTGGGCAAGGCTCCTGCCGAGCTGTTTCTCCACTCTCCCCACTGGCAGAGGCCACAGGAACTGTCCCTTTCCTCCCCAGTGAAGGCAGAGTGGCTGTTTTGGGGTATTTCTCAATGGTCGTGCCAACATCTCCTCAACTCCCGGCTTCCTCTCTCCTCTCCCAAGCAGCTGAAGGCTATGAAAGACTCTGGAGGTCCAGTGGAGTCATTTCAGATGGATCCTGGAACTTCCTGAGCTTGGTGGAAATTCAGGGAAAGAATCCGAGTTCATGAACAGTGATAATTTAAAGTAGGTCAGTAAAGTGGCAGTGAACCCAGGGCAGATGCTTCAGGTCAAAATCATAACTGAGTAGTTTAATCTGAAATCACTTTCAATTAAATTACAGTAGATCCAAGGAATTCCAATTGAATTATTTGATTCTAATTGAGTCTCCAATTCTAATGGGATCCAAAGGGATTTAAGCAGCTCATTTTGAATTCACACTTCGGAGACACTGCCAAAGGAAGGCTGGAAAACGCAATGGGAGCAGAACACAAAATGTTCTCAAAGAAGGGGACATGGAAAAGTGCAAATCCCAGAATGGGTCAGGCTGGAAATGACCACTGATAAGCACCTATCAGGATGAGCTGGATCCATGAGGAACCAGCGGCAGCAGGGAAAAATGACCACATTGGGACCCCACCGGGCTGAGTTTGATGCCTGCACTGGTTGTCCCCAAGCCTGGTTACAAAGATTTCGTGTTCCCACAGCTGCCTCACCTCCAGGTTAACACCAGACACCGCCTGCACCATCGTGCACAACAAATCTGTATAAGAAATGTGTATTTTTAATGCAAACACATTCCTAGGAGCACAAAGGCACCTGGGGAAGACATTTCCTCATTGCTGGCTGCATGTGCCCAGGTGCCATTAGCACTAAAGAGCCTGGGAAGACCCATTCGTCTGGGTGGAGGCTCGTCATCATCAGGGGAGATTTTAGGGTGATTCTCAGAGATGAGACCTCCCATTTCAAATCTCTGACATTTCACACCTCCAGTTCAGCTGCGAGCTTGTAAAATCATTGAAGAAAGTGAAAATCAGCACCAAAAGAAGCAGAAATAGGTGCAATTTCCCTCTCAGCCTTGGCAATGCCCCTGCTCGCAGTTAACTGAACTCTTGAGCAACTTTTTGTCTCTGACCATTCCCAAATTGGTTTCTTACAACATCAAAACTGATTTTCTTTCAACTTATCTGATAGAGTTAAAAGAAAACACCCTGGCAATGCCACTGCATCACAAGAGAGGCTTTGATCATCTGGGACTGCCAACGCACCTTGAAGGGTGTTAAACACATCTGACTTGGCTGATTGCATCTGCCTCTTCCCATTAAGTGTCCCTGCGAGGAGCCACCCGCGAGGAAGGGGCACCAAGGGGGGAAATGCCCTGGGGTTGGGTTCCTGGGCACTTCTGGAGGTTTTTCCTAGGAGGAACTTTAGGACTGTGTGCTTAGCAGGTCACCCAGCTCAGGTGAAAGTGCTTCTCTGCATTTTGGAAAGAACAGACCTTTGCTCTGAGGTTGTGAACAGAGGAACCTTCCAGCAGTAAAAATCCTCTTTGGGTGCTCATGGAAATTCCAGGGGTGGGATTCAACTCCTCGGGTAGCAGGTCCATGTGGGTGATCCAGAATTCCACTGCAGTGTTGGGGATTCATCCCTCCCATCCCCTGCAAAGGCCCTCCCGGCTGAGACCAGCTCTAACACGGCCAGAGCACAGATTTTAGACTCAGCTTTGACAGATTCAGATTAGAGGAGCAGATAGGAGTGGGAGACATGCTGCTGATTGAATACTGACACTTCAACTCAATCCCTGTGTCTCAGAAACCAAATTTTTGGTTAAAAGAGTAACCCATTTGCATCAGCGTTTTATTTCCTGATAATGGTTCAAGACTTCTCCCAGTTATCCTCTGCAGCACAAAACCCCAAGGCCACCCCATCCCCTGCCCTCTGGGAATGGGATTCTGGCTTTGTAGGTTATCAGGGGTGGGGGAGGAAGCAGGGGAGAAGAAGGCTGGGGTGCCGTGCAGATGATTCTCATTAATTTTGGAAGGAGTTATAAAAAGTGAGCTTGAAAGTCTGTCCTAAAGAGGAGGATTCAGCTGATTGAGAACTCATCTGCTTCTATCTCTTGGCTAATCGTGAATTCCCTTCTGCTGTGTCACTTCAAAGGCCCAGCACAGCTGGGAGGGTTTTCATCAAAGCTCCTGCATGTCTGGGGGAGGTTTTCCCCCCCATGAATATACATCACTGGAGGCTCCTTTTCCCAGCTTTTCCCATGCCTCTCTCTGATTGATCCTCATTTCATTCAGATGAGCTCTTCCTCTCTGGATGGCTAAAGGGCAAGAGACAGCTCTCTCCAGAGCTTTCCCACTCGCCTGGATGCCTCTCCGAAGATTTTCCTCTCATCAGAGTGGGGGAGGGAGGGAGCTGTTCAGACAAGAGATTGAGCCTTTAAATTAAATTCTTGTCATCTGAGGGCCGGGCCTGATAGCAGCGGGGGTGGGAAGAGCATTCTCCCAGTATCAGGATTCTGGCCAGATGCTCGTGTGGTGTAAATGCGCCACGGACTGATCTCAGCAGTCCTGGCATCAAAACTCTGAGCTCTCAGAAGCGCCAGGCAGCAGGTTGGTGGTGACGGCAGCACCATGCCCTGTGTGGCTGCCCTGGGGACTACGTGAGCTCCCCAGGCTCGGAACACTCGCTGGAATTGCTCAATTCCCCTCTTTTTTTCAGTGGGGAAGGAGGGCCGGGCAGCTCAGAGGAATTTCAAGCACTCCGCCCCCCTCAGCCGGGCTGGGATTTCACAAGAGCCCAGACCCTGGGTGCACCCAGCACGTGCGAAGTGCCGGTGGAAATCTGGGCCCCTCCGGATCCGGGATGGGAGCTCACCCCTCCTGGAAATTCTGGGCCCGGTGCCACTTGGTTACAGCACGTCTGTCTGCTGGCTGGGGGCCAGGCAGAGCAGCCTCAGCTCAGCTCCTCTGCCCTCCACCCTCTAATTGCCTGTTCCCCAGGGCCAGAGTGACCCCAGCACTGCCAGGTCAGGACACTGCACGCGTGTTCCTACACCGCTGGCAAGGCTGGTCCGCAGGGATGGTAACGTGGTGCTCCTTTTTGGAAACATTGTGAAACTTCTGTGCAGTGATGATGCCTCATGACACTCGGAAAAGTGAGATTATGGGAGATTATCGGAGATTATCTGTGGCTGGTTGCCCAGTGAGATCTTTCCCCATTCCAGTGGAACCTTCAACAGTCAGGGACCCTCTCTGGGGGCAGAACTGCAGAGCCCCCAGCCAGTGCCACACTTGTGTCCTTACAGCCTCCTGTGCATCCTCTCAGCTCAGGGTCCCATAAACCCCATCCTGGACCTCTACCAGGAAGGTCAGACCAGGTCCCCAAGGACGTGTCACGCTCATGGGGACTCTTCCAGCACCATAACCTCTCCTGGCACCAATAAATCCTGTCGTGTTCCCTCCACAGCAAGATCCTCTGGAGAGATGTTCCAGGCTGGGTCAGTTGTGGTGGGGCTTTATGGGATCAGGACCTTTCTTCCCCCCAGCCAGTGATGGGATTTTCCCTCTGCAGTTCCAGAATAGTTAATGGGATTGTGAATGGTTTATCACTTCTTTCATTGGGGTGTGTGGCTGGATTCACTTTGACACAAGCCCCTTTCTGAATTGCAAGTTGGCAACAATAAAAGGGAGAAGTCTTTAATTAGTTATCTGGCTAATTAACTTTTACAGCACTGCATAGCTTTGGCATCCAAATACCGAAATGCAAAACATTGCAAACATTCAAAGACTTCCCACCCCACCAGGAAGCTGCTGCCGCTGGTGGATGCAGGGGAAAAGCATCTCCCAGGCTTGGCCTGGAAATCCTCCCTGGACTCCCTGCACATCCTCCTCTGCAGGTAACTCACCTGCTCCTGCTGATGTTCAAGTTAAAGACACAGAACATTCATGGCATCCCCATGTTACGGAATCGTGGAATCCTTACGGGTGGAAAAGACCTTTAAGATTGTCATTGACCCAGCACTGCCACCGTGTTCCCCACCAGACCGTGTCCCCAAGTGCCACATCCACAGGTTTTCTGAACACTTCCAGGGATGGTGACTCCACCTCTTCCCTGGGCAGCCTGTTCCGATGCTTTACAACCCTCTCAGTGAAGAAGTTTTCCTTAATATCCAATCTAAAACTCCCCTGGTGCAACTTGAAGCCGTTTCCTCTTGTGCTGTCACTTGTTCCCTGGGAAAAGAGACTGAAACCACCTCACTGCACCCTCCTGTCAGGGAGTGTGGAGAGTGAGAAGGTCCCTCCTGAGCCTCCTTGTCTCCAGGCTGAGCCCCCCCAGCTCCTTCAGCCTCTCCTGGTGTTCCAGACCCTTCCGGGCTCTGTTCCCTTTTCTGGACACTCCAGCTCTGTGCCACACTCCTCCTTCCCAGCGTGTGCACTCACTTTGGTAAAATCCTTGCAAGACAAAGTTTATCTCCTGCTTGTGAGGGCTGTGCAGAGACCCCTGCTCCCTCCTGCCACGCAGGGCAGGCTTTCAGAGTCAGGGCCAGCGTTCCAGCACTGCACTGTCCTGAGCCAGGAAAGAAACCCCTCACAGCAGGGTGACGTCAGATCCCACAGCGAGGAGATGCTCCCGAAGCTCGGGATGCTGTGGGATGACCCCCAGGAGCACGGTTTGGCTCGGGGAGTGCAGCAGGCTGGAATTAGGCCTCTCTCTGTCGGAACTTGCAGGGTCCCCAGCAGTTTTCCCACGCTGCTGGGGGGAGTGGGGGTTTCGGGAGGCTCGGTGCCCCCGGGCCGTTCCCGTGGGGCTGGATCTGCTCCTTGTGGCCAAACACGTGTTCCCCTGGCTGTGCTGGGGAGTTTCGCCGCAGCTGCATGTCCAGGCAGGCTCCCTGCCTGCTCCCAGCAGGATGGAATGGAATGGAAAGGAATGGAAAGGCTCTGGCAAGGGGAGGGAAGGGACAGGTTTCAGGGAAAGCAGGAGAAGCAGCCTAAAGCAGGTGATCAGCTGGAGTGCACTGGCTCATCCGGACATCCCAGGGAAGAGTCCGTGATCCAGCTGGGATCCAAACTTGTCTCCTTTGTTGTAGTTTGGACTTTGAGTGAGACCTATTTAACAGCAGTATCTAACTGATCAGTGGGAGTAAAAGATTCTGCTCATTGGCAGAACTCAACCAGGAGCCCCCTTTGCCCCCTTCCTGTGCCAGTCCCTGTGGGACCTGGGAATCAGCTGAACTTCCAGAAGCGCTGCCTTTGCTCAAGAGTTGTGCCTTTAATATTACACCTCCAGGATTCCAGGTTTGCACACCACAGATTGCACCCAAAAAGCTGCAGGTCCTGGCCAAGGTAAACTGGAGCCAGCTCAGAGCTGCAGCACCAGGAACTGCTGCTGCCCAGGGGAGCAGGGCCCTCCCAGCATCCCATAAATGTGGCCTAAACACTGTCCCATAAATTCTGACCTGCAGGGTCCAGGATTCCCTGTATTCTCCTCACCTTTAGGAGCAGAGTACACACTCTTTAAATCATGGCCAGCTCCAGTTCCTGTGCACAGGCAAAGCCCCAGGTTCCTGTAAAAACCCTCCCCCAGAAGAAAAAATAAAGGAGATAAAATGATTCATAGCACTTGTATGGGGAACAAAATTTATGGGTTTGTTTTTGCTTTTGCTTTTCATTTCAAGTCTTTTCAGACTCAGTTTAAAAAAAAAAAAAATCAAGCCCATTCTCTTCCCTTCCTCCTGGTGACAGGTTGCCCAGATGCCTGTCTGGGTCAAGGGGACACTGCTAGATTTTGTTTTACCATCTGGCATCACCCAGCTCTGCAGATTTTTTAACCTCTTAATTCTCAGTAGCATTTCATCCTTTGCTAATCCCAGCATTTTCCCATATTTGCTTTGTGAACCTTCCAGAATAATTCCCCTCAAGTCCAACCATCAGCAGCCTGGGTGTCAGGGCTGGTCCTGAGCAGGAAGAGGAAAAAATCCCCCTGCTGAGCCACAGAAGTTCAAGTGCCACACTCAGAGTCAGAACTAAGCCTACAACAAAGATTTCCCAGGGGCAGAGAAGAAAGTTCAGGTTCCCTGAAGCCAGGATGGGGCTGCTGGAGCTGCTGGAGGTGACAGTGTCAGGCTGTCGCTGGGATCTGTCTCCTCCTGCCAGGGCCACGGGGCGGGGGCTGTTTCCACGCTCCCAGTTCCTGGATGGCTCGGATGCCTTTGCTGCACAGCTCGTCCCACAGACCCACACGAGCCAGGGGGAAGGAAGGCAGAGCTGGGCACAGGAACTGCCAAAGTTGTCCTCTCAGTGCAAGAAACTCAGGAGAGGGGAGAAATTTTCCAAAACCGGTGGCTTTTGAGTTGTTTGAAAACTTGCTGCTCTTCCCCTAAGCGTCCTTGAAAATCAGCATGTTCTCCCCAAAAATGACAAGAGGAAACTTTGGAACTGAGTGAGGTCTCACTTTTAGTTTCAGAATATGTCATCTTGTTTGGTTTGGGGGCTAAGGAATATTTCCTTATGCTCATTCACCTGCTGCACTTATGGATCGGGGGTTTGGTTTCCCATGGTGCCATCCATACTTCCATACCAGGAATGCCCTGTTACAATTTCCAATCTGTTTTTTCCTCCCTGGGCTCAGTCTCCCTCCCCAGCTCTGCCAGAACAGCTCCTGGGTGTGCTGAGAGCAAAGGGAAGGAGCTGGGATGACAACGCTTGGTGCTGCCTGTTGCTTCCAAAGGTTTCACAAAATCCAAGCACAGCCCCAGCTGCGCCTTCCTCACTCTGGATTTCCTGCAGCGCCCTTCCTCAAGGAGGGCAGATACCCGTGAGTGTGACTCAGGAGAGGTTGCAGGGTTTGCCCTCCTGTGCTGAATCATCTGCTGCACGCAGAGAGGGAAGAGGTGGAAGATGGGGGGAGTCCCCTGGCTGTCCTCGGTGTCACAGAGTGACGGGAGGCTGAGGCATTGTGCCACGGAATGCCAGCCCCATCCCAAAGCACTTCACAGCGTCACAGAACAATTCGGGATGGAAAGGACCACAGTGGGGTCAGGCAGGGTCATGTTAAAGCACCTTGCACAGGATTGTGTCCAGGTGGTTCTTGGGTAAGAATATTTGAATATTTATGCTCCATAGGAGTAAAGCAGTGGGAGAACACAGGCACAGCTGCAGGTCTGCCCAAGGATGAAGGGTGTTATCAGTCCTCTGCAGCAGCACCATCCCTGCCTGTATCCTAAAGGCATCACAAGAGCCCACAGCAGGGTCCCAGAGCACTGACGGGTACAACTGTGTGTTCTCCTGTCACGCACAGGTGACAGTCCTGCTCCTGCCAGTCCCTTCCTGGGCACCCCCAGCCAGAAACAAAGGCCGGAGGGGCAGGAGAGCAGAACTTCGGGTGTGCCGTGAGAGGATGCTCCGGGAATCACTCCGGGCCGCCGCACAGCAGGAGTTTTAGCGGTTCGCCAGGATTTCCAGCCGGTGGGGCTCGGAGAAAAGCGTGTTTTGTTTGACGGGCAGCGACACCTCGTGGCATCGGCCACCCCAGCCCGGGGTGCGGCCAGCAGCGCCTCGGCCCCTCCGGGACAGCTCCGCCGGCAGCCGCACACCGGGGCAGCTTTGCCAAGGCGGCCCGTGGAGCCCAGGGTTCAGCGGGTGTTCCACAGGAAACGATGATGACGATGGTGATGATGGTGATGATGGTGATGATGGTGATGATGATGATAAGATTCACCTCTTGCAAACGCTTACTAAAAATCACAGTCACCTCGGAGAGAAGCTGCCTGAGGGCTCTTAGCCAGGCCCGAATGAGTGGCCCTGGAACTGCTCCCGATCCTGTCCAGGCTGCTTCAGGAAGCGCCAGAGCCGTGCTGTGGTTGTGGCTCTGCAGTTTGGATGCTGAAGGGGAATAGACCCTCCAGACCCTTCATTTTGGTTTTTTCCTTATAAAGGATTATAGTTCTTTTTATAGAGAAACTCCATAAAAATTAAATTCATCAAACAGAGGCAGCAAAACAGCCATGGAAACAGAAACCTGTGGTAAGAAGAAATGGAGATTTTTGGAGGAAATTGTGACTTTGTTCCCGGAACCTGACACTCGCAGCTGCAGCAAGTTTTCCATCTGCAAGAGAATTTTCCATCTGGGGAAGACCCAGGAAAACCCCTTTTGTCTAAGCTGATATAAATCTCCTGCGTGGTAACTTCATTGATTCATTCCCGTTGCTGGTGGCACCGGCCTGGGGGTGTCTGTGGTGGGAAGGGAGGAGAGCTGAGTGCCAATCAATGACTGATCCAGGGATTTTTTCCCCCTTCTCTTGCAGTGGCACAGCCGTTCCAGGCACACACCTGGGCACTAGCGTGGCAGAGAGATCCAGGTCCTTTCATGTGCCCACACTGGCAGGGGGCAGATCCCTGTCCTATCTCTGCACTTTACTCCCCCAGCTGTAAAGTGGAGTAATTCCCTAACTCCTGAAAAACATCATGTAACGTAAACTGAGAGAAAGTCTTTGCTCTCCTGTAAACACCAGACTCCCAGAGCCTCCCATCCCGCTGGTTTTATTGCTGCCAGGTTATTAATAGCTCTCTCCCGCACTGAAACCTTATTTAAGTTCTATTAATATTTCACAGCCACCCAGGTAAGTAGCAAAGGTCAGAGTTTTTACCGAGGTGTCTCATAAGATGAGGCAGCTCTTCCCCCGCGCCAGGGCTCAGCTGTGCTGCACTGGAGGGCGCAGCAGTGCAACCTTTGCTCTTCCTTTCCCCCAAAACCCTCTCGCACCTGCTCCTCTCCCAGTCACACGTGCAGGGCTGTACCAGGAAGCGAGGCAGGGCGCATGTGTGCAGGTCCTGAACTCCTCGGTCCTCTGGAATTCACTCAACTTCATAAAGGAAATGAAAATGGATCAAGGAAAGACAATTATGACAAGTGGCAAGTTCTGCTTTGCCGTGTGTGGCTGGAGGGTGGGAACCCTGATGGCTCTGTGGCTTCTGCAGCAGGCTCAAGGTACGTGCAGACCTGAGTGTTACTTTTCCTTTCACTGTATGGCTTTGTTGGTAGGAGGAGAGATAAATTTTAATCAGTTTAAATCGGAATGATTCACGTAAAGTGAAATATTCCATGGTAAGGAAGCGACAGTTTAAAATCTGTCTGTGGAAGGTGTCTTGTTGAGGGCTAGTGATGGACATAGTGATCTACTAGAAGAAATGGGGGCAGGAAAATATACATGGCAAACCTGCACCTCTGAATTCCTGGCAGGATCTGCCTTTGGAGGATTGGGATTGAATGAGAAGTGTGGGGCAGCCGTGTCCACCCTGTCCACGGGAGAGGACAAGGGAGTCAGGCGGAGTCTGTGGGCTGTAAATCAGTGAAATGCAGTGAAACCACGGGGAAAGCCACTCGGAATTATAAAACAGACTGTTCACACAAACGTCAGTCCTAATTCTAAGAGCTGTTGAGATGAAGATGTTTCATGAGAGATGAGGAAAACATTACATCACACCTGTTTCCAGAGCCAATTTCCAGTCTTAAATAAACTGAGCTGCTCTGCCTCAAATTTTGACACCACCTTAGTGAGAACCAAGTGGTACTTCCTGTCCCCAAAGATATTTTTAAATCATTCACATCATTTTCCCCTTTGACCAGGTCATGTTCAACTTCTCCCTCCTCAAAATGTGACCCTGCTGTCAAAGGATTTTGCCATGATTTTGACCTGGGCTCCAGGGGAAGGCTCTTCCCCAGATGTGAATTACACAGTGAGGTATGAAAGGTAAGAGCTCCCACACCATGTCTGATTGAAGGGGAGGCACAGGGACAACAACTGGGCATCTCTGCTGATTAATAACTGTCACAATGATCAATAACCTTCCACCAAAACAAAACATGATCCATCTGGGAAGTGTTCCAAACTCTGAGCACTATTTGGTACCCACGCTCCAAAACCCTCCCTTCTCTTGCTCTATAAATCACAGCAGAACATGTTTAATGTTTTGGTGTGGTTGTTCCTTTCAGCCAGGATCGCCTGGAAAAATGGATGAAGGTTCCTCATTGCAAAAACATTCCCAGAACCTTCTGCAACCTGACTTGTGCCCTCTCCAACTTCTACGTTAAAGTCCGGGCTCGGGTGAAAGCGGTTTGGGGACGATTCCAGTCGCCGTGGGTGGAATCCCAGTTCAAGGATTACTACTCAGATGGTGAGTGCCTGGCTGGAAGGACATTCCCACAAATGGATAGACCACACCCCACAGCTATCCAGGAGCTTTATGGATGGCAGGGATTTGAGTGAGCAAAACAGTAACGCGCAGGATCATTTAGGAATGAATTTTGTAGCAAGTGTCAGCATTTGTTCACCAGGGCCCCAGCTGAACAAACTGGCTTCGAGCTCTCTGGGGTATTTTAGATAAAAGGCATCCTTTGCCTTCCTCTTATTACAAGTTAACACTGGAAGTGAGGATCAGCCATGGAAAGGGTCACTGCTGGGAAGGTAAGAGCCAAGCAAGCCCCATTCTCACGTCTGCCCACTCAATTGCAGTGGAACTGGCTCCCCCTGTGCTGAACCTGAACGTCACGGAGAATTTCATCCATGTGAGTGCCTCCTTCCCTCTGCCCACCTGTGTGGAGAACCTCACCTGGAAGTATGACCTCAACTTCTGGGAAGCGGGATCTGAAGACAAGGTCAGTAAAAGGGGCTCTTGGATGAAATGGAGGAACTGAAAGAGCTTCAGATTTCTGGGCAGGGAGGCAGGAACTGGATCCAGGCCCTGGAGGAAATGAGCTGGCCAAACCAGAGTTAAACCAAAGCCAGAGACAAAAAGTAGAAGTGTGTGTGTGCGCATCCTTATTTTTTCTGGTAGTTCCCTATTTTTATCAGGAAGGGGAAGCTACACTACAGTCAGTCTAAAGACCTGAGGTTTAAAACAACTAATCCAGGTGGTACTGGCAGCATTCCCTGGCAGAGCAGAGCACAGCACAGGAATTCCCAGCCTGGATCCATAAACCCTGGGGGAGATGCCAGACATGGGGTCTTTCCATGCTCTTCCCAAACCCTGAGGCCACACAAGGGATCCATGAGCTAAAGTGGTACAGAAACACCACCCCAGTACTGAAAGAAGCATCTTTCCCATCCTCTGCTTTGTCTCTCAACAGAAGGAGTATGATGGTTGCTTCAGGAAGGACACGGTGACCATCAACACCACTGCCCTCAGAGGCAGTTACTGCTTCAGTGCCAGGGCTCTCTACGAAAGCATCAACGTGAAGCACAGCGAATTCTCCCAGCCCGTGTGTGTGCTACTAAACCACAAAGGTATGGCCCTTTCCAGGAAAGGATGTGGGGAGACATCCAGTGGGATGAGGGCAAGGCAAAGACTTCCACCAAAATTAGCTTTTTAACACAAAAAAAAAAAGGCTTCCTGTTAAAGGGGCTGGTTGGATTTTCTAGTGAACAGTTCCTGCTTTCTGTAGAAATGTTTTCATTTAAAAAGCCAGCCCTGGAATGTTTTCTGAAAACCCTGAATATTGCATGTCAGCGTAGAGCCCATAATTCCTATAAAATACCACTCACAGGAGATTATTTCTGTCTTTTACAGCAGTGGAGTGGAAGTTCCCACTTCTGATCATGATCCTTCTGTTTGTCCTCCCCATCTTTGTGGCCAGTCCCGTCATCTGCAGCCTGGTGAAACACGAGGCCAAGAAAAAGAAGATGCCACAGGTTTTGGTACAGCCAAATTCTGAGGTCCTCTCCTGACTCAGAGTCTTGCTGGTTTTCAGAGGGTGACTGGGGAGGAGTGGGGGGTTCTGCACTTCTCACTTTTACATTCGTAATTCCCATTTGAATCTTTCTTACATCCAAACTTTTCTTTTAAAAGCATCACAGGCTCATGGTCTCATTTCTTCTCCCTGGTAGGATTTCTCTCAATTTAAAGCTGCAGGACCAACCTTCCACTTGGAGCTCAGTGAAAAGGAATTCTGCAGCGATGATCTGAACTGCACAGAGAAGCCAATGCCACAAAAGAGGACAAACAGAGCTTTAGGAGGACATCACCTGCCATGGATGGCTTCTTTCCCATCATCATCATCGTCGTCGTCATCATCGTCATCATCGGAGGACGAGGAGGAAGAAGACAGCAGCACTTTCATCCCGTACAATGAAATGCCTCGGTATCCAAAGAGATTTCTCAGCTGTCAGCCACCCCCAGCAGCTCAGGGGGAAACCAGCTTGGATTCAGGATCTGGAGGTCTCTCTGTGGACAGTGAATCTGTGTTTGACCTCAGTGCCCTGGGTTTCACTCTCTTTGCAGAGAGGAAGGGTGAGGTGGACACGTTGGGATCCCAGGCAAACGAGGAGACATCCCTTTATCACACTTTGGGAGGAATATCCCTCACCAAGGTGAGATTCCCAGGTGCCAGTGAGCATGGACAGGATGATGGAAAGAGGGAAAAGCTGGGAATGACCCCCCTTCAGCCCCTGCTGGGGGGGATTTGTGCTGAACCCGACGAGCACCACCCGCACAGGAAGGCTCCTCATTTCTCCAGGGATTACCAGAAACCCATCACTGATCTGCAGCTCCGGATGGACTCGGGATCCCAGCCCGGAGAGGATCACAGCACCCAGCAGCTCATCCCCTTATGGACACTGCAGGTGGCAGAGGATGAAGGCATTGCAAGTGACTGTGGCAGTGACAATTTCACGGAAGGGACACCGCCCGAACCCACGGTGCTGAGTGACGCTTTTGAGACTTCAAATACAGAGAGAAAATACGATCCAAAGTTTCAATTCCCAGGCTACGAGCACTCACATTACTTGGGAAGGATCTAAAGTACCCAGCAGGTCTGTGGAGTGCCTGGAAAATGCTGGAGAGCTCCAGATATCCAGGCAAGGATCCTGGAACAAGGACAAAAAACTGATGTCTGCCCTATCAAGGCAATGGCTTTAGGGACACAAAAGGTGCATTTTTTTGCTAAGACACCTCTGTACTGTCACCGTCCCTCTGATAAGGTGCTCAGGCTCTGGCACAGCCTGAGGGAGGCAGGGACATCTCTGAGGGACCACCCAGCAGACAGGCACTGCCTCGGGGTCAGCTGAGATTCGGAGCAAGGGAACTGCTGCGTGTGGGTTATGAAAGGCAAAAGCACAACCCAGCACTGGGTGAAACCATCAGCTGGGTCCTGGAAATGCGGGGTTGTGCCCGCACGTGGATTTGGAGCAGATTTTGAACCGCTTCATGTCACCTTTGTTTCCCTGTAAGAGCAGAACTTGACTGGAAGTTCCTTACGGAGACATTCAGCACAATCTGGTTTTTGTGGGATGAGAAGTTCTCCACCTCATCCTGCAGAGATCTGTGTTCAAACAGAGGGAACCGAAGCCAAAGTCATAAATGTGCCGCATGTTTGTTTATTTATTTTTTGTTTTATACTTATTGAAGCTGAAATTCCTCCTGCTGTGCAGAATGTCTGAGAGCAGTAATATTTTGATACAGAACTCCATGTGTACATGGTTTTGTTTCCCAGAGCTACAAAGGGGGACTGCAGCTCATCCTGAAAAAACATTACCTTTAAAACAGGACCCCATCTTGGGCTGGAGTGGAATTCTGAGACTTCCCAGCCAGGTCACTCTGGGCATTGGAAAACCAGGACTGTGACTCTCTCTCTGAACAAAGAATCCCAGAATGGTTTGGGTTGGGAGGGATCCTGAAGTTCATCCCGTTCCACCCCCTGCCATGGGCAGGGACACCTTCCACTGTCCCAGGCTGCTCCAAGCCCCGTCCAACCTGGCCTTGGGCACTTCCAGGGATCCAGGGGCAGCCACAGCTTTTCTGGGCACCCTGTGCCAGGGCCTCACCATCCTCACAGGGAAGAATTTCAGTCCAATACCTAATCCAGATCTCCCCTCTGGCAGTTTACGCCATCACCTTTGTCCCATCACTTCATGCCCTTGTAAAGGCTTTTTATGCTCGAGTGTAAAAAGGAGCCTTTGTGTAAAGGACTCACAGGAAAGAAAAGCATTAAAAGAAAGAGGGAAACACTCCCCGGCCATTCTCTGCATTCGGGGCAGGGCTCAGCTGAGGGGAGGGTGTTGATGGAGGGTATGAAAGCTGAAATCTTTTGAGAATCAGGAAAAAAGAAGTAAGGGGTGATAGGAGGGATTGGGAACTGCTTTGCAGCAGGATGTACTAATTAAGGTCCTGGATTAACGTCAAAAGGGGAGGTGGGAGAAAGGATTCACCAAGTGGAATATTCCTTTGTCCTCAAAGTGTCCTTAGGTACATCCTGCATTGTTATCCCTCCAGTTCATTTGGAAAGATTCAGATGATCCAAATATAATTGCCACCCCATCTCTTGTGCAATCAAGGAAAACCCCCCGGGCTTCGACTTACAGGAAGCGCCCGAAGTTGTGTAACCTCTACCAAATTATTTTGACATGTCCCAGCCCTTGCAAACACAGCCTGGCATCAGTTCTTTGTCTTGTCCAGGGAACGGAGGGACAGGCTGCAGGCCAGGTGAGCTGGACAGCTGGTGGCAGCATCCAACTCCTCCACATTTTCTTATCACAGCATCAGGGAATCATTTCCTTTGGAAAAGGCCCTGCAGATCATCGAGTCCAACTGTGAACCCATCCTGTCCCCAAGTGCCACATCCACACACGGAGGGTTCATGCCCGGCAGTCACCAGGTTTGCTGCAGTCCCCATGAACTGTGAGGAAATCAAAAGTTTGAGAGAGTTTGGAAGTTGAAACTCTAATTTTAAACTTCAAAGTCGAGTTTTCGACATTTTCAGGTCCCCAAAAATTCAGAGAGGTGTTTCCTGGGCTATTCAAAAGGTGACACCTTGCTAGAAATAAGGGCAGAGATAGAGTTTGAAGTTCTATTCTCAGAACTGAAGTCTCAGGTGCACTCCAAGCTCTGCCCCATCACACAGCAGGAGCGTGAGGCAGTGACGTGAGGGAAGGGAGAAATGGAAATACTTTTAGCAGGCTGTTCAGGAAACACCCTAACAAACAGTTGTACTTAATTAGACACTGGTGGATAGGTGTGTCTTGTTTAACAAACTGTGAGGCCTCTGCCTTTGTCCAGGTGAGCTGAGAGTGACAAAATGCCAGTGATGCACCATGGCAGGGCTGGAAGCACAGAGCCCTGTTAATGTCCAAGCAGGGCAGGGAACAGAAACAGCGCCAGGAACATGAAGTCCACAGATGAGGAGGGAAGCAGAAGGGGTTTGTAAATTCTATCACATGTTTGGCCACAAGGATGGAGCATTCAGCTTCAGAAGCACACAGGGTTTGTATTTTGAAAACATAACCTAACAACATCCTATAAACGGAACACGTTGTGGAAAAGGGACTGTATCCCTGCCTTGTCCATACAAACTCCCAGTTCTTACCACGTGGATGCAGGATATCCAGAACAGACCTTTACACTGTAAACAGCCACAAAAATAAACATTGTAGGTCTACAATGGCCTCTGCAAAAAGCTGTGGGACAGCAGGTGCTCCTCCTGTGGAAAGGCCACCGCTTTTTTACCTCTTTCCCACATCAGGTGAGAGGAGCTGGTGGCGAAGAGTCAGGGCAGAGCTGAGGAGCTCCTGCTCTGCCCAGGCTGCAGCAACATGCTGATCCTTCGGTTCCCATCCAAGGTCAGTAAGAACAGCAGAAGAGCATAAAACCCAGTGCTCTGACTTTCATTTTAAGAAAGTATTCAGAAGTATTTTTTAAGGGAATAGGTGCATTGCTTGCAGCAGGTATTAAACGAACCAGGTGCACGGCACCAAGTTTTAATGTCTACAGTTGTAACAAGCTCAAGTTACCCGACCAGAAAAGCAAACCTCAAACACCAGGAACCTCAGGGAGGGCTTTCAGGCAGGAAGCTCTCAGCAAAAAGGTATTTGGCTCTTTTTCAGGAGCTGAGGATTTTCTCAGCCTCTGGCTCGTGCACGTTTGTACAGCCAGGTACGCACCGGAGGGGAGAGGTGCTCCTGCTGTCACTCTCCCCTGTCTCACACATGCGCAGGGCTCCGAGCAGCCGTGAGGTCAGATCCCAGGGAAGGCAGGACAGGAGCTCTGCTCCGCTCCGTTACTGAGCAACAAATCCAACCTGGCCCGGCAAGAAAGAATTCAGCTCTCATAAAAGGTGATTCAGCTGCACACAGCAGCAACTGCCTGCTCTCGCAGCCCAGCCTGCGGAGTTATTCATGAAGCGATTTCTGATCGTCCTGGCCGGAGTTTCAGTGATCGGTAAGTCCTGAGCTCTCTGCTCTCGCTGACTGTGGTGTTTCTGTTTGTTCCTGGAGTCTGGACTTCTATTCTGTTTCCTGAATCACCTAGAGAATGAGCTGTTGTCTGAGCTCTCTTCTACGTTGATCTCTCCTTGTAGTAACTCCCATGTGTGGTTGGTATGCTTGAAGGATTAGTAGGGAGAGGAAAAGATTCCTTCATTTCTAAGGGTTTGGCACTGTGGTACAACCCAAATCCTACAGGAGTGAAGGATATTCACTGATTTCAGGGGGCTTTGGATCAGTCTCCTTGTGTCTTAAGCAAAGGCACAAATGAATACAAGAACAGCCCTGACTTTAAAAGAGGTACAAAGAAATAATGTAATCTTAAAATGAGAGTCATCACAGAGTGGTTTGGGTTGGAAGGGACTTAAAACTCATCTCATCCCATCCCCTGCCACGGCCAGGGACACCTTCCACTGTCCCAGGCTGCTCCAAGCACCGTCCAGCCTGGCCTTGGACACTGCCAGGGATCCAGGGGCAGCCACAGCTTCTCTGGGCCCCCTGTGCCAGGGCCTGCCCAGCCTCACAGGGAACAATTTCTCCCTTACATCTCATCAAGATCGACCCTCTAAAAGCCATTTAATCCTACTCCAGATGTGACAAGCTCACTGCAGGGTGAATGAAGGATAAACTTGCTCTTTCCAAACACCAGCTTCTCAGCATTCAGCCTTGTCATTCATCTGCTCGTGGCTGGGATCTTACACTGTGAAACTCCTGTACTGCAGGGACTGTCACACTGTGAAATATCCTGGTTTTCCCCTGCCCACACTTGACTGTGCTTGTGTTACGCTGCTTTGCATAACAGTGTTTTAGCAGGATAAATGTGGGAACACAGAGATTTCCTACTCCTGATAAGAGCAGGGTATTTGTGACTCAGTTTTCAGGGTGCTCAGACAGGGAATCCCATCCCCTTCATACCCACATTGCTGCCTCCTGCTGAACTATCCCTCCTCCCATTCAGCCAGCGAGTTTGAATTGGTGGCACTCTCTCTCCATTGGGGGAAGCTTGGAGCGAGAATCCAGGTGGGATTTAGTCTCTGCTCAATGTAATCTTGTCCAAGTCACTCCCATCCCGCTGCTCAGTTTGCCCATCTGTGCTGTTTTCATTTGCTCACCCCACTTTCTCACAAGGGGTCTCATGGGTCACTGCAGGCTGAACCCTCACGTGCTCCAGGTGTTTATCAATGCCACAAACCAAGAGCTGAGTAATGCACAAATGATCTGCTTTGAGGGTCTGCCTACAATCTGAATTTACAGAGTTTTTAAATCCTGACGCTGCAAGCTCTTGTGGATCAGCCTTGGGAAAATTTTGCGCTGTGTTTTCTCATGGTAAGACAAGAGATAAAAGCCTCGAGGACTTTTCTGCAGCATCTCAGAGCCAGTTTGCTGCAGGAGGGACATGGTGGGATCCTGCTGTCCAGGGACATGTTTGCAGGGGCAGGGGACACTCCTGCCCCCCAAAGCCAGAGCCATTCTCCTCAGGGAAGAGGAGCAGGGCTCGGAAAGCAGGGAGCTGGCTGAGAGCTGTTTGCTCTCACCCCGGCACACCCGGGTCAGAGTCCAGACATCAGGTGTAGCTCTGTATGGGCAGTTTCCATCCAATAAAACATGGAGCATGAGAGGAGAATGGCAGCCACATCTTCAGGGAAGTGACACTGAGCTCTGCATGTCATTTCCTTGAGCAGGGGCAGAAAGCAGAGACATTCACAGACATGATTCTGGCCTTGAAAACAGGTTATTATTCTTGTTTTACCACCCATTTAAGTGCTCCTAAAGAAACCAGACTAGAAATTCAAGGATACTCTTTCTGACTTGAGTTTTTGAGGCTTTACTGTATAAATTCCTGACTTACATTTCTTTGGGATGAGTCAGTTGTCTGCAAGGTGTGTGATGTGAGCACAGCTTGAAGTCTTGTTCTGCTCAAGCTCCTTCTTTTCAGCCCAGCTTTAGCAAAATAGCACCGGATCGATGTTCATCTGAGGGCTGAGATGTCAGAAAACGCTTTTTAATACCAGTTTCTCTGCTCCTTCAGGCATTGTGACTACAGAGAGATCATCATGTCTGAAACGTGCAGCATTTTCTTCCACGAACTTTGAGAACATCCTGACCTGGGAAACGGAGGCAGATATTCCCCCTGGCACTGTATTTGATGTCCAATACAAACAGTAGGTGAAGTTTGCTTGTTTTGGGCCGTTCTTAGGGCTCTCAGAGAAAGGGCCAAGAGAGAAGAGTTGGTTTTGCTGTTTCTCCTGCCTGTATTATGGTTCTGCTTGGAGGAGAACTCACTGAAGGACAGGATTATTCCAAGTGGGAGATGATGCCCATTTAAGCAAATATTTTACATCTTGGGTTGCTTTGCTCCGTTACTGAGCTACTCTTGCCTTCAGCAACTTCCTTCTCTCTATTCCATTTCCCTCCTGTTCTGTTCAACCAACCAAACCCAAACCCTTGTTCTGTCCTCAGGTATGGAGAGAAATCCTGGCTCACCAAGCGTGAGTGCCAGAGCATCACCCAGCTCTTCTGCAACCTCACCCGGGAGACAGAGAACTTCAGGGAGCCTTTCTACGGCCGGGTGAGGGCCAAGAACTGCTCCTCCAGCTGGGTGCGCTCCGAGAGGTTCGAGCCCCGCAAAGAGAGTAGGTACCACTGCAAGCCACCAAATCCTCCTTCCTGGGGCCTTTAGGGCAGCATTTCCTCTCCTTGCAGCCTTGCAAGGCTCTGTGCTTGGTGGGGCGGGAGTGAAGGCCTGGAGGTTTGTATCGGCGAGGAGGTAAATGAGCAACGGGCAGGGCCTCACGTGAAATCTGACCCTAAAGTGGGATCAGAGGAGAAAAGAAAAAGCCAGGTGTGCTGGGAGAGGCATAAAGAAATGAGTGAGACATGATGAGAAACCTGAGGACAGCGAGTCCCAGGAGCTATGAAATGTGAACATTGGGATAATCCATTCCAGTGGATACTTTGTGTTCCCAACCCCTGAGTGAGCCCCACGGCAGACACACAGCGCAGCCTTTGGGGGCCTTATTGGCTCTGTGGCTAAAACTTCCCCACTGCAAAATCGCCAAGAATAATTCGAGGTGGCGTTAGCAGCCAGTGGTTGTGAAGAGCCTTCAGACCTCTGCACCAAAAAAGCTGTGAAAGCTTGGATGGAGCCTCTTTTCAGTGCTGGGTGTAGCGTGTGCCTGTCCCCAGAGACAAGTGCAGGCACAAAAGCCCTGTAAATCCGATGGAGGGTGGGAACTGGGGTTTGGGCAGTTGTTACCTGAGTGCCTGTGATGGGATTTCACCCCTCACACACACGTCCCTGCACAGGGACAGGGAACATGGAGCTGGGAGAACAAGGTCCTAAGGAAAAGCCTGGGGCGAGAATTCCTGGGGACAAACACAGGCACAGAACCCCCAGACCACCTCTGTCTCCAGTGGCCTGACTTGTGCCATGCTCACACAGCTCAGCACCTTTTTGTAGAAACAGAAATAACAATTTCAGTGACTCTGGGGTGTGTTTAAGGTATCAGATCATATTAAAACACCTGACACTGCCTGTTCTGTCTTTCCCAGCCATTATAGGAGCACCACAAGTGGAATACATTCCCTATGTCCGCTCCATAAAGTTCCTCATCCGGCCCCCCGTTACCCCGCTGCGGGGTGAGGACGACCAGCAGCTCACTGTGGAGGACATTTACAGCAAATTTGGGGCTGTGGATTATCACCTGACAATATTCAACCAGAGGACACACCAGCAGGTAAAGCACCACCTCAGGCACTGGGATTCTGTAAATCCCATTTCAGATAAGCTGGAGAAGGATCTCAGAGTTTACACAGGATGGAGGAGATTTCTGATGTACAAGGGGAAGTCTTGGAGTCTTTGACTCTCAGGACAACAGGAACTTTAAGCATTCTTCTTAAATTCTGGGGGAAAAAGGACTTTCCAAGGGTGCTGTATAATTAGCAAAAAGTAAAACCATTGGTGACTAAGAAAATTACTTAATTAGTTCAAGTCTTAAGAAACTGAAATGCAAAATTAAATGCAGAAATAATAGAAAACAAAATTATATAAATATTCAGAATCCATACATACAGAATAATTACAGCCCTGTAAGACTTCATTAGTAAATAATATTTTATGCTGAATTTTGCAATCTGAATTGAAGAAAATCTAATCTTCCTAAAATACAGATTTTTACCCTTCTTTTCAACAGTGGACAAAGAATGAGCACAACAAAGAATTTGAAGTTTCTAACTTGGACCCAGATACTGAATACAATGGAACAGTTTATATCTGTCTGCTCCAGAGAAGGAGCAAACCTCAAGTGTTTTGGGTCAAAACACTGGCAGGTGAGGCTGTCAACTTTGCTGAAAGTTGAAAAGTCCAGCTGGGATATTGGATACACAAAATACATCGATTTTCAGCACGGAATGTTTTAATAATTTAAAAATTCATTCTGATGAGATGAAACCTGTGACATCACCCAGCTAGTTGTGACATTTTTCTAATCCATCTGTTCTAATCCTATTCTCTTCCCAGACAAGACGTGGATCCTCTACTGTTTGGTGGCCCTGGCGTTCTGTGCCGGGCTGGTCTTTGCTGCTGGCGCTTACGTGATCTACAAATACATCAAACAGCGCAGTGCCCAGCCCAGGGCCTTGGTGAGTGCCCTTCAGCCGCTGCAGCTCAGCTTGGAAATCACAGAATCGCCTCTGCCTGGGGCTGCAAGGGACCTGAAAGATCACTTAGTCCACGCCCTGCTATGGGGTCCACACCTTCCACTGTCCCAGCCTGGCCTCGGACACTTCCAGGGATGGGGCAGCCACAGCTTCTCTGTGCTGGGGCCTCACCACTCTGAGTAAAGATTTTCTCCCCAACATCCAATCTAAACCCATTCTCCTTGATTTAAAGGGTTAATGAGCTTTGTCTGGGCAATCAGTGCCGATTACTGGTACTTTACAGACAGGTGCTCAGAACCTTTTCCAAATTGAGTCCCTCGGGTTAGGCAGCTAAACTGAAGCATCCTAAATCCCTAGTTCCCCTTGAAACCCTGGGATTCTCACCTATCCCTCATCTCCCACAGCAAAAATTGGGTTTTCATGCTAATGAGCTCAAGGATTTTCATGCTATTTCCGTGCTGCAGGGCTTAGGCCAAATTTTACAAAAGCGAAAGCAGGAGTTTTTCTTCCTCATATTTCAAGATTGTTCAACTGATACACGATGAGAAATGTCTGTATTCCTGTGAAGGGTCATTCCCCAGGGAAAAAAACCCCAGAGTTCTTTTGTCAGCAGAGCAGATCCCTGGTGGTTGTTACTGGCTTTTACTGACACTTCTCCAAAGAAATTGTTAAAGTAACTAAAGCAAACCTTCAAGGTCACAGCTTCTTGTTAATAACCCATGGTTGTTTATCCGCTCCACCAGGACTTCAGAGGGATTCCGTCATTCCAGCCTCTCACGCTGACAGTGGAGCACATCATAAAGCCCCTGAGTTTATCCAAACGTTCCCTTTTCATCCCTGAAGTGCAGCTGGCACAGATGAGCCAACATTTGGACTGGGCCCCGGAGGCACCGCGGCCTTTCTGTCCCTACCAGCAGCAGGCGGATGTTCCAGCATTCCAGCTGCCCCCTCGGCCACCGCAGGTGGAAATCACAGCTCTGACTGATTATGCTCCTCAAACAGCTGGGCAGGGCCTTCCTGCTGCCACATCCAGCACAAGCGTGCCCCTGACCTATGGGGTGTGTGTGGAAGGCACAGACCACGCCGACAGGAACTTGCAGCTGGACCAAAGGCTGAAGGAAGTTTCTCCAGATCATTCTGTGCATGGAAAGCTCCAAACCCAGGGGCTGGGAAAGAGCTGCAGCCACTGGGATTACAAAGAGCAGCAGCCAAAGGTGGCCCTGTGGAAGAGCAGGGACAGACTGGAGTCGGTTCTGTTCCAGGGGAGCCCTGGGCAGACCCAGCTGCTGCTGCAGAGTGACGGGCTGGAAAGTCCGGAGTGTGTGTCCCAGCTGTCCCTGTCTTTGCTGGAACAGGGAGGATGCTACACGCAGCAGGCAGAGCTGCCACTGCTGCTGTCTGCAGGGACAGCTGACCCAGACTATGTTCCAGAGGATGAACTGCTGGCACCTCTGGCAGCAACCCTCCTTCTCTCAGTCCGGACTGGGAACGATTTCCCCGGAGACAACCACCCGGAGCAGTGGATGCTGCCAGAGTCATTCCTACATCCTGCAAGCAAAGTGCAGCTCCCAGAGACTGCAGGCATGGAAATGTTCCCAGCAGCAAAGGAGCTGAGCTGCACAGAACTGAGCGTGTCCCCAGACAGCAGCTCAGGCCGGGACAGGGGCACTCCTCTCACCATGCTCTTCAAAGATTTGGACTTAAAAGTGCAGTGGGATGAGGATGATAACACGGAATTTTATTAGGATGACTTAATGGTACTAAAATCCCGGTGATGTTTTCTTGCATGAAACAGAAGCAATGCAAAACCACAGCTAATGCTGGCTGTATTAACATGCTCAGGGCTGTCAGACTGTTCCATTGTGGGGTTTGGTGCCTTTACTGATACTCCTTGTTACACTGCAATACTGTACCTTTGCACTTAAACAACAAGTCTTTCTTGCATATTCTCAAATCTATTATGCGTTGGATTACTTTAAAAGATGAGTTAAGATCCCATTTCCAACTCCAAATTCAGTTTACTGGAAATTTAGCAAAATTCACAACAGAAACCGCCTTTGCTCTTTACCAACAGCAAAGATCGAGGGCTAAGATGTATCCACCCTTTGAAGAAATTCAGGTATGCAAACCTAAAAGAATTTAATATACCATGGTACAGTAAAAGAAGAAAATAGTTATTGGCATTCTACCCTTGCATAAATGACTTGGAAAACAGTGTTCTACTTCCCTGGGATGGACTTTGCCTTTAAAGGAGTCCTTGAAACTGGGTAATAGCTCCTGATGCCGCAGTTCTGTGAAATATGTCCCTGTGCCCTGTGCTTTATAATACTTGTGCAAAGATAAAGCCTTTTTTAATACCTGTGCAAAGATAAAGCCTTGTTTATCTCTGCAACAGATTAATGCGGCCTTGGCCCAGTTCTGAGATTTCTCAGCTGCTGCTCCTTTCTTTCTCTGCAGTAGTCACACATTCTCTTCTTCCCTTGAGATCCCCAGGGATGAAGCACCTGGGATCACATTCCAGGCAGGCAGGGATGTGAGGATTTACAGCACTCCCAGTCCAGCCCTCAATCTCAGTTTATCCCAATCCGTGCACTCCGTAATCCACAAAGGAGACCGGGGAGGTCTTGAGCTCTTCCTCCCACCCCTCGCTGACACTGCCCATGAGGAACCTGCTCCGTGTTCCTGGCACATCCTCCAGAGCTGCCATGACCATTTTTCGGGAGCCAAAATCCTTGGAGCACTTGCATCTCCACCAAAAGCAAGTTAAATTCTAAATTCAGGGGCCAAAGGAGGCGATTATTTTTTCTTCTGAGGAAAGCACAGTTCAACCTGTTCGTTTCCAGTGCTGTGGTGAAAAAATGTGTCCGAGGACATCAGTTTTACAGAAGTGAAAGCATTTACAGGAATAAGCAGGGTTTGACTGGTATGGGGAAGTATTCACTCGAAGAGACGAAGGCTGACCAGAGGTAAAATTCAGCTGCTCCCACTCCAAGTGCACTTGGGGGTTTTCTCAGCCCAGGGAAGCTGAAGCTAAAGGCTAAATTCCACTTGCTTTGGGGTGGTTTTGTAAGTAAGCCATAGGCTCATGAAGTGAAGATTTTTGATGATTCAAGCCAGGATTAAAGAAATAGTTTTAGAAACTTTACAGGCCAAGGTTCAGCTCTGAGCTCCAGCACTGACAACTGACGAAGAGCCACAGCCCTGTGAGGCCAAAAGGTCAAAATTCCAAGAGTGGTGAAGAAGTGTCAGAGCACAGCATATCAAAGATTGAAATATGTGCACGGCCTGGGCAACGACCGGCAGGACATTTCCAGGGAGCTCACCCCATACCATTCACTGCTAAAGGGTTTGTGGAATGTCCTTTGATCTGGTTCCTGTACTCTGTGCCCCAAAAAACAACGCACAGAGAAATGCTGCAGCTCCTGGAGTAGTTCCCAAGGACTGTGAGACCCCAGGGGTGACATTTTTTCCCACTAAACCTCCCCAGAGAGGCATTTAAAGCCAGTGATGCCAATTACATATTCAGAGTTGCCTGTGGGCTGCATATCTTGTGTCAACAACATTCCCAGTGATGCTACTCAGGGAATAATCAAATGCCACAATAGCAGCATTTTGGATTGTGTTATGAAACATAACCCCCAGCACAGGAAGAGTACGGGCAGAGTCGTGTGGAAGGGATGGGGGCCTTGGGAGAGCATTTGAATGTGCTGCTAAAATTACATTATTTTCTATTTTAAAAGCCTTTCCAAATCCCTCAGCAGAAGCCCTGCTACAGGGTCTGATCATGCCCAGACTGTAATTAATGTGTCATCCTGGTGGAGGACAGATGGCAGCTGAGGAAAGTCTAGGAATGGATTTTTAGAATGCACGTTGGTGCCTAAAGATGCAAAGTGTCCCCGAGCTGGGACATCCATCTCTCCTTCAGGCCCTTAAATACCTTCAGGGCTGCATTACTCCGACTGAACAAAAGGCAGGAATGATTCCAGCCCCATCCCATCTTGCCTGTTCCACCCTCCCAGCAGCTGTAATGCCCAGGGATCACAGGCAGGAGAGCCCTGTCCTTTGGAGGGGCTGACTGCAATATCCTCCACTTCCTGCTCTCGTCATGGCTTAGTCAATATTGATCTTTGAGGCCTGGATCTTCTGAGTAGAGGGAGATTGGTTCTTGTCTCATGAGTCACCTTCTAAATTTAACATGTAGATCATCCATTCTCAAGCTGCTTCTCTTTGGAAAAGCTTGGAAAGAGAGGTTGATGCTGTTGAAGGAACGCGTCATCCTTGCTGACCTCAGTGCCTTCCTCTGTTCAGAACCAAACGGATCCATTTGTGCCAAACAGCTGCTCCAGGACGTCCTTATCTCCATCTCCTTCTGTGCAAGAACATTGCCAGATAAACAGCGGGATTTCAACGTTGTTCCAAAGGTCTCTCCATGCAAGCCATCTGTGCCTAACAACGCTCTGCTCCTCAGCCATCCTGGCTGCTCCAGATAACAGTTCTGACAGCTCTGGATAACGAAAGCTGGAGGTGCCTTGCCACCAGGAGCGAGTGTGTCCCCAGCAGATGTCACGCCGATGACAGGTGAGCGCTGCAGTTCAGTTGTCACAGGGACACCAGAGGAGCAGGTGGCAGCTGAAACCCTAGAGCAAAGCATAGCTCTTTGTCTTCTCAGCTAAATCTGGGAGCTGGCACTTGCTCACTCCCCGACCAGCAGCCCCGCTGGAAGCTCAGCAGGGATCCTTGCCCAGGGATGAACGCTCTGCAAGCCAAGGATCCCTTTCTCCCTCCCCGTTTGTTCCTTCATTTTGGCACTGGAGGGTGTTTGAGCACTATGAAAAATCACCAGTGAGTTTTTTAACAAGTTCTGTGAGGAAAATCTTACTCGAGGGACAAATGGAAAGCTCCAAATTCTGGCGACAGAATGAAGGAGAGCTCACAGAATCACAGAATATCCTGAGCTGGAAGGGACCACGAGGATCATCAAGTTCAACTCCTGGTGCTGCAAAGATACCTCAACAATCCCACCCTTTGCCTGGCAGCGCTGTCCAAATGCTCCTGGAGCTCTGGCAGCCTCGGGGCCGTGCCCATTCCCTGGGCAGCCTGTTCAGTGCCCCAGCATCCTCTGGGGAAGAGCCTTTCCCTGATATCCAGCCTAAATCCCCCTGAACCAGCTCCAGGCATTCCCTGGGTCCTGCTCATTAGAGACCAGAGATCAGTGCCTGCCCCTCTATAGAAAATAAATTTTATAACAGAGGGTTGATGTAACAAAATGGACGAAATTCTTGATGTTAAGCAGAATAGATGATAATTACACATTACTTCTCATCATACAAAATTCAGGGAAGCACTCGAGTGGCCATGGATTCAAAACCAGTGAAAGGGAAGTGTTCCTTCCCTTCAACAGCTCAGCTCACACCAAAGTGCTTCAGACATGCCAGCCCAGTCCTTCCTGTTTATTGCTTTCTTAGGAATGTCTCAAACACGGCCACTAAATGAACTTCACACCTGGAAGTCCTGGGAGTTCTGGTGCTGATCCTGCTGGGTTTCTTCTTTGTTTGGATGGTGAAGCAAACAAGGTTCCTAGAAACGGATTCTACTGGTACTGTGCCAAAGTTGATGGTGGAATTCATTCCCACAAGGCCTTCTGACACCACAAGACACATCACCTGCTTCTCAAATCGGGGAAGGGTTTTCCCCGAATGCTGGAACCACAAGACTACCTCAAATAAATGGAAAATCAGCAATCTCTGTTCTTTGACCCTGCCCCAGGCTCTCAGACACCACTGTGGGCTGCTGGATACACAAAGCTCACCTGCTCTTGAGGCACCAAGCCTTTGTTTGCTGGAAAAAGGAAATAAAACCAAAATAAAACCAGCCCACCAAAACCTGAGAGCTGCTGCAGCTCCTGGTGTAATCAGACACTGCCAGGATTTGCCTGGAGTTGACATTCACTAAAGAGATGTCAAAGCAAATGATGTCACTGTGTTCCACAGCAATGGCAAGGTTACCCCAAGGGACATTCCTGGGCAGGGTTAAAACATTCATCATTCAGTTTAGGCACTTTGTGAGCTTCTCTCCTAACAGAGCAGAGCATAACCCAGTGCTCTGGATTTTGGAGGCACCTGTCCCTCCTCACATCAATTGGCAAAGGCAGTGATTTGGCAGAGCCGGGAGGGAGTTTGGTTGGCACTGCAGTGAGCAGCCCCGAGTCGGGGCCATCCCCATTGTCCCGGGGAGGGCCTGGCAGGGGCTATATTTGACTGCAGGATGGGCACTCCAACATGGGGAACATTCTTTTGGGGAGAGTCATTCTCAGTGTCATCACCAGGGAGAAGGAAACGCTCCTTTGTCCCTTCCCTTGCCTGGGGACGGGCTCTCCCTGCAGCCTTCACCGGGTGAGTTTGGTTTACCTGTAAATAAACTGCTGTTTGTTGTAAGATTTTGCAGGATCTTCATAGCAGCATCAGTTGTTTTGTGTGACAGCTTTATTGACTTGCACTGCAGAAATAGATTGTGCTTTGTGATCGTATCTGCTTTAATGATTGTTCTTCCAGTGTTGTTCTGATGAAAATCCTGGTTTGCTTCATGTTTTCTCACCAGAATCTGCTCTGTTTTACTGGCATGTTTAGAAAATAATATGCATTTGAATTGAAAAGCGTAGGTTTCAGAACTCTGAATATAAAACAATTAAATTTGTCCAGGGAAAAATAAAAACCATTATGTAGTAAAACTGAGTGTGTATCAGTAATTATTCATGAGCGTGGAAACAAGGCTCTGATGCCCAAGATGACAGGACTCATTCTGCAGCTGAACCACTTCTGAAGAGAGCAGAAGCTATGAAATTACAATGATTTTTTTTTTCCCATAAAAGCCTCTTTTATTTTCTTCTTCTTTTACTTGTCAGCATTTGTTGTTTCTTCCAAAGTTAATGCTCACAAAGGAAATATTATCAAGATAATTGTGTATTTTCATTTGCATGTTGGGATATTTTGCATTTACCACAACAACTCTGCTTTTTCCATGGACTGTTTATAAAAAATCTATTTACATCAACAGAAAACTGTACAGGAGAAAAAATTGTATGAGAAAATTGTACCAGGAAAAGCTGAGGGTTTGTATTTTTATCAAGTTTGGATTCGAAAGCAGCAAAGCTCAAATCCAGGTGGAAAATTTGCCAAGGGAAAATTTCAGTCATGGAACATGAGCTAGGGAAAGATTTACAAGTATGTTTGAGCAAATTCTGTTCAGCAACAATTACATTTGCAAAGCTGCTTTTACAAAGTAACCCGAGCTTTTAGAACCTGTAAATGTGCACAGTGCAGGGATTGTGCTGGGTGGTTTGGATTTAACTGCAGGAGAGGGAGATGAGCAGGGATCCTCTTTAAAAACTGACTTCAGTTTAATGCCCACCCATTAGTCAGAGCCTAAAAGCAGCGAGCTGTGGATTCGCAGAGCAGAGGCTGGGAACAGCCGGGCATGGATGGGAGCCAGGAGTGCCAGTGTTGGCTCCTGTGTTTCACCTGCTGGGTGGGATTGCTCCAGGAAGCTTCCCTGCTCACTCTGTGGGAGAATCGTGCTGTTTGCTGAGCTATCCTTTCAGCCTGACATTTGGAAGGATGCTGTTTTCTCCATGATTTTTCAACCCTTCCCTAAGAGCTCAGGAGAAACACCTGACCCCTGAGGATCCAAAGGATGGGATAAAGCATTGTGCTCTTGGAGTCCTGAGCTGTAACTGTTCCTGTGTGAGCCTGGGAATGGGGAATTAGAGATCTGTAGATGGGAACATGAGGGAGAGCTCTGTTTCAGCAGCTGGAGCTGGTGGAGCACCCTGGTTTGGTGGGAGGTGTCCCTGCCCATGAGATGGGCTTTAAGGCCCCTTCCAATCCAAACCATTCCAGAATTCCCAGTAAGATCAGTCCTGGGGAAACAAATCTACCCACAAAGGGCTGCCTATTGCCTGTTCTGGGACAGCTCCAGCTGCCTTGAGAGACTTCACTTCTTCCCCTGATCCCACTTTGCACAGAAGCATCATGAAGCAAACCCCTCTCATAGTGTGAACGTCAGAAAATATTTTTGTATGAACCTTCATTCACAGCCCCTGAATACCCAAGCAAAGCAAGGACTTAAAAAGATTCTGTTAAAGGGTCTGATTTTAATGTTTTAATCTATTCCAGCAAGAAAGTTTGGCTTTGACATCCCACCATGGGAACCCGAGCCTTCTTCCACCACAGAGAGGAGGAGCAGAAGGAGGAGAGGAAACAGAGCTTGGAAATGACGTCCACAACCAGGAAAAAAAGGTTTAAAACCAGGTAAGTCCCAGAGTCACGGACAGATCGAGTCAATTTGGCCCAGACAGGGCTTTCTACACATTCACAAATTTGTAGAACTTTGAGTTTATGAAATGATGGAACATTATCTGGGTTCTTTTCCATGAATGTGCCCCTGGAAGTGAGGAAGAGGAGACTTTCAGCCTTTCAGACCTATCGATAGCAGCTGCCCTTGCCTTGACCTCCGAAACATCAAAGTAAGTCAGGAATTATTCTAACTCCAATATAACCTTGTAGGCAACATCACAGCTCTGTATCAGGGTCACAGCTTCCAACTTACTCTGCTGGAAGCAAAAAGAGCAGGTTCAATCCAGAGGTTCTTCCTTTAAAAACACCAGGCCTCAAGTAAAATGCAGGAAATTAAATGATGGTGCCATGTGATAATGAGGAACATTGCCCTGCTCACGTGCAAGGGCGTGAGAGAACCAGATTTTATAGGAATAAATGGAAAATACTGACGGATTAATAAATGAATGGTAACAGATGGGACTCTCCCTCTTTCCTAGAAAATCTCAGCAATATCCCTCCTTCCTTTGATCCTTTTCCCAGCTTCCTCCCTGGGATTAAAAGTGGTCAAACAGTGGGTCCCCATGGAATTTTGATCTCTTCTGAGAGTGCTGTTCCTGTCCTTAACATTCCTGATTTAACTAAAAAATGTGCTATAAACAACAAAAAGGACCCCAAAAAAGAGAAAGAAAGTGTTATCTTGATTTCTGTTGGCTTTTATGATCACGTAGTTTCAGGGACTACAATCTAAGAAGGGAAGCTGACATCCTGGAGCTGGAACAGAGGGGGCAGAAGAGGATTCGCTTTGGGAATGACATGGAGAAGATGGAAGAGGAGGTCATCCGGACCTGCAGGCTGCTCCGTGTGAGGGCTGACCGGAAGGGCCTACGCAGGAAGGTCAGAGCAGACACCTCTGCTGGCAGCAGAGATGCCAACAGGGTTAAAATTGTGCTCTGGAGAGGATCCTACACCTAAGCAGGAGTTAGAACAACCCCAAAGTCTCTCCAGCTAAAGGCCTTGCATCCCTGCCACTGGAATGTTATCGCAGGTCCCTTGTGTCAGAGAGTTTGCGTAACAACATCATCCCTCTGCATTGCCTTTATTCCGTGTCTCCCTGTCACAGGCCATGGAAAAGGCCTGCCTGGAGAAGGAATTCCTGGAGCTGCGCTCGGGGCGGGCGCCCATGTTCTGGATCCCGCTGCGGGCACACGCGGTCTGGGAGAGGATGGACGTGACCCTGGCATGCACCGTCCTGGGGTCCCCAGTGCCACAGGCCACCTGGTACGGCAGAGCCAGCACAGGCACACGGGAAACGACAGCCCTGTCCTGCCAGGAGGGAGGGAGGGAGAGCTGCAGAGGTCGCAGAAAACACCTCAGTGTCCAGTGCCACTGCTAGGACCAGCAGGGACACGGGGGCCTGGAAGCAGTGACAGTCCTACGGGATCCTTCTGGGACAGGGCTGATGTTCATGGAGGTTTCCCTGTTTCCCTTGGTTTTCCCACAAGCAAACTTGGGATTTAAGTCTCACAAACCAGAACCTCCTTTCAGCACTAAAACACCACAAACACGCCCCAACAAGGCCTGGCTGCCTTGGACACCATGGGAGTTTCAGCATTAAACTGCTGCTGCTTCTACAGTTGGTAAAATACAACACAAGTGTCCTTTACTCCCTTGGCATGTTAACCAGCCACAGGGGAGGAGTGTTATGGACTGGGCCTGAGTGCAGCACACACCATAAATACCAGAAATAAAGGAAAGATCACCTCAAAAAACCAATTTGCAAAGTGTACTTTGATCAGTTTAAAGTGACTGACCATTCCTCCCCTGGAAGGTTTAAGTGGGCAAACATTTGCATTACTGATGACTCGTAGGCAGCCAGCTCTGCTACTGTGGGAGCTCTGCGAGTCCTGTGTCCTTCCAGAATGACCCCTCTGAATTATTCAGAGAGCAAAGAGAAGCTGAACCTCCCACACATCCCTGGTGAACGAAGGGAAGAGACATCTGTGAACTGCCTCACAGGAGCTGCAGGGCAGGGAATGCAAAGCCAAGGCTGAGCAGCCACACGGGACCATGGAGGGGGTCTGGGTTTAGCTGCCAGACTGTTTTGGATTGAAGAGGGAGATCTGTAAAAGAGGGAATTGTGCCTACCCCTCTTTTCTGCGGTGTTTGATGTGGGTCCTTTCCTAACAGCACATTCCCTTCTTTTCCACCAGGTATAAAAATGGAATCCCCATCGATCCCCGCCGAGCCCCAGCAGGAAAATACAAGATGAAAAATAAATTTGGGATGCTGACCCTGCACATCAGCAGGTAATGGCTGTGCCCTTGGCTGAGCTGCTTTTTCAGCTAAGACCTGCTCTCCCAAAACTCCCAGTTTGTGTACGATAAACAAAACACGTAATTCTTCTGGAATCTGACCTTTCCTGCCTTTAGGGTGTTGTGTTTGAGCTAAACCTTTGCCAAAATCCACAGCAGTTCACAAGGTTTAAAAAATCTTAGGAAAATAAAACAAAATCAAACAAAATTTAACGGCTTAATTTGCTTCTGCTCCCTTTTTTATGCATCAGCAGCATTTTTTCCTTCAGGATAAGGAATGCACATTAAGGACTTCATGAGCAGACACAAGAATGTGATTTAGTATGGATCAGTGTAATCAGAACAACATTAGTTCTGCTCTGTGAATTATACAGTGATAGACAAATGCAGATCTTCAGTGGAATCAAGTGTTCCACAGGCCTTTTGCTTGTTCAGTACTTGAAATGTTTTGCTTCTGGGTCTCAAGAGAAAAAATTGACCTCAAAGTGTCAGAAATCCTCGTAATTGAAAGGAAAAGCAGCTTCTGGATGAAAAGCAAACACCTCTGGGATTAAAGGGTGTTTTGACTTTCTCCTGTGGAACGGGAATAACTGAAAGCTAAAAAGGAGGGGAAATATTTTTTTTTCAGATGCTCCATGGAAGATTCTGCTGAATACAGTGTGGAAGTAAAGAATCGGTATGGTGAAGCTTATTCGTTTGCTACAGTGCTTGTCAGGAGTAAGTACAGATGTTCCTCTGTGTTTAAACTTTCAAATACTGCAGAGTCTTCAAAATATTTTCATTATTTGATAGGCACACACAAGCACTCTGGAAAAGTAAAGTAGTTCAATAGGAGCTGAAAGAACAGCTTCTCTTCCTTAGTCACTTCTGGGCCCAGCCAACGTTTTTCCTTTCAGATTCCACATGGACACAGCTGTCCTTTCACTGGGATAAAATTGTACTAAATTTAGGTGCTTATTTCTTCTGGACTGCTATGAAACAGCCCCACAGTTAAGCACACAACAGGCTTACAGAGAGCCTGCTAAAGATAACCAAGAAATGGGTTCCCAAGAACTGTGGCTTTCAGAGGGACCTCTCAGTGCATTATTGCAGAGAATTCCACATTTTCCCCAGAAATCAGTAACTACCAAGGGCAAATGCAAGGTTTTCTTCTTTGATCTGTGCTGTTCTTAAAATAACAGGCATAGACTCCACAGATACACATTGTGCACAGCCAAATCCAGACGTGGGGAAGGAAGTAAATAAACCACCAGCACTTAAAAAGGGAAATTAACTCAAGCTTTAGGAAATATGCAGGGCAATCTCACAGCATCACAGTGTGGCTGTTCATCTTCCATATATTTATATCCAAATTACAATTTTGTCATAAAAAGCATGAACAGAATAGGCCCAGAGGCCTGTAGACAATTAAGCCCTTCAGTGGGACTGACAGAGCCCTGTGTCGTGGGTTGTGTTATTACCACACTCATTTTTCACGTGCTGTATTTTGCTCTGAATCCTGTCTGGGATACAGATCCCTACAAAAGAATGTGACTCCAGGGTTGTAAGAGAAGTGGCTTATCACATCTTTCAGGTCCTTTAATTAAACAGTGTCAAAATTCAGCATATCTGGAAATATGCAGCAGGCATTTACCAGTTCTAAAGGGACTTGTATAACAGCCCAGAAAACCTTCATTTGCAGCCTTCCCAGATTCCTAAATTCCCCCTACCCTAAAGTAGAAAGACAGGAAAAGTTACCAGGAGGTTCTCACAGTATGGCCACTACAGGAACGGGCCTTTGCCACGAAGCAGCAGCAGCCTGAAAGAAAATTCCAGGCCAATAATCACCCACTCCTCTCAATTCCCTCTGGAATCTTTAGGATCAGAGCAGGAATGAGGATGGAACAGGGGCTGTGGTCTAGCACAGAAAGGCCTGGCTGGGACAGCTCTCCTCACCTCTAAGTGCCTGGTTAACCAGCCTCTCAGCAGGACTGAGCTTTGCAAAGCACTGCAGACATTGTGGTGAGGGGCCCCCACTGCTCCTCCTCCCAAACCCATCCCAGTAACCCGAGTCTTCCTTCTGCTATTTGCATTTACTGCTCTGAAAATAGAGATTACACCAAGGCCTTAATCCTGCCTCCACTGGAAACATTCCTCATGCCCCAGGCAGGCCATGGCATCTGCTCCCCTGGCCCCTCGCTGGCTGGAAAGGCCTCGATGCCAGGGGAGGGTCCCTGGGAGCCACAGTTCCCTTTCCCTAAAGACACCACTGAGGGTCTCACAGGGCCTGGGATGAGGCTGTTTTACCTCCGGTGCTTTGTATTTCCCTCCTCCTCAGTGGTAACACTGACTCCCCATCTTTTGCTCTGCTGCTGCCAATCTTCAGCCACTGGAAGGACAGGCTTCATTTTATGGGCATTTCTTGCAACTTGAGAGGGAAAACTACCCCAGTTTCATCTTAAGTGCATCAGTTCTTGGATTTCAGCTGCAAATGATTTCACGTTGTGCTGTGATGCCAAGAGGTCAGAGCAGGTGGGGTGGGCCAGCATCCACCTGTGATGCCTCCAGAGAATCCAGAAACAACTGAATTGGGGACTTCCTTCCCTCAGCTCCAGGAACTACCTCAGTGTCGCAGCACAAACATCCTTTCTTTTGGTTAGATCTTGAAGTCCCAGTCACTGGTAGTTTTCAAGAATCCCACATCATCCTCTGGGAATGCTGCTAAAACCCAGGGGGTTGCTTTTATTCAAATCTTTATTTGATTTGGTTTTAACTTGCCTGGTGCAGCTTGAAAAGGCAGATGCCAAAGAGACAAACCCCTCCTTAGCTCTGAGTAACCGAGTGCACGTGAGCATTCAGAGCAGGATTGCTTACACTGGAACAGCCATGGGAACAATCTCCTCTGCAGACACATCCCCAGCAGCTTGTGAAGGGCATCAGCTGTCAAATGAATTAAAGTTTTACCCCATGGTGACACTTTGAAGGGTCAAATTAAGGCTGGCTTGAGAGAAAAACAGTCTGCTGAGCATCACTGGGTGCTTTTAAGAAGATAAACACTCCATGAGATTTGCTAAACATATTTTCTTCTTGTCTTATAGAATATTATGGAAAGGAGTCAGGATTTGATTCAGAAATATACAAAAGTGAGTAAATCATTGATGTTATTAATTATTTTTATAGCCTGATGCAATTTGATTATTTTTTCCCTGAGAGCTCTTCCTGTCAGCCTGACTGCACATGCAAAGTGCAAGGCCCACTCTAAATATATGACAATAAAAATACTACAGGAGGAAGGCTCTGCAAGTCTCTTTACCATGCTGACTTTTATTCCATAGGATCCCTTTTGGCCAGAGAGGCAGATTTTGCTTTTCCACTGAAACCCTTATTTGCGAGAGAAAAGGAGCCTTTCACCCTCTCCTGTTACTTCTCCTCTGATTTACTGGACCACCAACGAGGCATCACCTGGTTCCGAGATGGTTTGTAGGCACCAGCTGAGTTTATGTGCATTTACCTCTGGGAACATCCCACTGCAATTCACAGCTGCGACTGAATGTTCACAGAAAAAAAAGAAAAAAATTAAAATTCAGGATTCCTGAGCTGCTCTTAGCTCTGCTCGACCTACAGATGTTAATGTTCAATGTCTGTCTTTTCCCTATTTGTAAAGGATGATACCACTAAAATATTCTGGGATGTTCAAGAATATTTTAAGAGCCTTAGTCTATCCAGAGAAAGCACCAAGTGTTTGAAAGTCTGTGCTTATCCAGTGAGAAAAACTTTTGGATACTCTGTGTTGTTCTGCTGGCAATCAAAGATTTCCATCTCAGCAATCCTTCTGTCCATGGCTGTAATTTGAAGGCACAACAATAATGCCAGGAATGTCTTAGAGATCTCTCATCTCGCTCTGTGTTTTTTGCTGCATTTGGAAATCCACCACTCCTAACCAGGCAAATCCAGGTGAAATTCCTTTCTCCCTTTTCCTGCTCCACAGGGGAGCTGCTGCAGGACTCAGAACGTCAGGAACTGAGGTACCAGGACCGTGAGGCCTCTCTGACAGTGCCATGTGCTCACAAAGAGGATGAGGGGTTCTACACCATCCGTGTCCCCTCGCTGGATGGATACAAGGAGCAGACCACTTATGTGTTTGTTAGAGGTATCTACAGAACCTACAGATTTCCTTTCCTATTGCCTTGGCATAAAGGAATTCCCACCCTCACATACAAGGAAATAGCTCCCAATTTTGAGCATGGATACAATTATCACAGTGACCAAATCTTATTTTCAGTGGTGATTTCAGTATTCGAAAATAGGATTTGTGTTACTGGGATAGGCCCTTGGACACTTAAAATTTAATCTATTCAATGAAAATTTTGGAAGGGAAAAGAACAAAACCTAAGCAGCCTCACCTGGTGTTGGTACAGATGCTGCAGCACTAACAGCTGGTGCCCCAGGATCCCCCCTCAACGTGAAATGCCACGATGTGAACAAAGACTGCTTGATCCTTTCTTGGGTAGCACCCAGTGATGACGGAGGAAGCCCAATCCTGGGATACCTCGTTGAAAGGTCTGTCAGTGAATCATCTTTGAGCTAAACCCCTCATTCTATTGTGGAAATAGCACGAAGGAACCCCGTGGGCTGTGCTTCCTTGCAGGTGTGTGGCTGACTCAGAGGAGTGGGTGCAGTGCAATGCCCAGCCTGTGAAAAGCTGCAGGTGCCCAGTGCTGGGCCTTGCTGAGGGACAGACGTACCAGTTCCGGGTCAAGGCTGTCAACAAGGCTGGCATCAGCCACCCTTCAAAGGCCAGTGACCCTGTTACAACCCACGATGACAGCAGGGACAAGAGAGTGACAGGTTGGTACCAAACCCAGGACAATTTGCTCCCTCAGGACCACGGGAGGCTGCAGGAATAACTGAGTGCAGATTGTCCAGATCCTTCCCATTCCTACAAATGCCTTCTCTGAGCCCATCTTGGGAGCAGTCCGAACAGAAAAAGCTCAAAATACCATTGTTTGTGACATAAAATGTCTATAATTATGCATAGAACAAATGACCCAGTCCTGGGTTCTGCCTTTCTCCCCAAGCACCTCCTGTGGGTGATAACACTGCCCTGTTTGCCATTACAGTGATTCCATACGACGAGGGCAGGACCATAGAAATATCCAAGGATGACCTGGAAGGTGAGTTCAAATTTCCCTAAAGCGTTTGTCTCCTTCTTTATATTGAAGAATCTTAATTTACAATGGGAGAACAGAATCCATTGTAAAAGAACTTGGTTTTCCTGCCGTGTTATCACTGAAATAAAGCCATTCCTGCCTTCCCATAGGACACATCAAAATTCCTTTGCCACCCACCAATGTTCATGCAAGTGAGGTCAGAGAAGATTATGTGGCTTTGGCCTGGGATGAACCGGATCCAAGAGGCAGAGAGCCCCTGACTTACTATGTGGAAAAGGTAAGAAAACAGTATCACACAGGAGGGGAGCTGCAGAGCAGAACCATTTGTTTCTCGTGTGGGCCATGGCACAGGTGAGGCCATTCCCAGTCAGGAACTGGGGAGATCCAGCCTCAAACCCGGCTGGTTCAGCCTCCTCCAGCCCCCAGGTCCCCTGAGCCATGATCCTGATCCTGACGCCAACTCAAGGACTAATGATTAACAGGGAATAAACAAGTACCTTTTACACCACACAACAGTGGCAGAATTCTAACAGGAAGAACTGTTCCTGCCCTACAGCCCTGAAGGGTGGAAAAGCTGTGAAGAACGGCACAATACCTCACTGTTCTGTTCCTCACTAATCATTCTGTTGGTTAATTAGTATCTTCTACCAACCTCCTTTCATACATTCTCATTTCTCGCCTCCTGCAGCAAAGGGGCCCTCTGTTGCCAAGGGAAAAAAGTTTGGGTATATCCGTAAGAAATACATAATTTACGGCTTTGGCTTGTGTTTTGTTTGGAGTTTTTTGAAACTCCTTTCCTACAAAGACCTGCTTTGTTATTGTCAGGAGGGTTTTGTGCTTACAGTAGGAGTTGTAAATCATCACCTTTTCCGTTACAGTCGCTCGTAGGCAGCAACTCCTGGCAAATGGTGAACCTGGATATGCCAGCAAATTCCCCAAGATTTGCACTCTTTGATCTGGTTAAGGGAAAATCGTTCCGGTTCCGCGTGCGATCCGTGAACAAGTACGGGATCAGCGAGCCCTCCCTGCCCAGCCCGCCCATCACTGCCGGGGCAAAACTGGGTAATTATTTCATTACTCTGCTGTGCACTAACGATGTGGAGAAGGGGATTGACTCTGAAAGGAACGAGGGGGATCCCCTGCCCACCCTCTCCTCTAAACTTCATGGTCTGTGGTTACAAGCAGTCGCTTTGATATAAGGAAATCTCTTAAAGCCTTAAATCCTTCTTTAATTGGTTTGCAGTTGGTCAGGGCAGTGTAAATCTAAGCAAGCACTGAGTGGGGAATTACATTTAATAAAATAGGAACAGTTGAAGCCTGTGTTTAATCCAAGGATGCTTCCAGCATGGTGTGAGGGAGGTGACAGTGTGGAAGGAATGACAGGAGGCTGCAGCAGCCTGGTTTGGGGGGCTCGGCCAGGACAGCGGCCTCTGCAGGGCTGCTCTGGGTTGTTTTCTTCCTGGACTGAGCTGACAGTGAGAGGGGCAAAGACTCATGTTGGTGTTTCTCTTACACAGAGAGATGAGCACTCACTCTCTATCTGTATATTGTCCCACACTGAAGCTGCTCCAGTGGCCATTCATGGCTTTCACTGCGGAGTGAAGCAGCTCCCAGTTCAGGGTGGAGCCAAGGACAATCAGTAGATGAGTTTTGTTCCCCCTCTAATTCAGAGGAGGTTCCGTGGGGTAAGTGCCGGAATCAGTGGGACAGGAAGAGGAGATCTGGCAAACCCAAGCACAAAAACAGAGCCTGTAGAGTGGGCCCCTGTCTGTGGCATTCTGTTCTGATTACACAGAATCCCAGAATGGTTTGGGCTGGAAGGGACTTAAAGCTCATCCATGGGCAGGGACACCTTCCACTATCCCGGGTTGCTCCAGCCCCATCCAACCTGGCCTTGGGCGCTTCCTGGGATGGGGCAGCCACAGCTTCTCAGGGCAACAATTTGAAAATGGTGCTCTGGAAAAGGTGAATAAACCACAGAGACGAATTCATTTATAATATTTTGGGCTTTTTAAATTATAGATTTTAACCATCACTGGTTTTGTCTGTGTCTTTTGTTTGTTTCTTTCCTTTTTTAGCTCCTCTGCCTCCACCATCTCAGGTTTTGGCTTTCAGAGACACCAAGACATCTGTTGTTCTGCAGTGGGACAAGCCAAAGGATGGCCTGGAGCCCCTTGGCTATTACATCTACTGCCGGGAGACGGGCACAGAGGAATGGCAAACAGTCAATAACAAGCCAGTGACATGCAATGAGTGAGTTCAGCTCCTGTGCTCCACTGAGGGACGACAGGGGCCCAACCTGGATTCTTCTGTTTCTGGCTGGAGTCATGTTTCAGATAAAAAAAGAACTTCCTTCAGTCCCCACACACAGGCTGCCATGCACACCAACACCACAGCCTCTTGCAGGGTTCAGGACTGCTCCAAGCCTCACTTTTACACCCAGAGCTGGCAGCAAAGGCTGTGTGCTCTCCGCAGGCTGGGGCTGTACAGCCACACAGACCCTAGGGCACCAGCAGAACCACATTCCATGGTTTTGCCCATTTTCCAGTAGAGCAGGTCAGTGTCAATCATATGCAGACTCTCCAGCTGTGGGGGTCATCTCAAGCAGAAAAAGTCCATTAAAAAGTCCTGCTTATCTCCCTGCCAATGGTGATTCCTCTCCATCTGATCCACATCCAGTGTGATTTATTTGGAGCCATTTCATGTACACATTAATTTGTAGTGACAAATAATGATTTTGCAAGAACAAATCCTTATTAAAGTGTGCTGCTGTCTGTTTAAGCACTGTTTACCTGTACTTTGCCCAGGCAAACACAAACATATTAATTTGCTCTCCCAGATTTACTGTTCCTGGGCTGCAGCCTGGAAAAGAATATGTGTTTTGTGTGAAATCTGTCAGTGAGGCAGGACTGAGTGAGAGCTCACCAGAAACAGATCCCATCGTTGTCAGGCCAGCGATCGGTGAGTAGTGACCAAAATTAAACCCCCATCTGTCAGGCACAGCTCCCAGTGCCTGCTATGGTGACAGTGTCTGAGAAACAAAACAAAAGGGAGCTCATTTTCTTGTACCCTGCAGCTTCTGCCAACAATTATACTTGCCAAGCGTGGACATAGTTAATTAATTAGCATTTTGACCTAGCAGTGTGTTACATTTGCAGAGTTAATTTGGCTCTGGTGCAAGTGACCATTTTAAGTGCTCAATTATGTGATGTCTTGAAATCAACACTGGGAATTTCTCAGGGAAATTAGAAAATCCTACAACCGCACCACCCAGGATCTAACCCTCCATGTTCCCCATTTTATCAACCCAATGCTTCTACGTTTTCTGCCACACAAACCATAAAGCACCAGACAAGAAACATCCTGACACACATCCATGTGACTTCCAAACGAGAACCTGGACGTTGTGTTGACCAGTTCTGTTTTGTCCGTCCCTCTGTGCCCAGCCTGTCCCTCGGCCCCACACGGCTTTGTGCTGCTGCACTGTGGCAAGGCTGAAATGACCATCGGCTGGAAAGCCCCGAAGCGCAAAGGAGGAACGAAGATCCTGGGTTATTTCCTGGACCAGCGAGACCACTCTGAGCCGGACTGGCACGAAGTCAACACTCAGCCAATTCCTCAGCGAGTTTGCACGGTATCCATTTGGAGCACAGCTGGGAACAGCTGGACCAAGGGTTGAGCTGGCTTTTCTCTACTTCTTCTAGTCCAGAACTGCCCTGCTGCCCTCCTGAGCCCACGCAGGGCTGCACTAACCATGTCTGCCCTTCTGCACCCCAAGGTCAGCAGCCTGCAGGAGGGGCACCTGTACGAGTTCCGTGCTCGTGCCATGAACAGGGCTGGAGTTGGGGAAGTGTCGGAGCCCAGCGACTTGTTCAGATGTGAGGAATGGACAATGCCAGAGCCAGGTATCCCTCATGTAAAACCATCCAGGAATATACCACCAGGTGTATTTGTTATCTCCTCACTCTTCCAAGGGATTTCTACCACAGATCTGGTTGCTCCCAGGACAACCACACAAACAGGAAAAGCACACAAACACTTCCAGGGATGTTCCCATGCAGGGACATAATTCCTGCATTACACAGAAACACCACCCAGGTATTTTTAATGACATTCTTTCCAGAGAATGAAGAATCTGGATCTAAATGCTTAATCCCTTTGTCTTTACACCACAGCAAATAACATTAAAGCAGCTGGTTATTTTATAAATTTACCCCTAATTACCACAGAAAGCATCCCCTACAGACCCACATTCAACTGTTACCTTAAACTCTGCTCCCTGATCCCAACCCAACTGCAATTTTCCCTGTTCCCTTGTGTGCCAGGCCCCCCTTACGACGTGAGGTGCACTGAAGTGAGGGACTCCTCCCTGCAGCTGCACTGGGAAGCTCCGCTGTACCTGGGAGCAGGGCCAGTCACAGGGTATTTCATAGACCTGTGTGAAGAAGGCTCAGAGGAGTGGAAACAAATAAACAAACAGCCCATAGGCACCACCCACATGAAGGTCTGTACCTGCTCTTAAGTGTCCAAGTGCTGCTTCTCTTAGTTCTGACATTAATTCCTGCCTGTGTTTCCTGCAGGTTTCAGACCTGGAGACAGGGAAATGCTACATTTTCCGAGTAAGAGCACTGAACAAGGCTGGAGTTGGACCCCCTTCACTCCCCTCAGATCCTGTGGTGGCTAAAACCAAACCTGGTATGAAACTAAACGCAATGAGATTGGGCCAGTCTGTAAACAAATTGATGATTTGGGTGAAAAACTGCTTTATGACGCATCAGCTACTTGCTTCACAGCAAGAAACACCCTCAGTAAAACAAAGATTAACAAATCAAACTGCCCAAATTAATTAGCTCTAACTGTGCACTGTGTGGTTTGGGTTTTGGGGGTTGTTTTTTGAATGACATGTGCAGAAGCTCAGCCCTGATCTGCTTTGGTAAGGAATGTTTTGTGGGTTTTTCGCTCATACAGGAACAAATGAAATTGAGCTCGGGGTGGATGAAGAGGGTTTCATTTATATGGCTTTTGAAGCTCCTGAAAAGAATGACTCCTCTGAATTTATCTGGTCAAAGGACTATGAGGGACCTCCAGATGCTGACAGAGTCCAGATTGAAGAGAAAGGCAATAGGTGAGTATCTAATGCACACTGAGAAAATGATCATGGACTGGCGAGTAAAGAACACATTAAACACCAAGAAAAACGTGAATCCAAAGGTTTCCCTCTCCTTTCCCTGATTCCCAGCCCTGGTGTCCATGAAATGGGCTGTCCGGTGCAATCTGGGGAGCATCCGCCGTCATAGTCCCAATATCTTTACCTTGCTCCTCGTGTCATTTATAAATTCCCATGAATTCTATATTTCCTGTTCTGGGTGTATCAAATTCTGTTACAGGAGGCATCATTTCTGAGGAAAAGATAATTTTTGCTGTTATTCTTCTTACTTCTAGATCAAAACTGATACTGAAAGAGCCCTCCGAAAAGGATCTGGGTGTGTATTCAGTGGAGGTCACGGACGTAGATGATGATATCTCTGCCAGCTGCACTTTAACAAAAGAAGGTAAAAACTGGTAATTGCCAACAACAAAAAACTAATGTGTCCTAATTTTCTAATCTTAGATGTTTAGAGGAAAGTTTCTTCCAGAAGAATAGTGAGTGACTAATGCCACTTAATGGTATCATTAAAAAGATGTTTCCCATTCCTTGAAGGCTCAAGGGCAGTTTCTTTTACAGTCCCCTAAGAAAAGATTCCGTGCTCCTGCAAAGTAATTTTTCCATTGCAGGTCAGATTTCACACTTGGCTATACTGTCACAGTGATTTAAAACTTCTTTAGCATGCTCCCTGAATTGATCCAACCAACATTTTATTCAGATATAACCAACAATTACCTTCACCACATTTTCTAGTCCTCCCCATTATTGAATGTTTTATCTTCTCCTTGACATAAATAAATTTTATCAACAAATTCAATTAAATTGATACAATTAATTTGTTTTGGCCTAGTGTTGACTTTTTATTCTCTGCATTTCAGATCTGGACAAGTTATTGAAACGTAGCCACGAAATCAGGAACCCACGTAAGTTGAAGCAGCAAAAAGCCACGAGCACAGAGCCAGCCCGGGAAAGGGGAACCCCAGCAGAGCCCTGGCTGAGCCAAATCCTGTGGTGTGCCTGTGATTCCCCTGTGGGATTCTCTCTGTTTGCCAGTGATCAAGCTGATATCTGGCTGGAACATTGATGTTCTGGAGAAAGGAGAAGTGAGGCTGTGGCTGGAGGTGGAGAAGCTGTCCCCAAACGCTGAGCTGCACCTGATCTTCAATGACAAGGAGCTCACCAGTACCCCAGTAGGTTTTCTTCTGCATTTAATCCTGACTTACTTTTCCACTGCTGAGCAGGGGGGTTGAGCAAATGGGCACATTCCCAGTTTTCTAAATTCCCATCAGATATTTTGATGGGGATTTTGAACTGAATACAGACGAATTGCATCAATTCTAAGAGCAAATGGAAGTGATTTATTTCTCAGTCCAAAGCACTGGAAATAACCCTGCCTCGTGTGCTACAGCACCCTCCAACCTCCTCATACATCCACAAAAATGTTCAGGCTTCCTCCTTGTCCTCCCATATCAAATTAATATTAGAACATTTAAAAAATACTTGGAATGAGAGGACCAGAGGGGAGAACAGTTGAGAATGAAGCACAAATATAAATCGTGGGCTGTCAGCTCAGTGCAGAGCAGCAATGCCAACAACCAGGACCCCCAGAACAAAGGATGGGACCAGGCCAGAGCAGTTTGGAGCTGTCAGTGCCCTGTTGCAGAGGTGAAAGGAACATGTAACAAACTTATCTAAGGCTTTATCTCTTCTAAAATCTGTCTCCTCTCCACTGGAGAACTGACACGGTTCTGCACAATGAAAAGCATTTGTCAGGCTCATTGGAAGGGCAATATTTGCTCAGAGCAAACGGGGCAGTGAGGCAGAATGATGATAGCTGTGTTTAAGCACATGGCAGTTTCGGGGTGCAGGAGGCTCAGTGGTACCTGCACCACGGCAAGAGGGGGGAGATATTCCTCATCCTGGCCAAATATGTAATTCCATGTCACAGACTGTAACCAAGTGCAACTCTTCCATGGCACTAAAAATCACAGAGATTCTGGTTTCAGCTCTGTATATCCAACAGGGAAGAATGTTTCGTGTTAGGTTTGACAGCAACTTTCTCTCTGCTGGAAGCAATTCTACCATTCCTACACACAAAAACAGACGAATGCCACAGCATGGCACAGCACAGTGCACTGCCTTCATTATCCTGTAAGATGAGGGGAGTTTATACGGATACAGACACAAAATGACCGGAATATCTGCTGTGGAAGATGCTGTGCCAGGATCTGACCTTGGAACAGTTCTACTGTGGAAAAACTCTTCCGTTTATCCTATTTTCTTTGTTTTACACAGACACACAAAATCAACTTTGTCAGAGAGAAAGGCCTCGTGGAACTGATAATCCAGGATTTCTGTGCTGATGACAAAGGGGTGTACACAGCCCAGCTCAAAGATGGGAAAGCCAAAAATCAATTCACCCTTGTTCTCACGGATGAAGGTAAGTGGAAATTCAGAATCAAATATAGACTACCATGCTCAGTGGAAAGTTTGTGAGGCACTTAAGGCCCCAAAGTATTTCCAACAGTTCTAATGGCACACTGGGAATGGGGAGAGCAAATTTTAGCCCACGTTTAAAGTCCAGGAATCATTTAAGAAATGATCTGAATCTCTCTTTACCAGAAATTAAAGCTTTTGGTCTTATAAATAGGTGCTTGATGATAAAAGCAGTCTGCTGAAGTGGAATGCTTAGTTCTTTCTTTCAGATGTTTCACATATTAGCGTGCAATGGTGAACTGTGCCTTGGCAGCAGAGTGGAGTGTGTGTAGTCATTTATCTCAGGGCAGGATCAGGCTGGAAATTCAGTGTATTTAGCAGCTGGTTCACTGCACTGCACTGAAAGCAATAAAGAAACAGTGTCAACTGCACTCCAGGACATGGCACACGAGCTCAACACGGAACACACATCTCCCTGGGCACGCAGTACAGAGAGCCTCCTAAAAGTAATTAAAAATAGAAAGTAACAAGATTCTCATTCAAATCCTTCCCCATCGCGTGCCTATCTCTGGTTTCAGTTCTCTGCATTTTGCTTTCAAGTGACCTTCTAAAGCTTCCTAAGTTTTTGAATGGAAAATGTCTGTAAAATGTCAAATGTCCCTGACTCCCTGGAGAGACGCAGGCACTTTCCCAGAGTGATTCAGCACTTGCTGCGTTCAGGATAGAAGATAAATTTGATGAGCTGTGCTCTAAAAGTGCCCATTTCTCTTTACTGACAATGTAAAGGCAGATACTGAAGTTAGATGTGGTTGTGCTCTCTGCCTTCTTCGGTGTTTCTTACTTTTTAAATATTTTAATTTCAGGGTTTCTGGCCTGCCTTTTTATATGGTCAAATCTTGTATTTAATTTGCTAAATGCTTAATGGTCAGGTCTTCAATGCTGGTTTTTCATTTTTTATGAAAATAAATGGTAGGCTCTCAGCATAAACAAACAGCACAGCTCTAATGATAACACCTTTGGTACAAGAAATATCCAGTAATGGGGGGTTGTTGACTTTGTCCTTTGCTGTTCCACAGCTTTCGCTAAAGTGGCAGAAGAAGCTGAAGCAAAACGGAGACAATGGAAGAAAAAGCAGGGTAAGATCAACCAAAGGTTAAGGACTTGTCAGAATTATGCCAGGATGGCAAAACCCAAGCAAAGTTATTTCACTTTATCATCTTTTTAAACACATTATTTAAGCTGACTAAGACACCAGGATAAGACTCCTTGTTTTCAGATACTTTGCCCTGCCCTCAAAAATCAAGACAATGAAATAGTTTTAGCCAAGCTAGCCAGATTTATCACTAGAGATCTTCTGGATCAGTGCTGTGACACTGAACACTTTCAAACTCTGAAAATTGTCCAACCTGAATACATATTCTGTAATTACGATCCACTGCCTTTCCTTGTAGAAAACAGGATTTCTAGCTAAGTTTATAAAGATCCATGCATTCCACTTTCACCTCCCATCTTATGTTGATGAATAAAGACGTTTATAAAACAAATTCAGAGGAAAAATACTACAATTGGAAAGGTGAGTCCCTGCTAGTGAGGATAAAAATACTCACTTAATAACGACTGTGACACCACATTATAAATCCAGTCTCCTTCCGACTTCAGAGTTGCTCAGTATAGGATGAAAGCGTATCTAAAGCAATTTACTTCAGTTTCCCCTCCCTATTCCCTGCGAAACTCGGGAATTCCCAGCTGCACTGCAGGAATTCAGCTCTAGATGGAGGCATTCCCGCAGGAAACACGGCAAAGGCACCACTACATCCATTTATTTTCTTTTCCAGGTCCACATTTCATAGAGAACTTGAAATGGAAAGTTTTGGAGAGCTGTGAAGTGCTCCTCACCTGCAAGGTACACAGAGCCCGGGCTGAATTCCTTCAGCATTCAGTTTTAGGTGTGAATTTTCAGAGGATATGAGCAGTGCTTGTGCAAATGCTTTGCTGCAGACCAGTGACAGCAAGGAGATGGTTTATTTGGGGCAGAAATTTTAACAACGAAAGGAGTTTGTAAGATTCTGGAGTAATGTAAGTGATGGTTCATATTAGGACATCCAAGAATTGAGAAATCAAATGTATTTTGACTTCTAAATGTTGACTTCAAACAGGCAACAAACCTGAGGAAGGACACCACCTTCCAGTGGTTCTTCAATCACAAGGCACGAGCTGGTGGAGGGTTTGATCCACAGACTGGGATGGGAACTCTGCAGATCACAAAGGTGAAACATCAAACAGCTCAGAGGTTCACAGGAAAATGGCAAAAAATACGGGTTGACCTTATTGATATTCCACATGTGTTTTAGGTAGTGCCCACTGAGTGAAAGAAACACTGAGAAAAGCAGAAGAGAAGAAACTTTTAATGTTACAGTCAGATTCTGAATCTGAATTCTAGTGGAATTCATGGCAGGGGGTTGGAACAAAATAATCTTTAAGGTCCCTTCCAACCCAAACCGGGCTGTGATTCTAAGACCCTAATAAGAAATAAGATGTTTTTAGCAGTGGGTGGCTGTTGAAAGTTTAACACATCCTGAGAGGCTGAAAAGAACCTGAGGGCTTTTCAGGTTTCACACGGGGACTGAGGGCAAAAGCTGAGCTACCGACACCCCAAAACCGACAGTTTCTGAACCAGGCCCCCCATACCTTGCAAAGGAGGTTTTGGGGCAAATTGACCCTTTTTCCCCCTCACTTCTGCTCAGTAAAACTCAGTAAAAAAAAAAAAAATTCATTGGGAAGGAAGAAGAAAATCTCAGCTTTTTCCCCTTTTCCAAATCCTGCCCTGTTTCAAGTATATGGGAAATTTCTTTGGGAGGGGTGTTGTTTGTTTTGGGGCTTGTTTGGGTTTTTTTAATCAATATTACACAAGCACACATCTATTTGGTAGGTAACCAAGGCAGATGAAGGCCTGTACAAAGCAGTTGTTTCAGATAACCGAGGAGAGGACTCCACCCAGCTGGACCTCACAAAAGGAGGTAAGAGAACCTTGGATCACACAATAAGACACTCACACCCCTGCCGCGTGTTCATTTTGGATTTAAAACCAAATATCCTCACTTTCTACGAAACCTACATGTTCTACATGCTTTTATAGGAGTTAAAACCTGCATTTAAAAAGTTACTGGTCAAATCTGAAGTGCTTCCTGCTCTACATCCTAATGTCATTTCCACCTGCAGTCATTTCTCAAGCTAGGACAGCATAAATTTGTCAAGCCCCACAGATAAAAGCTCAGGAATGTTTCAGTCACTTCAACCCAGAATCAATCACAAGATTCTGCTGCCCAAGATTAAATCCTGCCCCGACATCTGGAATCCATCATTTAAACCTGGTACATAAATCTCCTGTCTGGGAGGTAGCCGGTTGCACATGGTGAGTGTGAAGGAAGATAGGAGCATCTAAATTTAGTAAGAAATGCCCAGCATCTGAAAACAAATGAATCAGAGGCAAAAACTCCATTCCCAATGAGCTTTGCCACAGAAAAAAAACAGCAAATAACTCGTGGATATAAAACATCCCAACCATAGTGAAATTAATTGGTAGACTGGATGTGATTTGCTAAGTATTGTATTTATAAACACTTAAATCTTTGTCTTTCAGCCTTTGAAGAGCTGCTGAAGGAGCTGTGCAGGATCAGTGGTATGTCAGCTCTCAGCAGTTACAGCAGAGGGGCAAAGGTGGGATGGCACAGTGAGAGCCAACTGCTCCTGAGCTGTCCCTGGGTGTGCAACAACCACAGCACCATCCCCTCACCGCTCCTTTAGTTGGGATTTTGTTATGGAACAGGTAAACTTGTGCATTCCTCCTCAATTTCAGTCTTTCCATTGCACCACCAGCTCTTTCTGCTACCCCTCTGAAAATCCAGCCTACTGAGGAAGGCATCAAAATCTACACAGAGGTCAAGTACTACACAGACTACATGAAAACGACCTGGTATCACAAGTAAGTCCCCCAAAAACATTTGCAAAGCTTCTGGAGCCCTGTTGCTTGTAACTGTTTATCCAAAATTAAACATTTCAGCCTGAGCCCATATATTTGTAAGACAGTTGTAGATTTATGTGAGTGAGGGTAGAAAACCAAAGTTCACTCTCATCCTGGAACATGTCTGGGAATTCCAGAAGGAACAGCCATGTTATTTTTATCTTAGCACTGCAGAAATATTTATAAGTGATCATCTTTACTAAAATAATTATGATGCTGCACTTATGATGCTTCTCAGTTACGGCCTCCTTGGTTACAGACAGAATTTTTTCAAACACTTTATTTTTACTACTTCACATTTTCCTAAACCACTCTCTTCCCCCACTCTGAATAAAAAATATTCCCAAAATTACAAAATTCTTCCCAAACACTGACTAATTTAGCCTCATAATGTCTTCCTAAATAGAGAACTGGTGTTTTCTTAGATACCACCTACACATGTACATAGGAGGTGAATTTTTAATAACATTCAAGGGCTAAATACTTACAAATATTCAACATGTAAATGGTATTTAATCTCCTAAATAAGAACTAAGAGGTCTTTTGTAGAGTTTGTGAAGCTTTGGCAAACTGCCTAAAAGCACAGCCCCATGGGATTTCCTCTCTCCATTAAATGAATCTTGACTCCCACACTTCCAACCGCTACAGGTCTAGAAAAAAGTGAATGCTCTGATTTCTCCAGCTCTCCTAAATATTATTGAAATGACATCACTTGTTTACCCAGGGAGAAGCAACTGGAAAGCCGTGACAGGATGAGAGCTGGGAGCACCATGAATCAGATCTGGCTTCACATCCTGGACCCCACGGAGGCTGATAAGGGCAAATACACCCTGGAGTTATTTGATGGGAACAGCTCCCACAAACTGTCAACAGACCTGTCTGGGCAAGGTGAGCTGAGTCACACCATGGCATGTACCTGAGCTACTTTCCAGGAGCCCTTCAAATGGTGGGCAGGGATTCCTCTCTCCCTTATTGGAGATGGAGCTGATTTCCATATGGAATTGGGGTAAGGAGGACAGTGAAGGGCCCACAGAAGTACAAGGAGAGGGGAAGTGGGCAGGAAAAAGGATTGAAGCCTTTACGGAGCCTTGGCACTGCTGGGGAAAGGATGAGCAGGGGAGCAGCTGCTCCTGGGATGTGTCCAATTCCTCCACTGGACAACAGAGCTTACAGGTGGCATCTTCGAAAGAGAATTTTCAGGTTTACAAAGGCTTTTCCAGACTGCTGGAGTTTTTTCTCCTTCTCTGAATTTCTCTTTGGAAAGAGAGAACTCAAGTCCCACTTATTTCAGCAGTACACAAACAGTGCTGTGTTTCCTTAAGGCAGGGGCAGATACCATCTAGAGGGTAATTACATTTATCCATGTAATCCCAGCACTGATAACAACAACATGATGTTAAATCTACTGAGTCAAACGAAACAAAAGGCAACTTTCCCTAAAACCTTTCCTTCTTGCAGTCTTTGAAGATGCCCTGGCTGAGCACAAGAGGCTAAAGTAAGTTCCTGCCTAAATGTTTTCACAGCTAAATCTATTTGGAGTCTCATACTCTAAATTGTTAATATAATGGCTAATAAATAAAACCACAATCATCTTCTCTCCCTTTCAGGGAAGCAGCAATAGCAGAAAAGCGTAAGTAAATGAATCTCTTTCCTTCAGTGAAACAAAGCCAAGTTTGCTGATAAGAAAAACTAAGAGGTTGTATTTGTTCATTCCCCAGGTCGTGCCAGGGTCGTTCAAGGCCTGCCAGATGTTGCCACCATCATGGAGGACAAGGTAATATTGAGTAACTCCGTGAACTGGTCCTTGCACAGACGCAGAAGGATCACTGATGGGGAGGAAAAATCCTTGTTTTCCCCTCCTGTACATTGCCAGCAGCTTTTCTGATCTGCTGCAATTGCCAGAGGTGGGAAGTGGTGCACTTCGAGGTGCACTCAATTTTAAAGGTTTTTTCCAACCTAAATGATTCTGTGATTCTATGAACTGAATTTCCTTGCTCATTTATAACTCCATAATCCACCTCTGTTCTCTATTTCACGACAGACCCTGTGCTTAACTTGTTGTGTGTCTGGAGATCCCTACCCAGAGATCACCTGGTTCAAAAACGAGAAGGTCATCGTGTTTAAGGACAGATACAAGATGGATGTGAAGGGGTCAATGGTCACAATCACCATAGAGAAAGTCTGCAATGAAGACACAGGAAAATACAGCATCTATGTCAAGAATAAATATGGGTCTGAAACAGGGCAGGTCACGATCAGTGTCTATAAACACGGGGAGATCCCAATAGGAACAGAGCAGGAAGTCCCAGGTGGGATTACCACCAAAAGAGCCTAAATGAATTAGTTAATTCATGTCTCCCTGACTTTGAAAGGAAATTAACTCCTTCAGATGCCTTTCAGTGTCTCTGCCCTAAAATTCAGGCTTGTGTCTCTATGTTTATTTTAGTAATATTTCAGTATTTTGGCAGTTGTTAGAGAACAATTCTCGTGTGTGCGTGCTCACGTGTGTACACTGCATGTTCACCTTCCAGAGAGACCCTGCCCTGGTAAATCTGTGTGGGAAATACCAGAGGATTCACACGTGAGGCTTTCAGTGGAGGTTTTTTGTATTCAATCACTACATGTAACAGATTTTCTTGTAGCCTGTGTGTGTGTCATTAAACTTAACGCCTTGGTGACATCTCAGCACTGCTTTGAGTATATCCATGATGAAATCACTCCATCTGTGGGTGTATGGGAAGTCAGGACACACTCCACACATAAAAATGGCCCTGTAAATCAGGAATTCTCTCAGGTAAATGTAATTACAAATCTGGCTCTTTGTGTGTGAATTTTCTTTAAAATTACCTACTAAAAAGAGAGTTGTGAATTGGTAAGAAAAAGCTGAGCACTGGTTTTCTATTTAAACAGAATGAAAAGTTAACTTAGAAAGGTCACCCACCCCTGGGATACAGGCTCTGTTTGAATTAAGCAATCTAACTGCAAGACACATAATCTAATGAATGTCTTCCAAAATCAACAGTCATGCCTGCACAGACAGCAAGGAGCATCACTCAAGGGCTGGAATGAGTGAGGAATTCCTGGTGCAGTTGGTGAGAAGAAAAAATAACACATCCTATTTACTTCCTGCATTCACTCTCAAAGCAATGTTCCATGTTTTATCTTTTATCTTCTATTAAAAAAAAAAAAGTAATAGGAAACTGAATTTAATTCAGATTTAGATGCCCATCACTGACATCTGCTGAATAAAGTAATCGCTGATGTCCCACTCCAACATGATTTTTCCTGTCCTCAAGCAATGGGAGGCCCACAATTTTGGAAGAAATAGCTGTGGATTTTATTCATTCTTTATCCACCATTTAAGGTTCAAGTGCCCCAGTAGAGAATATTGTGATAATTAGGAAGTTCCTGCTGTACAATACTAATTACCTTGATCTATTATAAATTATGCAACTTTATCTGAAGAATTCCATTCAAGACACAGAAAATGTGTTAAACACAGAAGCTGTGAACAAAAAGCAAACAAATGAAGCTGCACTGCAACACTTTCCAACAACGATGGACAATTACCCGAGGTCAGTAACCCACAACACACACAACATCCCAACTTTCAAGGTAAGGGCAGCATGAACGAGAGGTTATGATCATTAAGAATAAATAATTGATTAATAATTGCTCCTTCCCAGTTAATAATTAGCCATCTGACAATTTGGGCTGGTCTTTCCCTTTCCATAAATAGCGTCCCAATGAGCAGGGAGAGCCTTCGCTCTGTCACACGATGGCGTTCGCTGGCACCTGGCAGATCTACGCTCAGGAGAACCTCGAGCCCTTTCTCAAGGCTCTGGGTAAGTGGCTGCTTCCTCCTCAAATCAATGGCGCCACAGCTTTTCCTGCTGTATTTCCACGGGTTTTTTCCTTTTATTTCTATGACAAACTTCCCCTGCTTGGTTAAATCAGTTCGATCTAATTTCGATGTGAGAAGAAGATGAAAACTATAAATTGATGTAGAAAGGTTACAGATAACCCCCAAACCCTTGTTTTAATGTTAGATCAGCTCCTCAAGAATGAAGTCATACCAGAAATGACGTCGTGTTGACTGACTTGTAATTTTGTAACTATATTTAACTAGAAACAAGCTGTCAATGATGCATTCAGCTTCCCAATTATTGGTACAGAGGCTCTTTCTGCAGCACCAATGTTCTCAGTGATCTGTGAATGATTAACACGTGTGATAAGTGGTCAGTAATCTGTCAGTGATTATCAGCTGTGATAAGTGGTCAGTAATCTCTGAGTGATTAGCACGTGTGATAGCTGGTGAGTAATCTCTGAGTGATTATCAGGTGCAATCTGTGAGGTGCTACATCAACAAATATGCACTTACCTTTCCCAACAAAACATTCCCGTTGGGGTTTTTAAGAGTGTATAAGAGGTATTCAGGAGAATAAAATTCAGTTCCAGTTGAAAATGGCCAGTCTTTAGGAAAAGAAACAATGCATAATCTGACACATCACCAAATATAATATCAAAAGCTAACCAGACTAGAAGGAATGGAGCAAAAAGCCCATAGAGAAGTGAGGAATCCAAAACACGATTTGTCTTTTATCTTGAATGTCGCCTTTCAGTATTTGTTTGGATCTTCTGTGCCTTTGTTGGAGAAAAGCATGTGCTATTTCTGTAACAGAAAAAGTCCTGTTTTGCCTATTTTTACAGGGTTGCCAGATGACACTATCAAACTGGCCAAAGATATTAAGCCTGTTGTTGAAATACAACAAAAAGGCAATGACTTTGTTGTGACATCCAAAACACCCAACAAATCTGTAACTAACTCGTTTACACTTGGCAAAGAGGCTGACATCACCACCATGGATGGCAGGAAGCTAAAGGTAAAGCATTCCAAGAATGGGATATCTCTTTATTTATCCCTAAACCTCAGTTTGTGTGTGAGTGGAACTTGTTTGTAACAATTCCATTTGAAAACATTTCTATCACTTCAACAAACAGAAGTGTCTCTAAAACTCCTGTTCAAATGCTGTGCTCTCCGGTTTAAATGAGCAGCTGTCATTATGAAACATCAGTGTAATTTATATTAGTCCTCTACTTACCCAAGTTGAATTCCAAAATCTAAATTTTTTAAAGTATTTTTTTTAATGTTCCAACAGTGCACTGTGAACTTGGTCAGCGGGAAGCTGGTGTGCAAATCAGACAAATTCTCTCACGAGCAGGAAGTTAAAGGAAACGAAATGGTGGAGGTAAGTGCTAGAAAATAAGGGCACTTGCAGAAAAATGCTGAAGGAAAAATGTTGATTAGCTCTTAGTGTCTACAAAGTGTCCCTGTGGATAAAGACTGCTCCAAGGAGCACAACCAACTCCAACTTTTCCTTCATGAAAATGTTGTACATATATTTACAGGCAGGTACCGTGAATGTATTTTCTTGTGGACTAGGATGGATTTATACATGAATTACAGGCACTTCTGCCACTTAGCCATGGATTTCCTGAAGTTTAAATGTGTATTTGTCTTCCACAGACTATAACACATGGTGGAGTAACACTTGTCAGAAGAGGCAAGAAAGTCTAAGGACAGATCCCCTTCTTTTGACACCTTTACCTACCTAAAATAAAGTGCACTTTCCACAAGGTGTGAACAAGGTGTGATCTTTGTTTTATCCGAACAAACAGTACAGGAAATAATGATTATTTCTGCTCTCCTTTCACACAGCACTTCCCCTTATTACAGGACTGTGTTTTCTCTTCTGTCCTCAGTGACAGAAATTTGCCTCCCAGAACAACCCAACCTGGACATAAATCACATTGTTCCAGTTCACCACAATAATCCTTGGGAGCAGCCAAAAGCTACAGAAATGCTTCTTGGTTTCTTACACACAGACTGAACACACTCAGCTTTAATTCCTGTGTCTAATAAAGTTTAGTCTTTAACCAAACCCCGTTCTCTATGACCTGGCCAGCAGAGAACAATCAGGCATTTGTTGAGCTGATCTGTACCACATGTCCCAGGAATAGAAACAGCAGTATTTTAGAAGCTACCAAGTACTTACCAGTCATTAACAACAGGGATGGCTGTCCTTAAACTGAATCACACACAAGTACAATTAAGAGGCACCACAAGAGCAAAGGGAATTAAACACGATTCCAATTTGCAATTAACTCCCAATATCTTGTCATGGCCCAAGTTTGTGAAGCTCAAGCAAACCAGACTGTTCAGACTGTGTGTCTCTATTGAAGTATAAACACACAGGAGCTGTGCCTAGAACCATTTCTCTGCTGATTAGATCCTACTATTATATCAGCAGCCCCATTTCATGCTTATTTAAGTCACTGCAGATTTGTTAGAATTGGTTTGGGGTGTAAGACCTCCATGAACAAAGCTGCTGGACTGATTATGCCATTTAAAATCCTCACGGAGAGGTTTTATCCCAGCAAAGAGTGCTGAGTTTACATCTCCCCATGCTAGAAGAGCAGCTTGTGAGGGGGGAGGTTGTGTTTTAGTTAATAACACTTACAATGTGATAGAAGCAATTTGGGAAGTGTATTCTTATTCTGGAATAAGGCTGTTCTCAGGGGGAGTTTCACTGGCATAAAGGATCATTGTGTTCATTTTGCTTCCCAGGCAGCTCTAATGCCAAGCACACTCCTGCAGCCAGAATTAAATTCCATGTGGGTTACACAGAAATAAGATCAACAGCACAGAAATCGGGGATGGTAAAACTCAGGGGGGAGGAGGAGGAGGAGGAGGAGGCTGCTTTAAAGCACTGGTGCTGCAAAAACCCATCCAAGAACTCACCACCATTCTCTCTGGAAGTTGCTGGGTAACTGCTGCAAGTACACCCTGAAACCAAACACATGATGTGGTTTTCCAGCAGGAAATTCACAGAATGCTGCAGGTCTTCAATGATCAAATGCTGGACCTGCAAATTGGAGGGTGGAAGATGCAAGACAGTTCAGGTTTATTTCCAAACCAAGGCAGAGATCATTCATCACTCATTTAAAGCCTGTTACAAAATTATTGTTACAATATATATACTACACACTAAAAGCACACGATTCTTATTTAGAACTTAAACTCGTGCTAAGCCATTTTAATGGCTAAAATTCTAAAAAATTCTTAAAAGAACACTTCACCTGGCTTTCTTCACGATTGCAGTGATTTCCTATTTCCAACAATGGTGCCAATCTTTCCCATCCTTCCGGCAAGATCCTTCTGCCACAGGGCATCCCAGATTCAGGTGAACTATGCAGTGCACTTCCTTACGTGAGGCAGTCAAACCTGAAGGATTTTGATAAGACTGAGATCCGTGTCCCATGGCCCAAAGGAATTAGCATTCCTAGACGGCATAACAGGTAGGGATGACAGCTCTGGATCCCCTATTCCACAAAAACAAGTGAATTTTTCTGTTAAGGACTCCATTGGAATATTTATAATCTAACCTGGATCTTGCTCAAAGCTTTGATTCCCAATCTGACAAGCTCTGACAGGGTAATCCTGGCAGCGTGGATTTCTATCCATCACCAAAGTCCACTCTTTGGTAAATCTGAAAATTCTGTTTTCAGAATGTCCACAAAATAATTTTTTTTTCCTTTTTTGCTTTGTGCCAAGCACTCCCACCACAACTCCAGTCTCTAACGTGCTTTCTTGGCTTTTTAAATGTTCTTTTAATGATTTGTCTAAGCAGATCTGTGTTTATATTGCACAAGGTAACAACTCAACCTGCTGCATGCATACAGAAAAATGTTAACTGTAAATATTAAATTCAAAAAACACAGTCAGAGACCCCAATCCCTTCTCTGCTGAGTCCTGCACACAGACCACTGAACATACAACCACAGAAATTCCTTCTTCTTGGAAGTGTATATGGCTGCACATCTCCTGTGTCAGTGACTGAACTTCATCTGCCATTCAAACTTGAATCATCTGTCATTCAAAACCTGCAAAAATCAGGCAATTCTTAGTGTGAGATTGCCAAGATATGAACAGCAATGTCCTCCCACCAGTTTTCATTCATGACTATTAAAAATAAAGATGAAAATACACTGGTGGCAGACACCAGGGCTGCATCAGCTCAAAGTCTTTCTGTCCCTGCAGGAGTTTGCTGAAAATCCCTCAGATGAAAATGCAGACACCTTTCACTGAACTCTTCATCGAACCCTGTGGCTGTTGGGTCACAGATCTGCCTCTTACCCACCTTTATGTGAGTCACACATGACTGTGGTAAGAAACAATCTCTCCCTGCATTGTTTTCATGGCACAAACGGCTTTAATGGGAAGGGCTGGTCCTGTGCAAACAGTGTGAAGAAAACTCCTGAGGCTCAACATGGTTAACGGTGTTCTCCACAAAAATTGGACTAATTACTCCGTGTGCAACAATAGTTACACACTCCAGAGAGACACTGGTCATTTATTTCAGAGTTGCACAGCTGGGGGCCCTGTGGGATTCCACACATCGAGCACACCAACTACCAAAATTTAGTACTATTTACACATTTTAGCAAACAAAGGAATTAGTGTTCCTCGGCTACAAGTTACATAGTTCTGAGTTAGTATTCTAGCCTCTCTTGGTTAATTATTCTGTTGTTTCTCATGCTAATTAGTCCCATTCTCAGTCCTTCTCTCCTTTTGGGTCAGTGGTCTGTGGGCTGGTGGTCCTGACCTGCCCCTGCAGATGTAAAATGTAAAATTACACGTTACCCAGTTGGAGATCATTTCAGCACAGTTGCCGAGTTGGGTTTATTAGTTTCTTCCTTATCTGGGGAGTTCTTGCCAGATGGCCCATAAATTCTGCATTCTTTGTGTCCTTTATCGGTGGGCATCCTTTTTCCTCAAGCTTTGTTAACCTCCCCCTCGATCTGAGATCATCGAAGCATGTCCAGCCCTAAACCTTAACAAGGCAATTCTACCAACAATTCGTTTTTCTAACACAGGGACATCACTTAGAGCTTGCTGGCTGCTGTTTCACGGGTAAGAAAAACGTCAAACATCAAAGAACACAGTTTCTTAATAAAATTTTTACATACTCCGCATTTTGCAACAACAAGGCCACAGGACAGCGATCCCCTGAGCCTCAGGAAGGGCGTTATAGCCCGAGGCCGCGTCAGTCGGCTGTGCAGGAGGGTACAGGAGGGAGCCACGGCGCCCTGAGGCGGCTGCGCGGGGCGGGAGCGCGCCGTCCCCTCACGGCGGGGGCGCGGCCGCCATCTTGCCCCGCGCGCGCTCCCCTCCCCTCCCTTTCGGCGGGAAAAGCGAGGGCGCGCGGCCGCGGGGGGGGG
>VZTI01005438.1:29393-52067 GCA_013397865.1 Struthidea cinerea | reverse complement strand
TTCTTTCCCAGCGCCGCCGACATGTCCCGCTACCTGCGGCCCCCCAACACCTCGCTCTTCGTGCGGAACGTGGCCGACGACACCCGGTGAGTGGGGGCGGAGCGGGGGCTCGCGCAGGCTTTGGCGGGCTCGCTAGGCCCTGGGCGCGGGGTCCCCCCGCAGCCGAAGGAGGGAAGGGAGCGAGCCCGGCCTGCTCTCTTCCTCCGCTTTGCCTTCTCCCTCCCTCCGCTCTCCCGTATCCCTGCCCTGCCTTCCATTTTCCTCCGCTCCTCGCGATGCTGCTCGTTCCCCGCCTCTCCACGCGGATCCGTTTCCAAACAGCGTCCAGAAAGAACAAAGCTGGGCCGCAACAAAGTGAAACTCCCCGCAGCCGCCTTTGAGTGTGTCCAGCGGGAGATCCAGGCGGGATGTGCCCCCGGGGCGATGCTGGACAGCCGCTGGAGTTTGGAATGCTCTTTTGGAAATGCAGTATTGCTGCTAGGTGGGAGAAAGTAGAGCATTTGTGCCCAAAATTCCTGGCGTAGCTGGTCCCGTTAGTGTGGGAGCTGCTGCCAGTTCAGGTGGAATGTTACAGGGACAATTGTTTTGTACCGGGGCCTCTCAGGACACTCAGTACGGAGTCGGGGGAAGCAATGCTTGTTCTCCGTTATAACCGTGTTGTACCGAGAGCCCGTAAGGACTGAACGTGTGCGGTGAGAGAACTCCTCACAGGGAATTAAAAGAACCAAAACTGAGCATTGCACAGGTTCTTATTTATTCCTGATATGTTTTTAGTGAACTGCTGGTTTTCCTCATTTCACTTCGGCAGTTTAGTGACAAACACCTTTAGCGGTAACAAACACCTTTGGTTTGTTATCAGCTGTGGAACACTTACTGAGCCTTGTTGGCATAGGATGCATTTGTCAGAGCACTCTTGTGTTGTTGTTTTTGTGTAGAATTTGTCCGGAGATCCCTGTAAGGTCTAGTCCTGTTAAATTTTCCTGTTAAGTTTTCCAACTCTGCCTGGGCGACTTGGACCAAAGTTGTTCAGCAAACAGCAGTAGTGTGGGCACAATGAAATGGATTAAGAACATTGTGATAAATAACTTCAAATTAAACTTTTATATTTTTTCCATTAATTTTTTCATCTTTCCAATAATTAATTTTCCTCTAAGGACAGCTGAGGACGTTTACTTCCAAATTCTTTACAATAATGTGGATCCTGTTGAGACTTCACCTTAAAGGGTTCTTGGAGGTGGTTTCATTTGAGATCTCCATGCTGGTTGTAGTTCCCTTCTGCCAGCACTGGCTGTGTGCAGATCTGTTTCCCAACTGATGCGAGAGAAATGTAAAAATATAAAAAATAATAGTGACTCTTACATACCGCCTAAATATGGTATTACATCAATCTTCTCATGCAGGTTTTTGTCCTCAAATGTCACAAAAATAAATGTGAGGAGCTGATGTGAGTAAGAAAGCTCTGTTGAGGAGAGGGTGTTGTTCCAGGGGTAGTTGCAGCTGAACAGTTTTGTCTCAGCTCTCTAAAGCCGACTCTTTGGAAAAACTATCCTGAGGGCGTGAGTGGCTGCTCACTCGAGATCTGTTCTATTTGATGTGGTTGTAAGTATTGATTATTCTGTGGAAATGAGTTTGGGTGACCGGTTTGTTCTCATAATGTTTATTTGGATCTCATAATTGATGTTTGCATGTTGCAAAATCACTGTCGAGTTACATGAGGTACTTGAATAATAATAACAATAATAATTCTTAACAATCCTTTCTGTCACTTTCTGCCAACCTTGGCTGCACTGAATGAACTGATGTGCATCACTTCTCAGTTCACATTTTTGTTCTAGAGTTATGCTGAAGGCTTGTTTCAAACTGCCAGGGTGTATCTTGAGCATCCTGAGTCTTGAGTGTTTCAGAAAAGCTCCGTGTGCTGCCAACAGTGAACTGCCCAAACGCTTTTTTCCCCAAAAAGTGTTTTGCTACTTTCATCTTCCACCAAATGCTTCCAAAAACCAGGGGTGGTCATATTAATTGTAGAATTTTTGTTTGTTTGTTTTATTTTATTTTGCTGGGTGTTTTTTTAACACCTTCACCAGCGAAAAAACCATATCAGGTGTTTGTGGTGTTCCAGGTCTGAAGACTTGCGCCGTGAGTTTGGTCGTTATGGGCCTATAGTTGATGTTTACGTTCCACTTGACTTCTACACTCGCCGTCCCAGAGGATTTGCCTATGTTCAATATCCTTTCTTCAGATGGCTCATTAGTGAGGGGTGTTGAAGTTTGAAATTCAAGTTTGTGTAAGAGGTAACCAATCTAAATGAAAAAGCAGTTTACTTTTGTGTTGTATCTAATAAGTGTCTTACTTATGTCGTGGTGTTTCGTTATTTTTGAAGATTAACTTCTCTCAATTGTTCTTTGCCTTTTTTGCAAAACTTAAATCCAGTAATATAAAAGCTTGCTTATGTCACTGAAATTAATACTCTATGATTTAAATGAAAATTTATCTCTGACTCGAAATTGTCTAGCACGTTTTTATTATCACTGGTGTGTAAGTAAAGTTGTGCTTAGCAAAATGTGGCTGCTATTCATTGTTAATTTAACAAATGGAAACTGGAATCACTTGATCAAAATCAGATTGTGTAAAAAATGAGGTGAACTTCTTTCTTTAATATTGTCCCCTAATTTGCTGTCCTCTGTTGTTGCCTCAGAATGTAAAGCTGTACAGTAATGGCGACCCCAAAGAGAAAGCATGAAAGAACCTTTAGAGTAGAGTTCAACAATTAAGGCAAGTAGACAAGCCAAAGACCTCTTAAGGATCAGGCTTGAAGAGAAGGGAGAGTTTGGGAAAAGAAAAAATAAAGAAAAGCTGGAAGAAGGACAAGCCATAATGGGAGACAAAGCTTCGCTTTATCTACAAAAGGGGGAAAAGGTTGTTTTTCAAAGTAAAAGATAAAGCCATCTGTCATTTTTGGCCAAGCATCTCATGACAAGTCCTTCTGACAAGCACTTAAAGAGTTAAAGGTCAAGATGAAGTTGAATGGTGGCCAAGATTAAAGGAGTCATACCTGATGTATCCTACAGAATAACAGTTTTTCTTCTGTCTGTCATGTAAGCAGTAATTTGATGAATTATTCTGGTTTAGTCCATTGACAAAACCTGTAATATTTCTCTTGTGAGTGCTACTGTAACTGTGGTCTGAATGAAATCACATTCGGTCTGGGGTTTTGAGGGAGATGCTGCAGCATGGAAGTTTCTCTCCTGCAGAGATGATGCTGCTGAGAAATGAGTGGTCTGGAGGGGAAAGGCAGCTCATTTTTTTGGGTCCCAGAAGCTGGAAGTAGGGGTGTAAATTCCAGCATTAAAATGAATGTCTGTCACTGTACCTTGGCCCTGAGTGCCAGTGCAGGGCTCGCAGTGTCTGCTCTGCTCTGCTCTCACGCTGGGGAAGCTCTGCCCACAGGGCTGTGACATGACATAAGTTAAACTTAAAATCAGTTGTTTAAAAAAATAAAAAGGAAAGCTTTATTCCAATTCTAAAGTTAATAGTTAATATTTACTGTTGGTATGTCCAACATAATTTAAGAACTAGGGCTTAATTTTAATAAACTCAATGCAGTGGAGAGAACTAAATGACCATTAGTAAGTGTATTTTGAAAGGATACCTTTGTTTTCTTTGCATAAGTACAAGTGGGAGAAGAAAATAATTATGAGTATCACATAGCAACTGCTTGCTGATGGATAAATTCATGGTCATATTAAAAGATTTTAATTTTATTACAGGAGTTCTCAGATAGCTGTTGGTTAATTAAAAAAAAAAAAATCCATAGTGTGTAGAGTAGCATGACAAAAGAACTTAAAACATGGCTGTAAAATGAGAAAATAACTTGAAAATTTTCGTTTTTATTTTAAATACCAAATCTGTTAAACTGCTCAAATTCCCAAGTACCTTAACACTCCCCACATTTGAAGATGTCCGTGATGCAGAAGATGCTCTCCATAATTTGGATCGAAAGTGGATTTGTGGTCGGCAAATAGAAATCCAGTTTGCACAGGGGGATCGCAAGAGTAAGTGTCTGTATTTTATCACACCCTGAATTTAGCCTGAATTTCAGCACCACACAACACTGCACGTGGTGCTAATTGTTGTGATATGTTCTTATTTTATATAAATAGCATGTGGATGTTCTGCCTTTTATCCAGTAGCTGTTAATGACTCGTTTTAATTATAAATGTATAACTAAGTACAACAGTCACCACAGTCATTCTTTGGAGCTTTTTGTGCAGCTGTGTGTGATTTCCGGGATTGAGGTAATGTCTTCATTTTCATTTGGCTTCAGGATAAAAGTCAATTTCAAGGTATCTCAATTCAAGGTGGAGCAGAACTCGTATTTTCTGTACAGATAATTGTAACGAGAGCTTAGGTCTTTTAAATCTGTTATTTGTGTGCGTAGTCTTAATTTGCAGGGAGATACAGATTTGTAAACCTGGCACAAACCTGTTGGTCTAAACCAGGACTGTAATACTCATGTGATGCCTGGAAATAAAAGTACCTTAAAGGTCTTTAGTTACAGCTCTCAGAGAAATAACCTGACTGTCCAGTTTTCTCTCAAGTACTCACAATTAACTTTAATGGAGTCAATGGAAATTCTACACTCCAAAGGACAAGTTTCTGCCCTGTGTATAAACACTGGGATTTCAAATGAGTTTCTGACCAAAATTAACTAAATCCACCTTAGTGTGTTGCAAGCAGCACTTAAAACATAAAAATTGAAGCCATTTAGTACAGAGGCTGTTTGTTACAGCGTGGTCTGTTTAAAATACTTAAGAGCATGTTCTTTGGGTTTGAATTTGATACAAAGAAAGGATAGAGGAAATACAGTGAAAGACTAATAGGTTCATTCATTCTTAATTACTTTAATAACTAAGTTGCAGAGTGAAAGTGACTTGTTTTACTGGGGAGTTCCTTTTGGAATCAGACTTCTCTTTGCGTGGCATCCACTGAAGCCTCTGTGTAAGATGGGCCTTTAATCATTAAAGACAGGTGTGGATCACGTGTGAGGATGGTGCTGTGCAATCAGGAAAAAGTGTTCAATTAGCTTTCACTCCTTGGGTAAATTCAGGAATGTCAGAATGTGTCAGTCATGGGTCTGACCTGTCGTACCAGTTTCCAGCTGGCCTGAAGTCACCTTGGCCAGCTCTGTGTTCTGGTTTTATGGAGCATTAGTCCTTTCTGACTGGTTTTGAGGGGATTTTTTTGTTTGTTTTGCTTTCTAGATTTATAATGCCCCCAAGGCTGCATTAATTTGTGTCCGGTGGCTGAAGCAGCACAAAACAAGTGGCACAGAGCAGCCTCTCACCTGTCCCATCATAAACATCAAATCATGAATGAGCCTTTCTGCTCAACACCAAATACACGGCTTAGCCCTTGAGGGGAAAAAGTAGGGCATCTTTTTCACGTGCAAATATTGCTATTTTTACAGCACCAAACCAAATGAAAGCCAAGGAAGGGAGAAACCTGTACAGTTCTTCTCGTTACGATGACTATGACAGATACAGGCGGTCTCGGAGTCGCAGTTACGAGCGGAGACGGTCGAGGAGTCGCTCCTTTGATTACAGCTATAGAAGATCCTATAGTCCCAGAAAGTAAGTGTAGTGTGTGGGGTTGGCCTCAGCTGCACAGCACAGAGACACCACGCTGACTATTTAATTGTTACAGTTTTGAATAATCTTTTTTTCTATCGTGGGAGTAACCGCTGGGAGTTGCGTACCTTGCATGCTGCATCTGATCAGGAACAGTGAATGAAATGATTCTTTGCTGCATTGGAGGATCACTAAAAGCAAATGCACAGCTTGAAAAGATAATGTTTTAAGTATTTGTACGTTTGCATAGGGATTTGTCACCGTTTACTCTTTCTGATGTACCTTTTTAGCAGTAGACCTACTGGAAGACCTCGTCGTAGCAGAAGCCATTCGGACAATGATAGGTAAAACACTTTTTACACCCTTTCAATTGCAAACTAGATCACTGTATTCCTTTAATTATAGGTTTAAAAAAAAAGTTTCTCCTGCAAAAACGGTAAACAATTTTTGATGTACTAGATGTCTAAGAATAGCGTTTTTACATTCAAATCTCCTCTCTCCCCTTTATTCTGATAGGTTCAAACACCGCAATCGATCTTTTTCAAGATCTAAGTCCAATTCAAGATCACGATCCAAGTCACAGCCCAAGAAAGAAATGAAGGCTAAATCACGGTCTAGGTCTGCATCTCACACCAAATCTAGAGGCACCTCTAAAACAGATTCTAAAACACACTATAAGTCCAGCTCAAGATATGAGAAGGAGTCGAGAAAAAAAGAACCAGCTAGATCCAAATCACAGTCAAGATCACATTCTAGATCTAGGTCAAAATCCAGATCGAGGTCTTGGACTAGTCCCAAGTCCAGTGGCCACTAACAGTGTATCCATGTTGGTTTAGGCATGTAAGATTCATTTACACACAGTTCAGTTTACTTAAATTATCAGGAATATGATGTTGCAACAGTGCTAAAAAATATTTTCTTTGTCAGTTTTCCCTGTAGCCGACAATGGTTAAAATTAAAACAGTGTTGAGAAGCCACAGAGAGAGAGAGGGAGAGAGATTGTCCACTTGGTTAAATGTCATGGGCAGCTACTGATTTGGTTGTGGTGTCTCTATGTATATTTTTGTAAAGATTTGCATTTTTAATGCTTAGATATTTGGTGATGACTTGATTGATCGTAACTTGCAACATTGTCCTTTTACAAATGTCACACCCATAGAGAAATTGGTACCAGTTTGTGCTGGACAGTTAAACCAGCTGTTTAACTGGTTCTTCAACGCTAAACTTTGTGAGAAAAAAGGAAAACTGGACAGCTGTAGTGCAACACTGGCTGCTGGGAAATCAGACTGGCAGTTTGTTTCCATGGCTCCAGGGCAGGTTTCAGTGTTCTCCGTGCCCACCAGCACCAGCAGGTTGGCAGGTGGAGCTCTGTGGAGAGAGATTTGGGAGATTTCTCTTTACCCTGCTCTCTGGAGAGATGGTCCTGACCTTGCATGTACGACATGGGGAGAGAGTTGGTCTTGAAGCTCGCTCAGAGACTGTGCAGTGTCGTGACCCATCGGGATAGAGGCTTCACTGCCTCTGCCCTGGCTGCTAGTGCTGAAGGTGTGAGGGAAAAACCCACCTTGAAATGGAAAACCTAAATTCAGATTTCAGCAAACGGCAGAGCAACTAAATATTAGGTTGTGTGTACATTTTATGCAGTTTTTTGTATCTATTCTAAATTTTAGTGAGCAGTTAACCATAAAGTTGCTTAGTTTTCCTGCTGTTAGATACAAGTAGATTGTTTCGAGTTGTGTGTGTACAGTATATAAGAACTAAACTTTTATGCCAATGACTCCTGTGGTTAGTTGGTGTATTCATAGGTATCAAACCGTAGCCATCTCCCTGGGTTACCAGGCTTGCTTTTTACACAGCAAAAAAGCAGTTGGTCAAGCAAGTCTGAATCACTCCTTCCTCAGAATGGATAGTGGTTTGGTTACAAGATTTCATTTTCCTTCAGAACAAATGTTTGAAGTTGGATATGAACAAGAGCTGCATCTCTAGTTATGTAGTTTATCACTAATACAGTATATTTAGAAAATTGAATGTGAAAAATAACAAACCCAGTGTGTAATCTTACCAGTATTTCTCTAGAAGGCAAGATCCTTTGTTATGAAAATGGCTTTTGGCGTTGGTTTTTTTTCCTCTTTACCTTCAAAAGCCACCATCAAACACTTAAGTGTTCCTCGCTGTCTGATGTCTGTAGCATATAAAGACATTGATTTCCAAAAGTTCCTTTTTAGAGAAATGTTTTAGGGTTTGGGTTCAGTGTTTCAGCAGGGCCTTTAAAGAAGCGCAGATGGCTTTGGAATACTGTCAGCGGAACGTGCTTAGGGGTTGATCCTAGAACCTTTGTACATTTGATAGTATTTCTAACTTTTTCTTTACTGTTTGCAGTTAATGTTCATGTTCTGCTATGCAATCATTTATATGCACGTTCCTTTAATTTTGTAGACTTTCCTGGATGTATAGTTTAAAAACAGCAAAAAGTCTATTTAAAACTGTAGCAGTAGCGTGCAGCTCTAGCAGAGGAAAGTTGTGGGATTAAACTTTGTATTTCCTTTCTTATAGAGGCTTCTAAAAAGGTATTTTTATATGTTCTTTTTAACAAATATTGTGTACTACCTTTAAAACATCGATGTTTTGATCAAAATAACTAAAGACCCAGCTTATTTTCTGCTTGCTGTAAATTTAGCAAACATGCTGTAATAAAAAAATGAAGGAAATACTGATCCACTGGAATTATTGTAGCTTTAGAATTTGACTCCAGAGCATGGTTAGGAGTAGAGCTATGCATCCCTTATGGAGTAAAATCCTTACTATGGTATTTCAGTAAAGGCAGGAATTTTTCATTTAGTGTCTAAATAAATGTCACTTCACATGTTTGAAGGGGTACAAGACAAACTGAGAATGCTAAGCATAAGTTGTAGTCTAATATATTGAATTTTCTTTGCCATTAACTTTTGTTATTGCTGGATGGACTTGCCCCATAGGTTATAATTCAGATATTATTAGCCAGGTTATGAAACTACTTAAAAGCAACAACTGAAGGTTCATACAAAATCAAATGTACAGTGTCACCATAATTTATAATTTCCATATCAAAACTGGTGCCAGCAGTGGTCCTGTGGGAGGTGGCAACAGGGATGGAGCTGCCTCCTGGCACTGGTAGTGTGCCCAGCTGGAGGTTCTTCCCTGAAAGACAAAAATCCTCTGTAAAGCACTGAATTGCTTTGGTAAACCCACTGTCACCCTTTGTAAGTTGAGCTGTGATTATTTCTGCTTCTAACAGCAGAAAGCCCCACCATTTCCACCTTATTATAGATATACAGTCTTCATGACTAAATCCTGCTTCAAAGAGGTGTGCGTGACTCAGTGGTGGGGAGAGCGTGGCTGTGATTGTGTCAGGAAACCTGCAGGGATTGCTGTGGTTAATGGTGATGCTAGTCCAGCTGGAATTGGAGCTGGAAGGGTGGGAGGAGGGAGGAGAAATGTCCCTGTGCAGGCAGGGGGGCTGATTTGAGAGTGCAGAGTAACAGTAACTATTCCTTAACTGTTGTGTCAGCATGTCCTTATATTGTGTGCCTCAGCATTTATGTATAGCACAGTTTAATTTTTGTTTTGAAAAGCCAGATCATTGCAAGTATAATGTAGTGTCTGCCAGTTCTGATGGTTCTTTCTTTCTCTCCCAGAGGTAGGACTAAACTTTGACTTGACTTGTGTATATGAACAAGCCAGAAAAGCCGAACACAAACCCACGATGTTTCAAGAGTGCATGAATAAAGATGTTGTCCTAGTTCTTGCTCCCATGGAAAAATTGTGAAGAAGCTGTTCTGTGGGCCTTTCAGTTGGGGACGAGTTAGCAGGATGTGGCCAAAAGGGCAGGGAATGTTTACGCATTCATGCAAGTCAAGCCACAGCCCATCTAGATAACATCTCCCTTCCTTGATGCAGGTATCCCAGTCCTGCCCTAAAAAAAAGCAGGAGCCTGTCTTGTGCAAGCTTCCTGCAGGTTATGCACAGCTGGAATGCAAGAACATTGCAGGCTACAAAAGATCATGTCTAGGCATCTTTCTTTTGGAGTCTCAAGAATGGTGGGAATTACGTTTTTCTGTGGTAAAACTAGATTCTGTCATTCCTGCAAAATTTGTAGAATTGAAGTAGTGTGTAAAAAATATATATAATTCTGCTGAAAGTAATGGCTGTGCTCCAAAATATCTGCAGCGAATCGATTGGTGTCAGCAGTCATAGAAGGCTCTATTGGAACTTCTTTTTCACCTAAAGTCCATGCACCCAACTGGTAATTAAAAATCTTCAATTTAGTGGTTAAGTAGCTGGGTGTTTAATTAGGGACTCTGATAGACTGGTCTCTGAAAGCTCAATGTTATCCTTTCTATGTCTTATCAAGATGTTTAATGTACAGTATCATGGTTTTATTCGAAGTGGAATCTTTTGGTTTCAATGTTATTTTGAGCTCTCTGCTTGGACAGAGCTTTTTTTCCTGACTGTTGAGACTGGGGTGACAGCTCGGGGTGTGCTCAGAGAAGGGCAGTGCAGCCATGCACAGCACCGCTGCTTGGGTCTTGGCAGGGATGGTGCAGATGAACATTTTGAAGTACAAAGGGATAAAATTGACACATTTTTAGGACATAATCACCCATTAAGAATTGCTGGTTTTCTCCATTTATCTTGTAACTTGCTTTAAAAAGTCTGTAGTCCATTGCTATAATATTTGTCTAAAGATGCTCTTGCTGCTGAGACTATTGTAGGAAGGGAAGACTCTGTACCCTGTAGTGTGTTTGATCGGAGATGCTGATGTTTTATTCATCCACATCCTTTCTTCTTGAGTTTTGTGTTCCATCTGTGCAAATAACCCTGTGAATTGGGAATAAAATGTACAAGTTTTGACTATAACTTGAGAGCACCTTCTGACTTAATTAATCCAGCCGTAGTCTGTGGGCGACGGAGCCCCAAGCGCTGCCTCCCAGCCTCACCAGCTTTTGGTTTTGTCAGGAACATTAATTAGTGTTAATTCTCAAGCCCCGTGTTCCCAAACCACTGGAAAGGCCTGAAGGAGAAGGCTGCAGCTAAAGGAACCTCCCTTGGGAAGGGAGCTGCCAAAATGAGGTCATCCCACTTTTCCATTTCCATCTGAAAACAAAGAGATGCTTTTAGGGGGTAAAAAAAAAAAGTTTATTTAAATGTTTTGTTTCCAATTTGTACAAACATCATCAGTAATTGACAATTTGAAGTGGAGAATAGCTAATTAACTGGGATACAGCTCAGACTCTGGTGGAAGTCCAGGTCACAACACAAGTTTAGAGACTGCCAATTCCATGTGATTTGGAGCAATAATTTTGTAAACATTCAGCTCAGCTGCCACTGCATTTGGAATGTACAGAAAGACACCTCCGAACATTTCACAATCTGCAAAAGGCCTGTTCAGATTAAAGCACTTGTTTTTAAGTAATCCTTGTATTTTCAAAGAACCCTGGCTACTCCTGTTCTCACAGTCCAGCTGTTCCTGCTGCAGGATCAGCTGGAGGGTGACAGCACGGAAGCCACCTGCCCTGGCCCTCGGCCGAGGCATTTTAGCAAAGACTGGGACAAAACATCATTTTACAGAGCATTGATGCATTTCAGAAATACAGAATGATTGTAATCCTTCAGTTTTATGAAGCACCCAAACCCAGGCATTTGCATTTCTTGTGAAACACTTGATTTGGAACATTTCAGGTTTTTTTCATCACTGAACACACACCTCTCCTACACATTCACAACAGGAGGATCTGAAGCTCCAGCAGCTTTTTTTTTTTTTAGGTTTTTTTCTTTCATTAAAAAAAAAATCTAAATAAGCCTCTTTTGCACTGATTTTACTTTAAAAAAATGAGGTTACAACCAAATACAATGTGCATATTCACTGCATGTGAAGTGCAAGGGCACAGCCACAAATGTCTTTTTTTTTTAAATTTTTTTTTAAACAAAATACCATTTTTTAAAACCAGGCCACGTACTCAACATGGTCATCTTACATTCAGCAGTTTTGTACTAAAAATACTTCTGTGCAGGAAAGCCCAGCAGAAATTTACATATGCTACAATGTTTTACATGTATTTACATGGCTCTGTCTTCCCTGTGAGAACATCTAACACTTGCCCCAAACTATTAATTGGTACAAGGGGAATCCATTTAAGACCAGACTAAGGAACTACTCCACCTTTTTTTATAAAAAACCGATACAAAAATGTGATTTAGAACTCCTCAGTGCAGTGGGCATACAAAGGATTTTGGGGAGTTTTTTGGCAGTCACCTGGCAATGCAAGGTCTTTAGTTGGCACTGGTGGAGGTTCTCGGGAATCACAGCTGGAGAGGCTTTATGGATCTGCCTGAGGAGTTCTTCCACACCCTTTCAGAACATTCCAGGTGGGAGTCATGGGCTTGAAACGCTCACCCACCACTGCAGGAGTGCCACTAAAGCTCACAGGGACAGGTGAGAGAATCGGCTGTGCCTCCCCTCGTGCCCAGGTGGAGGTTTCTGCTCTGCAGAGTGTTTAGCAAATCTTACACCAGTCTGAAAAGCAGCAAATAACCTGACTAAAGTTTTCAGTGCGTATTTTTCAGTTCATGCTGCATTAAGTTAGGTAAAAGCTGGTTTTCTAACAATTCAAAGTCACAATTCTAATTTTGGAACACAGTCCCATTTATTCTTAAATACAATAAATGGTGACTGCTCAGGATCAGATTGATTTTCGAGAAAATAACTATTTCACAGTGAGGTGAACACAGCACTGAACTTTTGAGGTAAAAAAGATGAGGGGAATGTAAACTCGCACCCCTCTCCAAGTGACTAACTACATGCAGCAAGAACACCTGGTCCTGTGCAGCTGGAGTGAGGAGTAGCAATGCTCAAATTTGAAACCCTGTCAATCGAAATCACTTCTGAAAATAACACAAGTTACGTCTCAGGCCTGGACTTTCAGTAAGGTTTTGAGCTGAAATGTCATTATTTCTTTATCAGAGGGTTTAAAAGAAACAGGTACCCAGTGGCTTGGTGGCTTAGGCAGAACACTTGGGGAGGGTGGCTCGCTGAACTTGGCCCCAGCATAGTTCTGGTTGCTCTGAGGGGTGAACAACAGGTTGCGATTGGATAGAGCTGGATTCCAACTGGGATTCTTGGGGAAGTGAACGTTGTTCTTCCCCCCTTTCTGCATGGCCTGCCATGCACCAGGAGAGGAGCTGCATCCGTGGCCTCTTTCCTTCTTCACATAGGTTTTCATCTGAGAATTCTGGTCTTTGTTCTTCTGCCTGTTTTTAAGTTGTTGATGGTTCTTGGTGGTATTTCGAGACTGGGGAACGGGAACGTTGTATCTTTCTCCACCACCCATCTTCAACTTAAATGTCACCTGTAAAAACAAGAAGAGTCCAGATAAGTCTTCATTACTCTTTTTTTTAACCAAAATATTTCAGAGAATGTTTCGAATTCAAGCAAAGGGACAAAAATCAATCTAAACAAAACTTGCTCTAAACACGCCGCTTCTCTCTTCAGGAAAGGTGTAACTGGAGGAATGGGGCTGACAAAATGGTGCTCAGAAAATGCAGAGCCAGATTTAATCAGTCAGCATTGAGTGCTGGAGACATTTAAATTCAGCCTGTTAACACCTAAGAATTGGGCAAAGTTTGCACTGATAAAGCCACTCCCCAGACTTGCCGGTAACTGAGAACTGCTCTGATAAACCCGAAGTGAACTGAAAACCACCTCAAGTGGAACAGATTGTAATTCAGCTGCCAAAGCCGACACCCAGACAGCAGCATAGCATACTCAGCACTTTCCTGCCGATGTATTTCCCTCTCCCATCCCCATTTACCTCTCAGTGGTCTTCTCCGATTCCACACTCTCCAATTCTTGCCCCCTTTCTTGCTTCCAAGCCTGAAAGAACAGGTGCTGCCTTGTGCTGGACTCCTTCCTTTGGCTGGCAATAGAAGTTTTCATGGGCTGATCTGCTGTCTTCAGCCAGGGAGCCGAGCCCAACATCGGATTCTCGGCACAGAAGCTCCAAGGGAGAAGTCCTGCTGCAGAAACGAGAAAGAAATTTGAATTCAGATTAAGGAAACAATTGTTTCAATTTGGGGTGGAAAAAAAGGCAAGCGGAAATAATTCGGAGAATTCAGAGTCAGCTGTGTCTCTTTATTTGTTAAAGATGACAACGTGATACAAACAAAACCCCAAAAAGCTCACTCCAAAAGACACTGCATTATTTGTTTTTTCTACTTATATATTAAGCTCACCATCAGACTTAGCATTTCCCAAGCAACTTTTTCTCAAACTCTGTCTTAAAAAGCATTTTAATAGACAATCAACAACTTTATCCCTTTGGTTTTAGTAGGGAAAAAGTAAAATACAATGGAAAATACTTTGGGAACTGGGTCCAATATAGGAACTGCCTACAGTGTCCAAACCCTTCCCCAGCCATCGCAGAGCTTCATTTGTCATCCGTCAGCTGTTTCTTTCACCTTCGTTAACCAAGGAATTCCTTAGTAACTCTTACGCTAATTTCCTGGTTTGCTCATAGCTCGTCTTTTCTTGGGATCGCCAAGATTTTAACCTTGACGCTCTCCAATCTGTTCAGTTCCTTTCACTCTCCAAACTCAGGAGCCCCCTACGCATCCCTCCCAGAGCTCCAGAGGAGCCGCCCATCTCCATTTCCAGCTTCCGCCTTGTCTGGCCTGAAACCAAAAGCCGAGATAACGTCACCGGCCCCGGCCCAGCTGCCGTCTGCTCCCGTCGACCGGAGCTTTTTCGCCTCCGAACTTTCTCCCTTCTCCTCTCACCGACACCCGGGCGGAGCCGAGACCCCCCGTCCCCAACAACGGAGCACAACATGGCGGCGGCTGCGCCCGGCCCTTCCCGCACCGCTCCGCCCTTACCGACTTCTGTCCGCTCCGCTCGCTCACAAGAACGGACACACACACACGGCCCTTCAGGAACCGACTCCGCGCCGCTCCGCCGTCACCGTCCGACCTCCGCCCTCAAAGCTCCCTCCGCACCGCACCGCCCCTCGCTCTCCCTCACAAAATGGCGGCCGCGCCCTGCGCCGTTTAACACCCTCTCCCTCCTCCCCCCTGCCCGGGGCCGCGCGGCCGCAGCCAATGNGCGGCGGGCGGGGCCGCCATTCGAATCCCCTCACGAAGGGCAGCGCGGGAGCGGCCGCCGCTCTTTGTCCCGCCCGGCCCGGCCCCGCTGCCGGGCACCGCCCGCAGCTCCCCCGGCCCCTCTCCACAGCCGCCGGACACGCTGCCAAAGCCCCGCACCGCCCGAGAATTAGCACAACAAAAAAAAAAAAAAGGGGGGAACGCGCGCGCCAGCTGCCGCTGGAGGCTTCAAAGAGGTGAAATAATTAACAACAAAAGAAAAACGCACAAAACACCCGGCTGTGCTAGGGGCGTCGAGAGAGGGGATTCAGCGAACAAAGAGTAAAATGCAGCCCCCCAGAGATCCCCGCAGCGTTCTGATGTCGAATGGAGGGTCTTGGGTTGCTGAGCCCGTTCCCCACGCCTGCATTTAGTTAAACTATTCAATGTTTAAATTTAAAGTATTAAAAATAACGTAGAGGGATGTTTCAGGTCAAAATACAGGGAGAAGCTTCCCCAGGTTTAAACCAACGCTGTGGGTATGCAGAGCCTGTGGCAGTGGCTGCAGTTTGTGTTTATACTCAAATTCTCTTATTCTGCCTCAAAGGATCATTTTGAAGAAAAAACCCACAAGATTTAGCCTTTACCATGCGTAGGAGGAATGAAAATTAGGTATACATAAGGAATTTGCACATGTGAGAGTGTACTGAGGGGCCTGTCGAGCGTTGTACACCACATTAAAGGCCAAAAAAGGAAACTTCAAAGAAAATGGAAAAAAACTACTTCAGTTCCAGCCCCACCAAGTCAGGGCAGTACTTAAAAACAACACATGAACATTCAGAGTTTTTATTTTGAGGTACAGAGCCTGGCCGCTTTGAGTTGCCCTGTACTTTTAGCTACAGAGAGGAAAAATTACACATTCCTGCTTTATCCCTAAAACATTTAAAACAAAACTGATGTGGTGTTACAGGGCTGTGACCCATCCCAGGACAAGGTAAAGACTCCAAAAAGAAGCTTGTATTCATCATGCAATTATTAAAAAAGCCAGCATATGTTTTAATACACAAGATGTGCTGACATACCCGAGCCCAGACCTTTGTTCCTATTCTTTATTGTACGTTTGCACAGAGCAAGCTGAAATTAATTTGTTTTCCTCCCTTTGCTTTGGATTTCTTGGCACAACGTTATGGCCGAGGTCCTTATAGCAGCTTTTTGTCTTTAGATGGAAGACAGCAGTATCTGCTGCAAGCCTTGAAATTCCTCCAATTAATAAACAACTCTCCTACAATGCACGTCAGCAGATTTTTGCTTTGTTTCTATCTCTAGTGTGTTTATTTCTGCTCAAACACAATCTCACCCCAGTGTGTGGATGTTTTCGAGCCAGGACATGTTAGTGGGATTAAGAAATAGCATTTTGCAGGCTGCAAATGTGCTCTCTTGTCTGGGGAGCACAACAGCGCGTACTTTTCAGTTCAGATCAAGGATGACACAAGGTCTGGCTGTTTTTCCTCACTATCTTTGAGATAATTAAAAAAAACCTCTTGTCTTTCAGAGCTGGTTTTGGGGTCAGGCTGACACATTTAGCCTGGAGGAGCAGGAAATGTCAGTGATAAGCCAGGCCTGTATTTGTGCAGAAACTGTTCCACTGAAACAAGTTGAGTCATTTGGAGGCCGAGCAGGAACACCAGGGGTACTTTTTAAATCAAAAGGACAAATATACAATAAAGTACAGCTTGCAAAATTCTCCGTGTTTCACCCTTAAAGCCCTGGGCTGGTTTCCTCTCCTGCAGTGTAAGAAAAGGAGATGTTCCCAGAGCCGTGGTAACCCCAACACAGACAGAAGCACTCGAGTCCTGAAGACATGGCACTGACTGAATCCTGAGGTTCTGTCTCAATCCCTTATCATCGCCATCCAAAATTCCTTCAAGAGGAGCTACTTCACTCCTTCAGATCATGATTTTTAAACCCTCTTCATTCTCAAAGGTCTCAACGTAAGATTTATGACTGCTAAGCCTGTGACGCTACATTGACCTCAGTTACTCGTGGGCAGACTGGGATATTTTAGCTGCCTCCAGGACCGTGTTGTGCCCACCCTTCATGTCCTGCAGCCCTCTAAGGTGCTACAGACCCAGTTCCAGAGGCAGAGCCCAAACGCTGCTGGAACAGGACAGTGCTTCCAAACCCAACCCTGCTGTGCCACAGGGTGACACAGACTCAGCGACCTCAGACTCGGTGACCTCGGCTCCACTACACCCTCTCATAACCTGTACATGGCATGGAGAGGGCTTTTCTCTTGTGCAAGTGTCTGCTCTGTCTGGATTATTCCACTTCCTGCAATAAATCCCGACTTTCCTCGTGTTCCCAGGGAGCTGCATTACCCAAATCCTCCTCAGCTCCCCACCATGCTTCTGCTGCCACGGTGACAGCACCTCAAAGGTTTTCCCCAGCCACCTTTATTTTTCACTCAGCACCTCCACTCCCTCTCACAGCAAACATTAATCCAGCCCAGAGAAGCAGCCCCATCTGTGCTGGCACGGTCACAACCAGCAAGTCCCAGTGAAGACAAAGCCTCCAGAGCTTCATTAGCCCCAAATTAAGATGCTTCCAGCTGTGGCTGAGACGGATCTCACCACACACGTACTCCTGCTGGAGCGTTTCAGTGGAACAGCTCACCATGGATGCTGCAGGAAGTCAGCAGCACGGATGACTCATTTGTTAAATCAATAGTGAACCATTGCCCCAGTTCTATTTCGCAGTGACGAGTTTCCGGCAGTGGGTGACTTTCAGTAAACCCAAGATGTTTACTTTTTGTGGCTCCAAGAGCCTCATGACACACTTGAAACTCGTTGGACGCTTCCACCTGAGCCAAACATTAACCAGATTGCTAATCTAAGTTTCCTCATGAGGGAAACTTGCGAGCTTGTGTTTTCATTAAAGTCTGCATGAAAGCACTGAGTATACAGTAATGTTTAGAATATCCTTTATTCTGCCTGGCAGAGGACCCGTGTTCATCAAATAAAGCTCAGCAAATTCACAGCAGTGAGCTACAGGAACTAAGTAGGCTTTTGAGCCTCTGTAAGGTAAATAGAGAAGAGGCTCAAGAACCCAAACAATGCAATGAAACTACGCACTTTAATGGCTTACATCTCCTTATAAGTATATTGATATAAGCTGTAGACATGAATTAAGTTGGTGTTCACCAATACCTGCGTTACATCAACTCCAGAACACGAGTTCCTTCCTCCGCACTGTTGCAGCCAAAGAGTGCCCGGACACCAACATCAGTTATCCGAACCCTGAGCCCGAGGGCCTGGGGGCTTTAAAGGGCTTGAGCTGAAGCAGCTTTGTCACAGCTGACAGCCCCACTCTGGAAAACAAACACATCCAGGCACGACTCCCGAATCACACCCTGTTTTCTGCCTCAACAGCTCCCCGTTCAAACCCACACCGGCTCTGAGTCACAGAACCCTGCAGGAACCTTCAGCCCATTTAAATTCGTATGCCTGGTTCACTCCTATCAACAGGGAAAACATTTCCACCTGAACCCTCCTCCCTCCACAAGAGCAGCAGAGGTGTTTCTGCAGCAGGCCAGGGCACAGGAGAACTGCTTGGACGAGCCCTGTCTGCTCACAGGAGCTGTGCTAGACATGAGAGTAAACCTGGGGTTCTTTTCTGAGCATTTTCTCTAGAAGTACAGTAGAGAGTCACTCACCGTGGCTCTCTGAGTCACACCTTATCAAGGTGAGCAAGTGCCCTCACCCTCAGCCCCGTCTGCACCACCCAATCTTCAAACTCAGCCCAGCAAACACAACAGTCAGAGAAAGAGCAGTAAGTCCCTGTCCTCCCACAGAGCACAGACGCCCTGGCTGCAGGGGCTGGTGTCTGAGTGTCCCAACACCGCCCCAGGGCTTTTCACTCTCCTCTGGAGACAGAGACACCCCTGCTGAGCAACACCAGGCTCACAATCCCTTTCCCCACTGCCTGCACAGCATTTCTTTAACCCTGGGTATGGGGGTGTTCCCAAAGCAGGGTTATTCCCAACTGGATTGACTGCAGCTGATGCCAGGGGGGAAAACCCAAGCTGAAAAAAAAGCCTTTACATTACAGGAATCAGCTGTAATGGTTTTCCTTTAGTCTGGCAGGACAACTTCTGCTATAAATCAGAGTCAAATTAAAAGCTTCTAACTATGCTGCAAAAAAGAAATAAATAATATTTCTTTCCTATAACACACATTCCTGTGACACAACAGTTCTCTCTGCAGACAGAGGAAACTTGGGTCCATATTTCACAGGATGCTGCTGGATGTGAAGCTGTGTCAGAGCAGGGAATAGTTAGGGGCTGGCTGCTGCTTTTGGAACTCAGGACCGATATAAAGTACCTTTCTGTTTCTCACCTGCTCTTTACAGTCTCGTACCTGTTCCCGCAAAGGCAGATTTCTCATTTCCCGAATGGAAGAATTAGGGAACCCCCTTTTCCCGGCCGGGGGCCAGGAGGAAGCGCTGAGTTCCCGGTTCTGCCTCTTTCTCAAGCTTCCCCCGGCCGCGAGTGCCGCGGCTCTCCCTGGAGAGGGCACCCGAGCATCGCTGAGCTCCGGCGGCTGCCGGGGAAGCCCTGAGCCGCAAACGGTGCTTAAGGGGAAGGAGGCAAAGCAGGGTTTGGAGAGCACGGGGAGTAACCGCCCGTGATTCCACCGAATGAGGGAACTGGGATCCCAGCAGGAGGGACAGTCGAGTTCCCAGCTGGAGAATCGAGTGCTGGGATGGGGCTGTGGGGTGGCTCTGTGGGTGGCAGAGAGGGGTAAGGCGCATCCAAGTGCTAAGGATCACGTCTTTGCTTCCAAGGCTCCCCCCTGCAGCTTGTAGGGTCTATATCCAACCATAATGTGGCCAGTTCCTTTGGGACTTGGGGCGAACTTGCGTCTCCCCACTGACACGGTGATCTTGTCCCCGGTGTCAGCCGGCAGCTGTCCCTGCTTTTCAGCAGCACCAGCGCAACCCACCCCGGACAGCTGCTGCCCAGCCGAGGGGGGAAGTGGTTACTGGAGGAAGGGTGGATGAGAAAAGGTACAGCAGCGACCACAGCCTCAGCAGCCCTGGGTCCTTCCTGACCACGGGGATTGTGTAACTGAAGGTTATTTGTGTAATCTCAAGCCATGTCCCTTCCACTTGCAGAGAGAAAATCACCCTGTTCCCCTGGCATTAGCTGACCCTGTGTACAGAGGAATTATGGGGCACAGGTGAGGTTCGTGCTGCTCGTGGAGCTGCAGGCACAGACAGCAGATTTCTGAGCTTGCCCTTAGACCTGCGCACAGCCAGGTACACCCAGAGCTTTGCACATCTGCCTCCTAGCTTCTTTCCTCCCCATCTTTTCCCATGTCCCCAGAGGAATCAGGAGGAGAACCTGAATGTCTCTTACCTCAAACAGTGCAGGTACGTGGAGACATGAGAGGGACTGGGAGGATTTTTTTTTCAGTGAGCCGGAGGGTTTGGGTGGTTGTAGATGTGGCACGAGCAGGCAGCAGAACACAACACCCAGAGGACAAGTGAGGGAGGAAAGAAAACCCGACACACGTTCTCCGAAAGAATGTGACAGAGAGCAAGGAAGCAGAGGAAGGATTCACACTGATGGATTTCCAACCCAGGGGAATAAAGCGGAATGGTTCAACAAACCCAGATGAAACCAGAAGTGCCATGAGAGGAGAGGGAAGCAGGCGCCGTCCGCAGCTGCATGAACTGCCCTGAGAGCCGGAGGGATGGGGAGCCCCGGAGCATCCGTGGGGAGGTGAGTGGTTTGTGTTGCTGACCCACAGCACCCTGCAGCCCAGGGTCCTTTTTTCACACTGGAACACATCGTCCCTGAGAGCCCTCGGTGCTCACACAAGGCAGGCTGGGGAGACTCTGCTGCACGGGGAGATTCCTGGGATTAACTATCAGCTATTTGGAATAAACTGCAAAGCAGTGTGTAACAGAGGGGGGAAGTTGGTTTCTAGGATGAATTCTTTCTTAAGGAGAAGGTGAAAGGTAAGTGCTTCATAGCAGGCTGCGGGTAAACTCTTTACAGCTGATTTTGGGAATTGTTAGTGTTGGATCAGTTCATCAGGAGCTGGAGTGACAGGACAAGGGGGAATGAGCTACAAGAAATTCCCTGTGAGGGTGGGGAGGCCCTGGTACAGGTTGCCCACAGCAGCTGTGGCTGCCCCATCCCTGGCAGTGTCCAAGGCCAGGTTGGGTGGGGCTTGGAGCAACGTGGGATAGTGGAAGGATGAAACTGGATGGGCTTTAAGGACCCTTCCAACCCAAAGCATTCCCTGATTCTGTGTCAGAGTATTTCCAAATGTCTTGTGGGGATGTGATGCTGAGTTCAGTGTTTTGATGGTTTTGGTGGAGTGAGAGCAGCTGTTTTGCCCTGCTTTGTACCCAGACTGGCACTTGCAGCTGCTCTGCACCCACCCCGTCCTGGGTTTCAAGCACTGCCCCCTCAGGCAGTCACACATGGGCAAAGCTGGACTCTGATAATAAACAATCAAATAATCTTCAGTGTGACATTTGAGGCAGACAGGTCTTACATCAGGGAGGGAATTCCACTCCGTTATTTAATGTGGTCAGCAGGACGAAGCAGGGTGAACAGCTAATTCCAAAATAATGGGAAAACTTCTGCAACTAGAACAAGAAATCACATATAAACTAAAATGTTTGTAAAGCAAAAGATACTTTGCTTTTTCAGCAAGTGAAATTTGCAAGCCTTAGTGACAATTTCTGCATAAGTCACCGCACATGTTCATAGCAGGTGATCATTTAAGACATTTTCTTATATTGTAAAGCTCAAAACCCTCAGATATTCTGAACATGAAATATTCAAGACCAGCACTTTCAGAGTTTGGGTGCTGCAGGCACAATGCACTGGCTGATTGCAGCAGGAAGATTTCATTTTACATTACCTAAGGAACTGGTATGTAACTTGTTAATCAGCAGGATGCTGTGACGGCTCTGTGAATGCAGAGCCCATCCCAAGTGGAAGCAGGAATGGTGCTGCTGCGTGCGAGGCACCGCGAGCCCGACAGCTGGAATCAATCGCAGCGAGGCACTGAGAAGGAAAAGGACTTTTTCATTTGTAAATTTAATTTCCCCCGAAGCCAGTTGGAGTTATTGGGCTGGAGTGAGTGGGCTCGCAGCAGATCTAATGGGAGGAGAGGCTTCTCTGCTGCTCTGGGCAGACTTTGCAGTCATTGAGGCCGCATCAGGAATATGTTGCATTCCCAAATATCTTATCTGGATTGTGTTCCTAATAACTCACTCTGCCTTCATTCACTGTGTTGTTTCCTGGGGCTCTGCTCTTGTTGCCAGGGGGGTTCTCTATTGCAAGGACACGTTATTTTGGCAAAATACTCGCTACCTTGGGCCTTCCTGCTGGCAGGAGATGCTGTGCTGTGATCAGAGAGTTAATCCTGTGCAGAAGCCCAGGGAATCTCAGCTCAGCTGCTGCTCTTCCAGGGAACCAGTCCCTCTGTGCCACAGCCCCTGGATCTAAAGCAGGGCCAGAAGCCACTTGGCTCTTTCTTGTTGAGCTGAGCTGTCAGCCCGTGGGGCCAGGACTCCCTGGGCTTGCCAGGCTGGTTGTGGGGAGATGAACAGCCATGCCTGGGGCTGAATTCCCAGGGAGGTGGAGATGCTGCTCCTGGAAAGGGGGTTTCCAGCCTGGAAGTGGGGCTTGCCCCACGGAGGATGCTGCAGGTCAGCTCCCCCCCAGGAAGCAGATGAGGGCTGGCACTTTTCCCAGGAGCTGAGCCAGGCAGGAGGCAGGGGGCATGGATGAACAAATACAGGGGCCCATCTGACAGGAGGAAAATGTCCCCTGGGCAGGAAAAGGCAGCTTTTTGGCCAAAAAAAAAAAAAAAAAAAAAAGGGGGGGGAGCAGGCAGGGAAAGGGGGGAGGATC
>VZTI01005438.1:2693-29344 GCA_013397865.1 Struthidea cinerea | reverse complement strand
AAAAAGGGGGGGGGACAGGCAGGGCAAGGAGAGGAGTTCTTGGCACTGCCCGTGTTTTCATGCTCATGAAGAAGAAACCTTGTGGTGGAGCAAAGCCCTGTGCTGTCCCTCATGGACACAGGAGAAGGAAGGAGTGAAGAGATCTGTCCTTGTCATTGAGCCCGAGACAGAACAGATGTGGGAAGGGATGCTCGGGGCTGGCTGATTGCTGTGAGCCCAGCACAGGGTTTGGACCTGAGGCTTATCTGAGTTTTTTCAGCTTACTGGCGAGAGCTGGGCCAGGACAGGCAGTGCAGGAGTGATTTTAACATTTGAAGCAGGTTCTCTCCCCAAGCAACATAACATCAGGTTAACACATAACATTTTGCTGCCTTCACTCCCTTGCCTGGTGTTCAGTGGTTTCCAGGCTCCTAAGGATGTTAGTTGGATATTGCACAACTGCAGGTTTGAGGATTTACGATGGTCCTGGGAACGCTGGCTGCAGGTAATGGATGCCAAGGTGATGCTGGAGGCTGCTTAATGAAGAGATGTCTTGGTTGGGATGCTGGGCTTTGGCTGGGGAGGTTTGGGGACTCGAGGCAGTTGCTGCTCCAGTGGTCCCTGGTGAGCCCTGCTATATGAAAAGTCCATCTGTCTGCTAAATCCATCTCTCTCCAGAGGGAGGGATGTTGTCAGGTTTAATAACAGCAGTTGGTAATTCCTGCTGCCTGTGTGGTGTTCCTGTGAAGGGCTGCAGGAAACGAGAGCGCTGAGATCCAAGGGCAACATCCCAGTCCTGTGCTGTTACCCCAGGCCAGAGCCTGATGTAAGAGCAGAGCAGCTTGCTGCAACACTCAGTCACATGTCAGCCCAAAATCCAGGACTCCTCCAGCCTGGAATGCCAAGAAATCCCAATCAGGATTGCCCTGCTCTGCCTATAGCATGCACTGAACTCCCTGTAGCCACCGATGTCCCAGCCCTGACAGGCAGCAGGAGTGAAATGTGGGGCTGGGGCTCTTCTCTGTCACCCCCTGGGCAGCACCTCAACTCACTGGGGGCATTTTGCAACTCCTGAAACACAGGAACAGTGATGAGTGTCGGGGGAAATCAGCGGGGAAGGAAGTCCCCAAGCCAGGTATAAAACACTGCTAAGCTGTTGCAAACAGAGGTCTTTTGGGCAGTGCTGGCTGTTGTCACCTCTGCAAGCAGCTGTTGCCTCGGCTGAATTTCACACAGCAGGCAGAGGAACCACAGAGGGAGGATCACAGGTGGCTGGAACCCGCAGCCCAGCAGCCCAGCCCCTGCTCTGCTTCCCAGGGAGCCGTGGCTGTCACACGTCCTGCCCGTGGCTCGTGTGTTTTGGACATTTCCTCTTTCACAAGAGAGCCGAGGGGAGGGAGAGACAGTGACTTGCTTGTTCTGTGGGAAAGGGAACGCTGTCAGCTCAGTGCTCTCCTCCAGCAGAGGGAACTCATTGCCTGGATGAGGGATCCTGGAAGCTTTTGGGAAGGGGAGTCCTGTTCCATGGGCTTGGACACCACATTTCACTGTAATTCAGGCAGGTTTAGTGCATCCCACAGCTGCCTCTTCACCTCTTCTCTACCCCAGTCCAGGATGACCTTGTTCCCTGAAACCCAAGGCAGCACAACTTGGTTTAAAGACCAGTGTAATCCACAGAAAGAACAGGAGAAAGTAACACCTGAAGGTCCAGTGTTGAAGATGAAGGGGGTTAAATGCATTGAGCTGCAGAAGTGTAGAGAAAAACCCAGTTCTTGCTGACACAGAATGCACTGGGCAGTTCAGCACACACCCTGGGGAAAACCAGGCATCTCCCTCCATCACACCTCTGCTGATGCTAAAATTATTGATAAAATCAACCTAATCCTGGGTATGGACAGGGGCTCTTAGGCTCAGGTGGTCTCGGTCCTGCATGTCTGCATTGGTGTGTCCAACCTGCACTCTAATATCGATGTTAAACATAACTGTGAATCACTCTGACCATGGCACAGGGAAGGTGGAGGGGGAAACACAACTGCAATGAGCTGTGTGAAGCTGCAGTGGGCAAGCTAAACTATGGAATCAGTCTTGTTATTTTATGTGTTCAAACAGCTTTGGGGAGGAGTAAATCCTTCAGAGTGCACCTTGTGTTCCCAGGTGAGCTGCACCGAGTCCCTGGCAGTGCGATATCCCTCATCCTTCTCCATCCAAGCCATCTCCCGGGGCATCTCCTGTTCTGCAGGGCCTGTCTCTGCCCACGGCACAGCGTCACCATGAGCAGTCCCTTCCAGTGCTGCTGGCCCTGAGCAGTGAATCCTGCAGGTGTGGTAAGAGCTGGCCCAGGATTTGTACAATTCTCGGCGTTGCTGCTTCCCTCTTGTGGTGAGGAAGCAGCCTGGGAGATCTGGTACAGCCAGGGTGCCCCCGGGCTGTGGTAAATGGGTCTCAGCCAAACAACCAGTGGGACAAAGTGTGGGAAAGCGTGGAAGTTGGCTCCAGCATTTGGGCTGTGGACCTGAAAGCAGGTCTCTGTGGGCCGACTTCATTTTGCTAGCTTCCCTCTGAAGGGAGCGAGGTGTCTGGGTTGAATTTATTGCTTGTTAAGTCCTCTTCACCTGCACCTTTTTCAGAGCATCCAAAGGAGTGCAGAAGGAAGCAGAAGGCTCTCTGTGAGCTCCTAGCTCCAGGTAACCACCATGGACACTTGTAGGATACCTGAAAACGCCTCCAAGTGCAGCGGGAACACCATGGAGTGCTTCATGGTGCTCAGCACGCAGGCACAGAAGATAAGCATTGGCATCCTGTGTGGCCTCTTTGGGACAATGTGTGTTTTTGAGAACTCCTTGGTGCTCTACCTGATTTTCTCTTCCCCCGGGATCAGGAGAAAGCCTTCCTACCTCTTCATCGGCAGCCTGGCCCTGGCTGACATCCTGGCCAGCATCATCTTTGTCTGCAGTTTCGTTAACTTCCACGTGTTTAACAAAGCTGGTTTCTCCAAGGAAGTGTTCCTGCTGCAGCTGGGAGGGGTGAACACGTCCTTCTCCGCCTCCCTCAGCAGCCTGCTGCTCACAGCCCTGGACCGCTACATCTCCATCAGCCGGCCCTCGGAATACAAGCTCCTGATGACCAGGAAAAGAGCCTGGACAGCGCTGGGAGTGCTCTGGGTGACCTGTGCCACCATCGCCTACCTGCCCCTCCTGGGCTGGAACTGCTGCGTGCTGGATTCCGCCTGCTCCGAGCTGTTCCCCTTTGTGGATGACAGTTACCTGTCGGGCTGGATCTGCTTCACCATGGTCCTGCTGGGCTGCATCGTCTACGCCTACGCCCACGTGCTCTGGAGGGCTCGCCAGCACGTGGCCTACATGGAGAAGCACCAGGCACCGGTAGGGAAGCAAAACACCCGGATGAGGATGGACGTGATGCTGGCCAAGACCCTCGTCATGGTGCTGGCCGTCCTCACGCTCTGCTGGTCCCCCGTCCTCGTGCTCATGATCTACAGCATCTTTGCCAGGCTGAGCGACCACCTGCGCAAGGTGTTCGCCTTCTGCAGCACCCTCTGCCTGCTCAACTCCATGGTGAACCCCATTATTTACGCCCTGCGCAGCAAGGAGCTGTCCTCCTCCCTGAGGAGGGTGTTCTCCCACTTCAGGGGGCAGCTGAAGGCCTCTGAGGAGAGCCCAGAAGCAGAGAGCACCCACAAGTCCTCCGTGATAGAGACCGTCTGCCAGGACACGCACGTAATTTAGGGAGGCACCTGTGGACAATCCGTGCCCTCAGGCTGGAAGGAACAGTCTGGATCACTTCTCTTTTTCTTTTCCCTTCTGATGGGAGCTAGGGATCAGCTGTGATATGGAGACAGCTCCTGCTGATGTCACCCTTCGATGCTGGGACATAAAGGGCAGAGACTTTGCTCTCAGGCACAGGCTGGGATTGTTGGGGTGTCCTCTGCAGGGACAGGAGCTGGACTGGATGATCCTTGTGGGTCCCTTCCAACTCAGGACGTTCCATGATTCTGTGATTCTATAACCTCCCACCAGGGGAGGCTCAGGCTGGACATCAGCAGGAATTTCCTCATGGAAAGGGTGGTCAGGCTTTGGCAGGGGCTGCCCAGGGAGGTTTGGAGTCCCCATCTCTGGAGGTGTCCAAGGAATACCTGGATGTGGCGCTCAGTGCTCTGGGCTGGGGACAAGGTGGGGATTGGGCACAGCTTGGATTCAGTCTGGGATGGCTTTAACAACCTCAGTGGAACGTTCCCACTGGGGCTTAAGGACTTGGCCAGAGCTGGGGCAGACAAGGACCTTGCAGGCAGCACATTTCTTCCAGCAAATTTCAGGAGAGCTGACCTAACCACGCGGGTGTTTGTTGGATGTCACGTGATTAAACATTTAAGCTGTTTTCCAGGTTTTTCTTCCTTTTCTTTCCTGGTGTACAAAGTCCTCCAGGTGACAAGTTTAAGCCCAAAGTGGGGCAGATACTTCGAGCATGAGGAACTTTTTTTTTTGCAAATTACACAAAAGCAGCACTTTTAGCTGAATGGACAGCGAAGTGGGACAGGGCCCTTCACCAGTGACCTGGAGCAGCTGGGCTCCTGCCAGCCCCCGAAATGCCTCCAGCAGGGATGATCCTGGCTGGGACATGGCCACGAGGTCCTCGCACTCTGCCCTGTGTCCCAGAGGATGCACCCAGCCCTCCAAGAAGGTTTGGGAGCCCTGTCCCAGGCCTGTCCTGGATGCACGGGAGGCTCTGGAGAAAGGGAGACTGAGGGGAGACTTACCAATGCGTGCAGCTCCTCCCGAGGGCACTGAAGGGGCAGCTCCAATCTCTGTGACCATGGGCAGGACCCAGGGAAGGGCTGCAGCTGTGCCAAGGAGCTTTAGGTCGGATATCAGGGAAAGGTTCTTCCCTCAGAGCGTGGTGGGGCACTGCCCAGGCTCCCCAGGGAACGGGCACGGCCCCGAGGCTGCCAGAGCTCCAGGACAACGCTCCCAGGGGATCACAGCGTGGGATCGTCGGGGTTGGAGTCGATGATCCTCCATCCCTTCCCGCTCGGGATATCCCCGCTTCCCCGCGGGCAGGAGTCGGGCCGCAGCCTCGAACCCGCGGCCCCTGGGGAGCCGCGGCGGCCGTGACGTCAGGCGGCGATGGCGGCGCTGGCGCTGCTCTGCGTGGCGGCCGCGCTGGGCCCGGGCCTGGCCGCGCCCCGCTACCGCCCGGACTGGGCCAGCCTGGACGCGCGGCCGCTGCCGGCCTGGTTCGACCGGGCCAAGGTGGGGGTGTTCGTGCACTGGGGGGTGTTCTCCGTGCCGGCCTGGGGCTCCGAGTGGTTCTGGTGGCACTGGCAGGGCCAGCACGATGCTGCCTACGAGCGCTTCGTGCGTCGCCGCTTCCCGCCCGGCACCACGTACGCGGACTTCGCGCCCCAGTTCACCGCCCACGACTTCCAGCCCCGCCACTGGGCACAGCTCTTCCAGCAGGCCGGGGCCAGGTCAGCGCCGGGGATGGCCGGAGTTGGGCTCCCTGAGGGCATGGGGGGGTCCCCGAGGGGATGAGTGCCGTGGCAGGGGCTCCCTGAGGGGATGGGAGGGTTCTGGGGGTCCCTGAGGGGATGAGTGCCGTGGCCGGCGCTCCCTGAGGGGATGGAAAAGCTTGGAAAGGATGTGGGGCTATTCCCAAGAGGATGCAGGGGTCTCTGAGGGGATGGAAGGGGCAATTCTGGGGATCCCTGAGGGATTGGGGCTCCCTGAGCAGTGGTGGAGGTCCCTGAAGGATCATGCCCAGGGTGCTGAGGAGATGACAGGTCTTGCTCCTACCTCAGTATTGATTGTTCATTCTTTTCCAGCATTAAAATCCACTAAAATCCTCTATTATTCTTGTATTTGCTTCTAAATTTTAAGGATAGTTACAGAGGGCTCTTCACAGGGTAGTTATCCAGTGCCTTGCTGTTTTAGTGACTGGGTTTGCAGTGAGGCTGGGAAATATCTCAGTTGTTCTTTTGCCATCCCAACCAAGTCCTTTTTTCCCCCTCAGGTACGTGGTCCTGACCACCAAGCACCACGAGGGCTTCACCAACTGGGGGTCGTCGGTGTCCTGGAACTGGAATTCTGTGGATACGGGGCCCCACCGAGACCTGGTGGGAGAGCTGGGAGAAGCCCTCAGGGAGAGGTACGGCCCTGCCAGGGCTCTTCTTTCAGAGCAATGAATCCTCCCCGCTGTGCCTGACAAACAGCTGAAAACCCCGAGTTCAATGTGAAAAATGGAGTGCTTGCAAATAATGAAAAATAATAATGCCAGTAATTTGATTTCCACAGCTTCTTAATCCCCACTGAAGCTTATTTCTTCCCTCTGTGTTTTGTCCTTCAGCAACCTCCGTTATGGGCTGTATCACTCCCTGATGGAGTGGTTTAACCCCCTCTACCTCGCTGACAAGCAAAGTGGCTTCAAGACCCAGAGCTTCGTTTCGAAGAAGACGATGCCAGAACTTTATGACCTTGTCTTAAAGTAAGAGCCACAGCCAGTTCAGAATCACCAGCATTTCCTGGTTTCAGTTCTGTAGAGAAAGATACAAACTGGGTGCAAAGAAGAGAAATGCTAATTTTTCTCTTTGCTAACCAGTAATGATTTGTGGTAATTAGAAAAGGGGTTCACTTTTGCCCTGTGGAAGGTCTAATCTGTAGAATAAGGCAGGGACAAATTTTTCCTGCGAAAGCAATTGCCTTTAATCCTGCCTTTGTGCAGGGTGGCTGGAAGTGGAGCAAACTGCTCAGTGTTTAGTAGAATAGGAGAGTGATTTCACTGTGAGTTTGCATCCTTGCCTTGCTTCCCCTTGCTGACAAAAATACAAGGCTTGGGCTTGTGGGTCGTTGTCCCAGCTCAAGAATGTGCCTCATAGTTGCCTTTGAGGTGCCAAATTCTAGTGTTTTGGAAGAACTGCACTCTCTCTTGAGCTGTGGATGAACACCTTGTTCTTTGCTGCTGCAAGAACCCACTTAAGAGTTTCGTGTGAAGCAGAAAATGAAGCAAAAACCTCCTGTTGATGTCAGGCAGTGGGAAGGGGACGTGAAACGATCCCACACCCAAGAAACACAGTGTGGCAGGAGCAAATAAGCCATTTTGAAACAACATCCATCTCTCTTAGATACAAACCAGATCTGATTTGGTCGGATGGAGACTGGGAAGCTCCAGATTCCTACTGGAATTCCACCTCTTTCCTTGCCTGGCTCTATAACGACAGCCCCGTCAAGGTACCGGTGCTTGCTGTCCCTCATGGCATTGGGTGGGTGGGGAAGGTCAAGAAGCTGTGGGATGTGTGATCAAACCAGAAACCTCCTTGACGTTTGCCAGATGTGTTTTATTCCCTGACAAAAAGAGAACCTTGACCGTGCTCCTGTGACAGCCCCACCGTCCTTTGCAGGACACTGGTGGGCGGCTCAGGCCAGGAGCTCTGCTGCCTCAGCTCCTACCCGAGTGAGCAGAGGGAGCTTCTCCCAGAGAGGGATTCAGCCTTCTCAGAAGGGTTTCCATTACACAGGGAGTTTTTAGGTGCTTCCTGACGGGGGTGACTGCCAGCTGGACAGCCCAGGAACAGAAGGTTCTGTGCCCTGAGCTGTTTCTCTTCTCTCAGGACACTGTGGTTGTCAACGATCGCTGGGGTCAGGGCTGCTCCTGCCGTCACGGGGGTTTCTACAACTGTGCTGACAAGTACAGGCCAGGCACCCTGCCAGATCACAAGTGGGAGATGTGCTCCTCCCTGGACAAGCTCTCCTGGGGCTATCGCAGCAACATGAGCCTCGCTGAGGTGATGGAGGAAATGAGTATGATTGAGGTAAGAAAGCTGAAATCAAAATAACCTGGGGGAGGATTACTGGGAATCAGGGGCTTCTGATCAGGAGCAGCTGATGAAGGATAAAACTCCTCAGTTTCTATGTTGTCAGAGCTGAAGATAATGCAGTTTGTTATCTTGCCTTATCTGCCACAGGAGCTGGTGCAGACTGTGAGTTTGGGTGGCAACTACCTCCTCAATGTGGGACCTACAAAAGAAGGGGTGATTGCCCCCATCTTCCAAGAAAGACTCCTGGCCCTTGGGAGGTGGCTGGACACCAATGGGGAGGCAATTTATGAATCCCAGCCTTGGAGGGTACAGATGGAGAACACCACAGACACGGTCTGGTAAGGACTCTGCTGCTCAGACCAGCTGAGCTGATGTTTATTCCTTACATTTTCCTAAATTTGGTACACTCTGAAGTGTTGCGATTAGGATTTCATCCATTTTACATCAGTAGGAAAAAAAAACAACCCTTCCTTTAAAAAGTGTCCACGCTGTGGCTGTCAGGACTGTTTAAGTAGTGGTCCTGGCCAGAAATGCCTACAAAATGGAGTTGTTTTTATTTCCTCCAGTGTGTTCAGCCCGGAAATGTAGAGCAGGGATCAGGATGAGGCCGTGTATCCACCCTGGCCGAGGCCAGGACAGGTTGACAGTGACATTTGCACACTTGGACTTTGGTTGGGTTTCATCAGCCAGCGCTGAGGGGCTGATTGTGGGTCCAAAGGGACAGATTTTGGAATGAGTGGCAAGTAGGTGACCGCTGTGTGGTGACAGAAGGCAAGGCAGAGTTCTCGTGCTGTCTGGAAAGGTCGAGTTGGTGTCTGGTGCCCTTCACCCTGCTGAACTCCTGCTCCCTCAGGTACACCTCCAAGGGACCAGTGGTCTTTGCCATCTTCCTGCTCTGGCCTCGGGACAGCGACCTGCATCTGTCCTCGCCCATTCCATCCCCAGGCACACGGGTAAGGGACTTAAAAAAAGAGCACACACTGAGAGCCCATTTGGGGGCATTTGTGGGCTGGGAAGGACCAGCCTGACTTCATTTAGGAACTGGGAGGAGTGGGAAAGTTGTGTGCTGTGGCCACCCTGCAGATCCTTGAGCATCCCAGGCTGCTTCCCAGGCTTTGGCCCACTTGATGTGGGACATGGGACAGGAGTTGCCAGGACAGGCTCACGGCTGCCAGGGAACAGGCAGAGACTCCTCTCCTGGAGTCTTTTGATCCTGTTGTCGCAGGGGAGGGAAGCAAATATCCGCAGAGCAGGAGTGGCTGTTCCTGCAGCCCAGATTCAGCTCAGGTGCGCTGCCCTGCTCGTGGCAAATGCCGCCGTGACGCAAATGTTTGAGTGTCCTTTGCTCTGAACAAACAGGGGCAAAGCATCAGCAACAAACAACCCCCCAGACAACAAACCAGAGCCTGGTTTGGCCTCAGAACATCCCGTGTGTCACCCCTTGTGCCACGTGAGCCACGGCTGGGGACCTGCAGGGACCTGTGGGAAATGCTGGGGTGTGCAGAGGGGACCTGGTGCGCTCCAGCTGAGTATCCCCTTCCTTCCTCTGCAGGTGACACTCTTGGGGTATGGTGGGACTCTGAAGTGGCAAAAATCCCCAGGGAAAGGGATGCTCATAACCCTGCCCTACATGCTCCCATCTCCTCTCCCTCCGCAGTCCGGCTGGGCGGTGAAGCTCGAGGGCGTGAAGTGATGCCTGTGGGGGGGACACAGCATCTCCCACTGCCTTTCTTTTCCATTGAATCCAAGAGGATTTTTATTTTTCATATTGAATACATTATTTTTCACTCGAGAGGATCTCTCCTCCGGTCTCTGTTGCCTTGTGTTGCTTTGGTGTTCAGCTGCTTCCATGGTGAATAAGTCTAACGGAAGCTTGCTGGAAGAGACCAGGAAGAAATCATCTGTAAAAAATACTATACAAATCCATCAACAAACTTTTACTTACGTTCTGCTGCGGACAGCTACAAGAAAAGGTTTTGTTCTTAGAGAATTTTTAAGAGACTACACCGTTGTGAATCACACTTCTGAACTAATGAACTTTCAGTTCCAGTGAGAGCAGGTTTCCTGCGTGGATGTTGAACTTCTTACAAGGGGTTGAACAATGCGTGTCTGAGTGATGGAGCTGCTCACAACAGCACACAGGTTGTAGCGAAGGCCCCACAGCCTTGCAGACAGGCTTTGCTTTGTTCCTGTCCGAGCAAAACCTGCCAGAGCACTGGGAGCTGAGCAGAGCCCCGTGCTCGGGGCTGGGCCGCGTGCGGAGCTGGTGCTGTGGGGGCTGTTTTGCTCGGCTGACAAACATCCAGCAGCCGCGGCTCCAGAGAACCGGCTCCCAGTGCCAGGGGCCCGCTGGCAGGAGCGCCGCCCGCCTCCGGCGATGACGCCGTTACACACCGAAAAAAGGGGACAAAACCCCATCACGCCGGTAACCCCTGGCGCGGAGCGGGGCCCGTCCCAAAACAAACAGCGCCGTGTTTACTCAGCGCGCCGGCCAGCGGGAAAGCCGCGGTATAAGTGCGCGGCGGGCGCGCGGCCGGGCAGTGCCGGCGCCGGAGGGAAAGATGCCGCGGTGTGACACGGGCTCCGCGCCGCGGGACGGCGGAAGGGGACAGGTACGGGATGGCGACGGGAGGGACGGCGGGGCCGCGGTGCCGGTGCCGGTGCCACGTGGGGAGCGCGGCGGGGCTGCGGTCATGTGACCGCCGCGGTCACGCGCCCGGGCAAGTCACGTGTCGGGGGCGGGGGCGGTCACGTGAGCGCGGCGAACATGGCGGCGGCGCGGCGGATGCTCCCGCGCTGGGCGGGATCGCTGCGGCCCGTGAGGGAGCGGGGCACCGGCACGGGGGGAAAGGGAGCGGGGAGGGATCGGAACCGGGGAGCAAAGGGACCCGGGGGCACCGGCACGGGGGGAAAGGGAGCGGGGAGGGATCGGAACCGGGGAGCAAAGGGACCCGGGGGCACCGGCACAGAGCCACGCGGGGCCGGGGCTTGGCTGACTGTTCTCTCCGTGCCAGGTGAGCTCCGCGGCGGCGGCGATCGGGGGGTACCCGAAGCGAGTGAAGGTGGTGGAGGTGGGACCCCGCGACGGGCTCCAGAACGAGAAGGTAGCGGCGGGTCCGGGCTCGCAGCACCTCCCGGGGGAGGTTCTCCAACCAAATCTCCCATATGCCCTACTGTGCCCACCAACGGGGCTTCTTTTTTTCTTTGAAAGCTGCCTTTTTGATGTTGAAAAATTTTTTTTTTTTCAGTGAAAATTGTAATGTGAAATTAATAACTTTGGGTCATTCTTCTTTTCTTCTTCTTCTTTTTAGAATGTTGTACCCACGCCAGTGAAGATCAATTTAATCAACATGCTGTCGGAGACGGGGCTGCAGGTCATAGAGGCCACCAGCTTCGTGTCCCCCAAGTGGGTTCCTCAGGTCGGTGTTCAGACAGGACTTGTAGTGGTTCTAAAAGTACAGCAATCCAGTGATTCTGCTTGCTCCAGATTCCCTGTTACTGGGCAAAAACCAGCAGAGGAGTTGTAACATCCCAGCGCTTCCCTTTGGACCCTGGGAAGGAGCAAAGGGACAGACAGGTCACACACAAACAGCTGGGTGTGCACGTTTGCCTGGCTGGGTGGCTCCTGACCCCTCACAGGGTGCAACTCTGTTTGCTTTCAGAGGCTCTGATCCCTAAATATTTCTGTGCCCGTTATAAAAAGGAATTTTAATGGTGATTTTCGGGCTGGCAGGAGTGGCAGTTGTCACCCTCACAGAGCTTTCCTGCTTTGCTTTGCAGATGGCTGATCACACCGAGGTCATGCAGGGGATTAATAAATTACCTGGGATCAGTTACCCTGTGCTGACTCCGAACCTGAAGGGATTCCAGGCAGCGGTAAGGGCTGGGAGAACCGGAATAGCCACATGGTGGTGGTTTCAATGCCACCTGATCCTGTGACTTCACCCTTTTCGAGGCAAACTTGGATGTGTCGTGGTGGTTTGGCTGCAGAATGAACTGAGGGAAGGATTGAGTTATTTGGGGGAAAAATACTTTTATAAAATGAGAGAAATACAGTCAGAGGTTGCAGGTCATGGAGTCATTGGGGTTGGAGAAGAGCTCCAGGATCTTCAAGTCTAAGTAAGCAAGGTAGGTTTATTTAGGAACAGAAGAGCCTCTGTAAAGGGAAGTGTTTTATGGGGCTGGTTTGAGACATCTCTGCCAAGAGGTGCCACTGAAACCCCTGAATTAAACACTTGGCCATGAAGTCATGAAATTGTGGCTGTGTGTCTTTTCCCTCACAAGAAAAATCACCTGGCTTTGGCTTAACAACAGCGCTGGGCTAAGGGTTGGACCCCTGATCTCAGGGGTCTTTTCCACCTTTAGTGGTCCTGTGGTTCCACTCTGGGATTTTTTTATTTGCAGGTGGCAGCAGGGGCCAAAGAGGTGTCAATCTTTGGGGCAGCATCCGAGCTGTTCACCAAGAAAAACATCAACTGCTCCATAGAGGAGAGCCTGGAGAGGTTTGATGAGGTCATGAAGGCAGCGAGGGAAGCCAGCATTCCTGTCAGGGGGTAAGGGATTCCTGCTGGAATTCACCCACATGTAATCGTTCATTCAGGAATGATCCCGAATCAGTTTGGATCAGATTTTCTTGGCAAACATCCCGCATGGAAATGCACAGATCACAAACCCGCCCGCCCTTGGAAAACTTTTCACACCCATGGAAGAAGAAATTGTTGAAATCCTGTGACCTTTTGCCACTGGATTTCTGGAATGTAAAATTAATTCTCCCATCCTATAGACACGGAAAATGTACAAGTCCTGACTGGTTTGTCCAGTAGAATCCCACTGCCCTTTCCTGACTAAAAGTGTGGGATTTTTTTTACCACAGGTACGTTTCCTGTGTCCTCGGGTGTCCCTATGAAGGGAAGATTTCTGCAGCTAAAGTTGCAGAGGTGAGTCAGTCATAAATACAACCAGAATTCCTGAGAGGGTTTTGACTCATTTTTGGGGGTGTGAAGTGGGCACTGGGGGATGTGTCAGACCATTTAACCAAAGGGAAGGTGCCAGGTTCTCAGAGACTGAGTCCAGCTGAAATGGGCAGGGGAATTGAGGGAGGTTTGGGCGCCTGGAGGTTTTTAATCCCAGAGAAGTGTGTCCAGGGAATCGTGGTACAGCAGGACTCCAGCTCTGGGGAGGGAAGGGTCTCAGAGCACGTGCTGGCTGTTGCACAGGTCTCCAAGAAGATGTACTCCATGGGGTGCTACGAGATCTCCCTGGGGGACACCATCGGCGTGGGCACCCCCGGCAGCATGAAGGAGATGCTGGCAGTGGTCATGAAGGAGGTGCCCGTGGGGGCTCTGGCCGTCCACTGCCACGACACCTATGGACAGGCTCTGGCCAACATCCTGGTAGCCCTCCAGGTAGGATTCCTGCTCTGGATCACAGACTTCTGGGATGAGTGGGTTGGAAGGACTTTAAAGCCCACCTCGTTCCACCCCCTGCCGGGGGCAGGGACATCTCCCACTATCCCAGGCTGCTCCAAGCCCTGTCCAGCCTGGCCTGGGACACTTCCAGGGATGGGGCAACCACACAAACAAAGCATCTTCCCTTGGGGTTCTTTGTGCTTGCTTGGGAATCGCAGATTTTGTGCTTCCAGAGCAGCCCCTGACTGTGGGTTTCTTTGCAGATGGGGGTGAGCGTGGTCGACGCGTCCGTGGCTGGCCTTGGAGGGTGTCCCTATGCCCAGGGAGCCTCTGGCAACGTGGCCACAGAGGATTTGGTGTACATGCTCAACGGGCTGGGCATCCACACGGTGAGTGGCAGCTGCCCTGGGAGCCTGAGCGTGGTGGGGGCAGCTGGGGAGGCTCTCTGGGCCTGAGGGAGAGGCTTTGCAAGGGCCTGGAGTGCCAGGAGAAGGGGAATGGCTTGGGATTAGATGGGATATTAGGGAAAAAATATTCCCTGTGAGGGAGGGGAGGCCCTGGCACAGGTTGCCCATCCCTGGCAGTGTCCGAGACCAGGTTGGACGGGGTTTGGAGCATCCTGGGATGGTGGGAGATGTCCCTCAAGGTGTGTCTTGTGCCTTTCCTGTGCAGGGAGTGGATCTCCAGAAGCTGATGGACACAGGCACCTTCATTTGCAACGCTCTGAACAGAAGAACCAATTCCAAGGTGTCTCAGGCATCCTGCAGACTGTGACACTGAGTGGAATTTCTCCTTGGATCAAGAAAAAACCGAGGATCCAGCACTGGCTGGGATTCCTCTCTGATCTCCCGAGCTCCTTCCCAGCTCAGCATTTGAGAGGAAGCTCAAAATCCGCCAGAATTATGAAGAAATGAAAGAATATTCTATTATATTGTATTATATTGGACCTTGAGGACGTCACCACTTGCCTTAAAGAAGGGAGGACGTGGAGGGGCTGAGAAAAGCTCTGACCGGACCAGCACCCACCAGCAAAGGACAAGCCACAGATGTTGCAGTTAGAGCACTTCTCCAGGTCAGGCTTTGCCCTTCTCCCCTTCTCTCCCTCTGCAAAGGTGAAGGCTGAGTCCAAGGGCTCCCCTCGGGCTCCAGGTGCCAGCCTTGGGCCGTCTCCGCCTGCAGGGACTGTGGTACTGGACTGAGTATCTGTTGTAAGATACCTCTGAATACCAGCAGCAATAAACACATTATTTAATAGTCTGAACTATTAAAAATTTGATTCAGCTGAACCAGCTAAGGAGCTTTTGCTGCTGGTTTGGTTCCAAGGGCCTCGTCCGTGTGGGAATGCTGCATCGTGGTGGGCTGGGGGGGGTAGGGAATTCCTTCCACCCCCAGAGAGCAGAGAGTGTGAAACACCCCTGCTCCTCGCCGTGATCGGGACCTTGGGAAACGCCCCCAACTCTTCTATTTACAATAATTTATTGAACAGTTCATTTGTGAGACTGGAGACGAGCGAGGGAGCATCGTCCTTTCAGGGGGCGGGGCGGGTGTGAGGCTGCGTGCACCGCCTCTCCACATCGCTTCAATAAACTGTAACAATTACCAAACCTCCGCTAATGAACGCCGCAGAAATGAGGCGGAATCGGGCAAAAAAACGGGGGTTTGGGGCAGCGGCCTCCTCCCGCCGCCAGGGGGCGCTGCCGCACCGGGCGCCCCGCGATGGCCCCGCCCTTCTCCTCGCGCGCACCAATGGCCGCCGTCCCTCCGCGGTGTTTTGTCCGCGCCGCCGCCCCGTAGCCGTGACACGTTTCCATGGAGGAGCCGCGCGCGTGGCGCCGGGGGGCGGGGCCAAGGCCCGGCCTTAAAGGGGCCGCGCCCCGCGCGGGGCTGAGCGGGCGCGGCGGCAGCGGAGGGTGAGAGACCGGGGGGGAACCGGGGAGCGGGCAGGGGAACGGACGTGCTGCCCTGCCCTGCTTCCTTTGGTAGGGAGATCCCAAACCCCCGGGGCCTGGGGTATCCCTGGGCGGCTCCTCCGGTCCCTGCCGGCCCTGGCCCCGCGCCCCTGCTGGAATCCGCGTTCTTTTGCCTTCCCCGCCCTCTCCCACCTGGCCCAGGTGCTCTTGCCTCCCCCCAGCCCCGGGACCGGGCGGTTTGGGGGGCTCAGGTTGGGTTCCAGCCCGAGCCGCAGCTCTGGGGGTGGGGAAATTTCCCGGTTCTGGCTCCCCATCCCTTGGGAACACCGGGGGTCCCTCCCAGGAGCGGAGCCTCCGGGTCCCACCGATGTCGCTGCGCTTTGCAGCGTCCCAAAGTCCACCTTCCTGGCGAGGAGGAGGCGTGGAGTGGGGCCAGCACTGGGAAGGGAGGTGGGACCGCGTTGAGGACGGAATGGGTGAAGGGCAGAGCTGATACCCCTGTTGAGACCGCCCCAATTAGTTAATTAATTAATTAATAGTGAGAACTGCTGCCCTTGGGGTAAAGCCTGAGGGAAACGGGTGAGCCCAGGGCCTCGGCCGGGTTTAACAGGAAGGACCAGGGCTTGTGTCCGGGATGTGACAGCTCCGTGTCCGGGAGGTGTGACCGGGCTGGCCGCACCTGGAGGCCGCGCTGACGTGACAGTGTCCGAGCCGTGCCCACCCCGGAGCTGAAGGATTTGGGGCTTTTTCCCCCCGCAGGGAGCCATGGCAGAGAAGATCCTGGTGACGGGCGGCGCCGGCTACATCGGCAGCCACTGCGTGCTGGAGCTGCTGCAGGCGGGATACGTCCCCGTGGTCATCGACAACTTCCACAACGCCATCCGAGGTACGGGGAGCCCCATCCCGGCCCGGCCCGTGCCCGACTCCGGCAGTCCCTCACTCCCCTCCATCCCCCAGGGTCAGAGGAGCTCCCCGAGAGCCTCCGGCGCGTGCAGGAGATCGCGCACCAGCCCGTGCTCTTCCAGGAGCTCGACATCACGGACGAGGCTGCGCTGCAGGAGCTCTTCAGGAAGGTGAGAGCAGGAGCTGCAGTGCCCTGGGCGGCTCCTGGGGTCCGTGCTAGGGGTGGGAGCCACGGGAGCAGGGAGGGAACGCTGTGCCCCACGTTCCTGTGGGCCACGGAGCCCCCCGGGCTGGCTGAACAGAGCTCCTGGGGGAGTTCTGGCTGGTTCCTGCCTGGAGCTGCCCTCCCCGTTGCCGTGGCGCTGATGCCCAGCCCGTGCCCCCCTGCAGCACCGCTTCTCGGCCGTGATGCACTTTGCGGGGCTGAAGGCCGTGGGGGAGTCCGTGCAGAAGCCTCTGGAGTATTACAGAGTGAACCTCACCGGGACCATCCGGCTGCTGGAGGTGAGAGGAGCCAGCAGCGATGCCGAGCTGCTCCCTGTGCCCAGGCCCTGTCCCGGGCCCTGCCGCTGCCCGTGGAGGGCTGGCACGGGACACGGAGCTGATCAGTGCTGGCCCTTCCCCTCTCCCAGACCATGAAGGCCCACGGCGTGAGGAACATCGTGTTCAGCAGCTCCGCCACCGTCTACGGGGACCCCAAGTACCTCCCCCTGGACGAGAACCACCCGGTCGGGGGCTGCACCAACCCCTACGGCAAATCCAAGTTCTTCATCGAGGAGATGATCCGGGATCTCTGCAAAGCAGAGAGGGTGAGGAGCTGCCCCGCGGGGCTGGAGCCCAGGTCTGTCCCCACGGGGGTGACCGGGCAGCCCCGTCCGTGTGTCCCCAGGACTGGAACGCCGTCCTCCTGCGCTACTTCAACCCCATCGGCGCCCACGAGTCGGGGATGATCGGAGAAGATCCTCAGGGCATCCCCAACAACCTCATGCCCTACGTGGCACAGGTACCACCCCGCACAGCCCTTGGGGGTTGGCAGGGAGGGGACACAGGGTGACAGGGCTCCCGTGGGCCTGTCCCTCTGTGCAGGTGGCCGTGGGACGCCGGGAGTTCCTGAGCGTCTTTGGGAACGACTACAAGACGGACGATGGAACGGGTGCGTCATGGGACGGGCGCAATTTCGGATTCCCAAATCCCTGGCTGCACCCCGGGCTCTGCCCTCACCCTCTGCGTGCCCACAGGAGTCAGGGATTACATCCACGTCGTGGATCTGGCCAAGGGCCACATTGCTGCTCTGAAGAAGCTCAAGGAGAACTGTGGCTGCAAGGTGCCAACCTTGGGCTGCTGCCAGCCCTGGGGGGGTGTGGGGCTCCCAGTGGGGGCTGAAGGGGGCCTGGCCCTTCTCCCCTTGATCCATGTCCCTTATCCTCCTCCCAGATCTACAACCTGGGCACAGGCACCGGCTACTCCGTGCTGCAGATGGTCCGGGCCATGGAGAAAGCCTCAGGGAGGGAGGTAAGGGCAGACCTGCGGGGTCACGGGCACAGCTGCTCCCACAGACCCCCTGACGTCCCCACAGCAGCCCTGGCACCGCTCCCTCAGCCCCTCTGGGAGCCCACGGTGCTGCTCTCCCTGCAGATCAAGTACCGGATCACGGCCCGGCGGGAGGGAGACGTGGCCTCTTGCTACGCTGACCCCGCGCTGGCCGAGCGGGAGCTGGGCTGGAAAGCTGCCTTCGGCCTGGACAAGATGTGTAAGGGCATCCCCTCCCTGGCACGCCGGGCACGGCCGGGCCCCTGTCCTCCCTCACCTCCCCTCTCCCTGTTGCAGGTGAGGACCTGTGGCGGTGGCAGCTGCAGAACCCCACGGGCTTCAGCAAGAACTGAACCGTGGCCGAGGGCTGGCCGGGCCCGGGGGCTGCTCTGAGCCAGCCCTGCCACCTTCCCAGAGAGCTGTCACCATCCCGGGAGAGCAGTTCCGGCTCCCCCTCCTGCCTCTGGCACGGGGCAGGAAGGTTGGAGCATCCTCAGCCTCTCCCCTCCTCATCCTCATCCCCCCAGGTCCTTGCATCTCACAGAGCAGAACCACAACAGAGAACAGAGCCGGGGCCTGGTTTGGCACCCCGGGCATGGAACCCCCCGTGGGAATGCCCAGGGGCTGGAGCCAGCCCTGGCTGGGAGCAGGTGCTCCTGGGCCCTCCCTGTGCCCTGGGCAGTGGCTGCATCCAGCACTGGGACCTCCGAGTCCTGCTGAGCCCAAACTGCACCTCTGCCCCTGCCCTGGCACAGAGAGGGCACCAGGAGCCTCCCTCCCACAGGGACCACTCACATTCCAAGGCCACCGTGGCTCATTTCCCCAGCCCTGGGCTCCAGGGCCAAGGCTTTCCTCCACCCCCTCTTTTCCCTGACCCCCAGCGTGGTTTTGGGGACCAAATCTCATCTCCCACCTCTCCTGCTGAGCCGGAGAAGCCCCTGCCCAGGGCTGTGCCAGCCTGGCCTGGCTGCCCACAGCCCCCTCTCGGTGCCTGCTTTGGCCTCCTGTGGCAGCCACTTCCCAAACCCCGTTGCCAAAGGCTGCCCAGGAGCCGGCTCTGCCCCCCTGTCCCACACTGCTCCTATTTATTCCTGGCAGCTCCCAGGGCTCCGCAGGGCAGGGATGACGCAGGCGGCCCCGTGTGCTGTCGGCTGGATGAATAACTTATGCTCCTAAATTATGAATTGAGCTTTTGAGCTGTTTTTAAATAAACTTTCCTAATTTCTAAGTGGCAGCTTTGTTCTGCTTCCCCTCAGCCAGAGCTGCTGCCCCTAAAAACGGCACCCTGGGGCCTCCTGCCAACCCCACTCCCCCCCAAATCTCTCATCCTGCCTGGCCAGGGATGACGCCAGCTCAGCTCCGGGATAGGTTTAGGATTTATTTCACCTTGATTCTCTATGGAACGCACGCACACACACACAAAAACCCCAAACATGTACAAGGAAGACAAGAGAGAGAAGAAAAAAAAAAAAACCAAAAGAAAAAAAACCCAAAGCTGTATTGAGGAATGGAGAGAAGCCGTTCTCCCTGCCGGGTTCCCGGCACTGCTCGGGCAGGGAGCGAGCAGGAATGCTCTGCAGAGGGGCCCAGCGGGGCCCCCAGGGATGGTCCCGGGCCCCCCCATCGCACACGGTTCCAGTTCACAGTCAAACAGGTCAGTCTGTCCATCACCAGCCCTTGGTACCCCCAGGGAGCTGCACTCCCTCCCCAGTCAGCCCCTGGTGATCCCAAGGAGCTGCAATCCCACCCCTGCCACCCTCTCGTGCCCCCCCAGCCGAGCGTGGGGGGCGGGGGCACAGCAGCATTAAAACACAGCATAGAAGAGCCAGCAGGGCAGAGCCCAGGGCAGGGGCAGAGCCCAGGGCAGGGGCAGAGCCGGGCTCCCCCCGGTGCCAGCAGCAGCTCTGCTGGTTTCAGACTTCCTAAAAGGGGCAGAAACTAAAACCCCAAGCAAAGCCCAAGCCAGGAGCCCAGCCGAGGGTGGGCCCCACGATCCGACTCTCTGGAGGGCCGTTATTGCTTTGCGCATCCCGGGCGGGGAGGGCAGGGCTGGGGCAGAACTGCTGGGGCTCAGCCCCCCCAGAGCCCCCCGGAGCAGCTCCCGAGGCAGTCCCGGGCAGCCCTCGCCTCGCTGGCCCCAGAGCACCGGGCAGAGGCTCCCTGGGGCCGGGCAGCGGGAGCGGGGCCAGCCCTGGGGCCAGGGGAAGGAATGTGGGGGTGTTTTAAAAGCCATGATCAGCCCCGGGCGGGGGCTCAGCCCGGAGGAAGAGGGGGGTGAGGGCAGAGCTGCTCCACAGCCACTGCCCTGGGCCCTGTGGGAGGGGAGGGTCAGCCAGGAGCCCCCCCAGAGGAGACATTCGGGGCCTGTGCCCGGGGAGCTGCCAGGGACGGGCCCGGCCCCGCGCCCCAGCACGATGCCAGCACTCGGGAGGGGACAAGCCACGGGTGAGGGACACTGGTGATTGTACATGGGGGGGCAAGAGCCCCCAGTCCCGGGGAGCAGGGAGACCCCCGGGAGCACAGAGGACGGGGCACAGCAGCACCCGGGCTCAGATGCTGGTGAGGTGATGGCTGGGAGCAAAGCTGCTCCTTCCAGCTGTACCAGGAGCCAAACCTGGGGTCTGGGGACCCCACCTCATCTCTCCCTCCCCGAGCCAGCCCAAGTCCACAGGGAAGGACGAGTAGCAGCAAGAGAGACACTGAAGACGGGGCCGGTGGCTCCGTGAGTGTAAACGAAGCCTGGGGGCTCCCAGGGTGCAGAGCTGGGCTGGGGAGGCAGATGCCGCTGGGACCCCCGCGGGGCCGAGGAAGAGATGGAGATTGTAAAAGCAACAAGAGGAGGAGGAGCAGGAAGGAGATGATTATCTCAGGAGGGCAGAGCTGCCCCAGGCCGATGGCTGAGGGGAGTGTGCGTGTGTGACAGGCGGGGCCGTGCGGGAGGTGCGGGAGCTGCACTGACCCTCCCCGCCGGCCCCGGGCAGCCTTTGGCGGTGCCAGCCCAGGGCAGAGCCTGCCCCGGGGCCTGGAGGCGTCCGCAGGGGAGTCCCGGGTTCCTGAGCTCTGACTGAAAACCCGTGAGTCGCCTGAGCGGAGGCCGAGAGCGGCCACCGAGGGCAGAGCTCCGAGCCCCAGAGGTGCCCCAGCCCTGCCCCGCTCCTCCCGCCGCAGCCGGGCACGTCCCGCCCCTAATACTGGTACAAAAACCCCAAACCCAAGAGGAAAACCTCACCCGCGCCGTGCCAGCCCCGCGGGGGGCCGAGGGGACGGTGACCTCCCCCCGGGAACCGCTCGGAGCCAGAGCAGGAGAGAAAAGGCCGCTCCCAGACTCGCCTCAGCCAGCTCCGATGTGGGCTCCGGGAGCAGCGGGACAGCCGGGCACCCCCGGCCGGAGGGGACGCGGTGCGATGCCGCGGGCACGGGTGGGAGTGGCGGGAGGTGCGGTGGGGGGCCATGGCTTCCGTTTGCAGCGGGCGGGTCACGGGGGCGGACGGGCGGCGCTGACCTCGGCACCCTCCCCTGCGACAGTCCCGAGCGGCTCCGCTCAGATCCGGGGCAGCAGCTTCTCGATGAACTCCTTCACCGCCATCATCTCCTGCGGGGAGCACACGGCCCGTCGGCTCCGGGGCTCCCCAAAGGCCGGGCTGTGCGCCGGGAACAGGGCACGAGGCTCTGCAGCCTCCCCGGAGCAAGTCGGGCACAAACGTGTTCCGTGTGTTCCCCGCCCTGCCTGGCCCACAGTGCTGGGGTTGGTCCCAAAGATCCCAAAGGAGAGGGACCTACAGGGATCATCCAGCCCAGCCCTACACAAATACCCCAACAATCCCACCCCGTGCATCCCTGGCAGCGGTGTCCAAACGCTCCTGGAGCTCTGGCAGCCTCGGGGCCGTGCCCATTCCCTGGCGAGCGTGGGCAGTGCCCAGCACCCTCCAGGGGAAGAGCCTTTCCCTGAAATCCATCCCAGCCCTCCCCTGACACAGCTCCAGGCCATTCCCATGGGTCCCACCACTGATCACCACCCAGGGGGCCCCGTCCCCTCCCTGCAGCCCCAGCACTGACCTGAGGACAGGAACTGTGCATCACGCCGGGGTAGGTTTTGAACTGCACCTTGGTGGGGGTGACGACAGACTTGAGCTTCTCGGCAGTGAGGGCCCCGAAGCGCACGGGGATCATGGGATCCATCTCCCCGTGGCACTGCAGGATGGCGATGTCCTTGTTCACGCCGTTGTTCGCCGCCTGCCACGAGGAGGGGACGCTCAGGTGTGCCCAGGTGAGGGGACACCAAGCAGGTGCTTTGTTTGTGTCCCCAACACATCACCTGGCAGCTCCCTTCCTCATGAGGGAGAGCTGCTGGAAAACTGGAGAGCTCCAGTGGGGAAATGCCCCCATCCCGAGGGTCCCTGCCCGTGGGGTACCTGTGGGAAGGCCTTGTGGAGCGGGAGCCAGCAGCTGAGCGCCACGATCCCGGCCAGCTGGTGCTGGCAGGTGAGAGCCGTGTACAGCGACAAGGCACCGCCCTGCAGGAGGGGAGGGTGGAATCAGTGCCATGGGGGAACCAGGGGGGATCCAGGGACAGCCTCAGACCCAGCTCACCCATCCACCACCTCCCTGTGAGGATCTGGAGCAGGAATTGGGGTCCTGATCCTGATCTCACCTGTGAGAAGCCCCCCAGGATGATGCGGTTGGGGGGGATCCCGTTCTTCATCTCGTGCTCAATGATTGCTTTAACTGGAAGGAGATGGGAGAAATGGGTCAGCGGAAGGGGAGAGGGGCTAAAAAGCATCACCCCACACCTCGGGGTGCACATCAGGGACAGGCAGGAGCCACAGATCCCAGGGGAAAGGTTTGCTGGGATCGCAGCAGAGCAGAAACAAAGAAGAGGTGGAAGGAAGACACCTGCTACAGTCCCAGCGAGGGAGAGGCACCCAGCAGCTCACCACTTCCCTCCCCCCAAAGCTCCTTACTGTTTTCTGCAGCTTTCTTGATCCCAGCTTCATCCTCAGGTGCATCCGGAGTCAATCCCATCAGGTCAAACCTGGGAGAAGCAGCAGGGTCAGCCCAAACCTCTCCCAGCACCCAGAGCGTGGGGAGGCAGGAGCTGGGTGTGCTCTGCCCTTCCCTGGCCCCAACAGGGCAGTGGATTTTGTCTCCCCATCCCTCTCACTCCCCAAAAGGGTCCCACCCAGCCCTGTCCCCCAAAGCACTGACCAGGAGGGCATGACCATCTTCATGTTGAGGGTCACCGGGATCCGGGGCCTGCGGAGGAACATTTTGGGTGGTTTAGCTCAGGTCCGAGGGGAGCAGGAGGACCGACCCCTCTCCCTTTCCTGCTGAGCCCCCTTCTGCCTGACCAGGGGATGCACAGGGAGCTCCAGTGCCTTTGTCTTTCCCTGCAGCCACCAGGGACAACCGGGACGGGAAGGGAAAGAAAAGCCTCTGGTGTTGCTCAGCTCTGTGGGAACAGCTCTGCCTACAGCAGGAACCAGCCACAGCAGCAGAGCCAGCCTGGCTGGGCAGCCCTGCTGGGCTCAGGCCACCACCCGCCTCCCCCAGGAGCCTTGGCAGCCTCAGGGCCCCCCAAGAAGCCCCCCCAGGGCAGCACTTACGCGTGAGGGCAGATGTATTTCACGTAGGGCAGGCGGATGGAGGAGAGAGCATCGGCCCAGCTGTGCCTGGGGAGGGACGGGAGGAGAGTCCGAGGCTTGTCCAAGCCATTTTCCTGAGGCTGCTGCTCCCCAACCCCTCCCCTGAGCTTATTTTACCCACCCCGTGAAGTCCCCCCAGCACTGATCCCCTCTGTGGGCAGCACACAAAGCCCCGGAGCTGCAGGCAGGGAGGACGGGGAGGAGGGAATCTCCTGGACAGGGAGAAGCCCTTTGTCACCACCTTGGGATCTCTGAGGTGGCCTTGCACAACAGAGGTGCTCTGGTCCAGGCCCAGCCCAGCTGCCAGCCCTGCCAAGGACTGGAAAAGCCGCAGTGCTTATCAGCAATCCCCGAAGGCAGCACAAAATCCACCCGCGGGGGGTGGGGGGCTGCCAGGCTGCCGGGATCATAAATATTCAAGTGCAGACAGCTGCCGGCAGCAATTCCCTGCCTTTCCCTGCGAGGCTGGCGCAGGAATAGCTGCTGACCCCAGCCCAAAGCCCCACACAAATCCCGGAGATGCCCCCAGGGGAAGGCAGCAGCAAAAAGCCGGGATCTGCATTTGGCAAACCACACATCCCAGCCGGAGCCAGCTCCAGGGATACTCACCCCGTGTCTCCAAGGCCATGTAGGAAAATGACCTGTTAAACAGAGAAGGAAGGGAATTAGCTGGTGTGAGAGTGGTGCCCTGGAGGGGGCAGGGCTGGGCTGGGCTGGCAGGGAGGTGGCAAATGGACACTTAGTCACCAACTCGAAGAGGCTCAAATTAGCTCAGGACACGTCTGTGCTGCTGGAGCACGGAGGATGGGTGGGTCAGGGATGTCATCCTGCCACAGAGCTGCCACGGGCAGGTCCCAACTCCTCTGCACAGCAGAGGGACAAGGAGCGACAGATCATCCCACCAGGAATGGCACCAGAGCAGAGGCCCAGCCTGAATCCCAGAATGGGTTGGGAGGGACCTTAAAGCCCATCCAGTGCCACCCTTGCCATGGGCAGGGACACCTCCCACTATCCCAGGTTGCTCCAAGCCCTGTCCAGCCTGGCCTTGGACACTTCCAGGCATGGGGCAGCCACAGCTGCTCTGGGCACCCTGTGCCAGGGCCTCCCCACTCTCCCAGGGAAGAATTCCTCCCCTGTATCACCAAGGACTCACAAATCCACCTCCACAGGCTTTCCATCTCCACCTCCAGCAACCCCTAAGCCTCGGGGAGCAGAGGGAAGGCAGCCTGCAGACCCCAGGGAAGGACTCGGGGGGGGAAGGGAGTTCCTTTGGGAGATTTGCTTTTAAAAGCTTAAACAGCCCAATCAGCCCCAACTCCCACTGCCTTCACCAGCTGAGCTCCCACACTGGAGCAAACAGCCCAGCCCAAGGACAGCCACGGAGCCCTCGCTGGCCCTGCCTTCCCCGTGCTGGGCTCCTCTGAAGGTGGTGGAAGCAGCTCCCTGTTTTCCAAGGGGGAGCAGCAGGGGAGGGAGGGAGGGAGGGTGCAGCCCTTACCGCGGCGGTCTCCCGCTCTGCCCCTGACACGGTGACAGCGTCGGCGAGGAGGGGGACAGACATGTTGTTACCACACATACACCGAGAGGGATCGACACTGGCACCTGCGGGACACAGAGGTGAGAAAGGAAAACAAACCCCTCACCCCCCCTTCAGCAACTGCTCAGTCCAGAGGAGCAGCTGTTTGGGGGAAAATTAAAGAGCAGGTGAAGGCTTTGATGTCGAAGCCCTCGGGACACCTCACACTCCGACCTGGCACCGCTGGAGAGTACAGCAGCAGCAAATGCTCCCCGGGTGGCAGCAGCGTGGGGTGCTGGAAGTGTTAAAATTAGCCTGGAAATTACACCTCAGAGCCAAAGTTATTCCTGTGGCTGCACCGGCGTGGGCAGAGGGCGGCCGGGCAGCAGAGCCTCAGCATCCCTTCATTCCTGCATCCCTCCTTGCCCTCCCGGAGCCTGACCCACATCTGCTCCGACCAGGTAGCAGGAAACCCTTGGCACGCAGCAGCACAGGCTCTGCTGCACCAATAAGGGTCCAGCTCTGTTTTATGGAGCTGTTTAGGATGAACCAGAGCACTGGGAGCTGGTCTGAGCGCCCCCAGTGATGGACGACACCCTCGTGCCTCCCCAGGACAGCAGGCAGGGTCACCACCACTGTCCTGTCACCTCCCGAATCCCAGATCCCACAGAGCTGACACCTTCAGCCACAACAGTCCACGGTGTTTGTTCCCACTACATCACAGATCACAACTTCAGCTCCCCACGAGGCCTCCCTGACCCCACCGACCCACCAGGACTAATTAGAACAGAGCTCGTTTAAGGCGCTGTCATCACCCCCCAGGAGTGGGATCAGCCTCTGGAGCACGATCACAGAGTATCCCGAGCTGGAAAGGATGAAGGAACATCCAGTCCAAGCACTGACACCCCAACAATCCCACCCTGTGCATCCCTGAGAGCAGTGTCCAACACTCCTGGAGCTCTGGCAGCCTCGGGGCCGTGCCCGTTCCCTGGGGAGCCTGGGCAGTGCCCAGCACCCTCTGGGGGAAGAACCTTCCCCTGATATCCACCCTAAACCCCCCTGGAACAGCTCCAGCCGTCCCAGGGTCCTGCCCCTGTCACAGAAAGCAGAGCTGCCCCTCGGGTGGCCTTTCCTCATCCCCCACACTCTGCTCCAGCTTCACCTCCCCCAGCAGCACCATCCCCAGCGGGTCGAGGCGACACAGGATCGCCCCAAACCCTCCCGAAATCCCGGAACCCCAGCAGCCAGCCTTACCCACGAGAAACAGCCTGGTCCCTCTCTCCCAGCCCGGCCAAGACCTGCCCGACTCGTTCCGCCGACTGCTCGTCAGCGGCTTCCCGACTCAAATAAAAACACCGGCAACAAAAGCAGCTCCCCGGATCTGACACAGACACGCGGCCCCACGTGCTCGTGTGTACTCCAGGGGCAAAACAACCGGCCAGGAGCCACCGCACCTGCCAAAAACCCTGCCGGGGAGGCAGAGCCACAAATAAAAGCACCTTTCCCCCGGCAGATGACGGGATGCGCTCCCCGAGCGCTGCCTTGTGGGGAACCTCCAGAGCTTGGGATGGGCAGAGCCGCCCCGGGCACCCCACGGAGACCCCCGGGATGATTCTGCCCCGCTGCTGGAGGGAGCACAGTGGGAACCGCGAGCAACGGGAAGGGTTAAAGCCCTCAGCTGCGCCCGTGTGGGTGTAAAGGCACAAACGCAGAACCACGAGGCGAATTTGGGTCCGATTTGGGCTGTTTGGAGGTGTCGCACCCCAAGCCGACCCCCCCCACCAGTGACACCGGGGCGGGGGTGGGAACGGGACGCGTTCATCAGTCATTAATTAGCATTAATTACCGTGCCTCAGCCTGTCCCCCGGGTCCGCAGCCCCGCAGGGAGCGGAATCCAGCGGGGGGCTGGAGAAATCCCGCCTGGAAGCGGATGGAGGC
>VZTI01005431.1:2128257-2229121 GCA_013397865.1 Struthidea cinerea | reverse complement strand
GGGCTGGACCACCGCAACACAGGGGAACAGAGAGGAGGAAGGAGCAGAGATTAAGTGTTATGAACCCCCATTCCCTGTCCCTTTCACTGCTTGGGAGCAAGAGGTAAAAGAGTCAGAGGTGAAGTTGAGCCTGGGAGGAGTAAGGATAGGCCAGCTTAAAAATACTGTCTTGTTTCTCACTGTACTACGCTGTTTAAATTGGCAATAAATTAAATTCATTTCCCTAAGGTAAGCCTGTATTGCCCATGACTGATACGGGATCTCCCTGTCCTTATCTTGACCCACAAGCTTTTCACTGTATTTTCTTCCACTGTTCTTTTGAGGAGGGTGAGGGATAAAGAAATTTGGTGGGCAGCTGATGGCCAGCTAAGTCAAACCACAACACTGTTTTATGTACTTGCTAATTTGGAACACCAAGTGATTTGGTTATTCCTGTTTACAATGTTCTCGTTCCCCTGCCCTGTATAGTGTCATACAAGATGAGTGGTCCCATTAACTCCAGAGAGGCTCCTTGGAGGAAGGGATCTCACTGGAGCAAAAAGAAAAAAGCAACCTCATTTGATGCTACAGGTGCAGCATTCTCTTCAAAGGAACATCTGTGAGAGAGAGGGTGAAGGCATTACTAAGTGGCCATTACTAAGCTGATGCTTGAGAGCCAATGGCAGACAGGAGATCAGCCTTCAAACTGTCTTTCTGCACAGGTTCAAGGAAGGGTCCCAGCCAATCTCTCTGCTGTCTCAAGGCTGTGTGGGACATCTGAGTGGAGGTCAAAGGCAGGTGCCCATGGCTGTGCACCCCTGTCCACACTTCAGGTGTGTTGCCCTACCTTGTTCTCCATGTTCAGCTAAAGTCAGTGTCAGAAGGTAGTTTTGTGTCAGTCATCTTGGAATAAGGTAAGTGTATAATCAGATGTCCTCATCTATGCTAGAAATGCAGCAGGGACTCATTCTTTGGTCTTCTGAATTGAAGCAATTGAAACCACTGGAAATGTTCACATTAAAATTAAAAATTGCCGCTATCCACAATAACATAAATCCACTTTCTTCTTTTTTTTTGTACTGAAAACACAGCTCCAGCAAACACTGGAGTTTGGAGTCAATTAAAACAGAACAGAGTTCGCCTTTGCAGAAATATTTTATGTTGTGGCGTCCTGGTGAAACCAGGCCAGCCTAGGGCTCGGAGGGACAGAGCTGCGCCTGGAAAAACCCTCGCTGTTAATGTTCCCCCCATACAAATGTGTATTGGTTTACCCCAGTTTCCCTTCCCCCCCCGCGGTGCCAAGGGTTTTGGGCTGGCCCCGGGTTCCTTCCCTTCCCATTGGCTGCTGCTGTAAGCCCCGCCCCCGCCCCGGGTCCCTGGGAAGCCAGGAGCTCCTCGCTCAGACGGGTGCGGGGGACGGGGGAATAAACTCCTCGTGCCACCTCCAGCGTCTCTGTTCTCGCCTTCCTTTGTTCTCAGGGTCCAGGGGGGTCCAACCAGACCTCCTGTGGACGTAGCTGCATCGCCTGGGAGCTCGCTGCCAGCAAGGGAAAATCACAGATAGCACGGCCGGCTAACCGTGGTCTCAGCTGCCTTGCTGAGCTGCTTGGGATCTCACCCCCGAGCTAGCCAGCACAGCAGCCAGAAAAACAGACAATTTTATATAGCTTCTGGGTTATATCTCTGTTGGCCTGCTCAGTGACCATCTAAATGTAAAAAAAACCACTAAAATTTTACCATTCTACAAGTATAGCAGATACTATTCTCTTGATTCATGATTTAGTGCTGTGAAAGGTGCTAATTACTGCATGGTACAAATTGCTAGTTTATTTAGAGATGTTGACAACAGACAAAAGCTTTTTTTACTCTTCTTTTTCAACTGAGCATTTTTTTTCCAGAAACGTGAAAAGATAGAATAATCTAAATATTCTATGTAGCAAAAAATAAACACAAGCAACAACTGATTGAAAACATCATGTCCCACTCATCTATGTGGTCTTTCTGACAGATTCTCACTCTCCTCATATTAGAATATTAGAATAGTAGGCCTAGAGGTAAGAGGGCTGGCTGGTTACCTGCTTATCCAGTTCCTTAGAGGAAAGCCATGTGGGGGTTTTGGTATTGCTTTTTGGAATTCATTTCTACCTTGTGCCTTTTAAACAAGAAACAAAAACAGAGCAAAACAACAACAAAAACCCCAAAACAACAACAACAACAACAACAAAAAAAAAAAAAAAAAAAAAAAAAAAAAAAAAAAAAAAAAAAAAAAAACAAAAAAAAAAAAAAAAAAAAAAAAAGAAAGAAAGAAAAAAGAAAACAAACCAAAGAAACAAACAAAACAAGAGTTTCAGGTACCTGAGTGTTATCTGTAATACTCATTGTGGACCTAAGTGCCAAATAAAAGTAAATTAGACACTCAATAAAAATTTTAAAGTGCAGTGAGATACTCTGTATGTATATAGGAGACAGTGTTACTAAGAGCAAGAGCTTTCCATTAGTCTTTTAATCCTCATATGAGTATTTTGACTATTTATACTAATTTCAGTCATCCTAATGACGAGGTCAATGCACTTGCCTTTTAGCTTTTTTTCTTTTTCCTCAGCATGTATTTATTTTGTGGTCAGGAAGGCTGTATAGAGTGCAGTATGAGACCACTGATTTTTTAATTTTGTTTCATCATTAAATGTCATTAACATCTTCTAATTTCCTTTTGTTGCAGAGATTTCTGTGTTACTCCATCAAAATATTGTTTGAATGGCTACCAGCCTGGAAAAAATACCTAAGTCATACTGGGGTGGGAGAGAGAAATTACACTTTCAAAAGAAGGAAGAATGATCACAGCTCTTTCTTTTGCTGACTCACTGGCCAGCAAATCATCTCAAATGAGAAGCAGGGTGGTAACAGATTATTTCTTTGTGTTTTTTTTTTCCCTTGTACAATGATAAAAAAGGCTTAGAAGCAGTAACTTGGGTAATGCAAAACATGACAGAGAATAAAAAAGGAAAAGTGATAAATAATTTTAAGGTCTTTCTAGAACAACAGTTAAAATTGTTCCCATTGAAGTTGAGTAGAAAATGGCTGCCTAAATATCGCTAGTTTGTTCCTTAGCTACTGATTTGATTGGTAAGATATGACAACATGTTTTTCCCCAAGAAATGTAAAAGCAACGTATTAATGAGGTTGGTTATCAATACATTAAGGAATGGCTTTCCTGGAGAGGTCAGATTATGTCTAATCATACCATACGTAAGGGGAAAAAGCAAACAAACAGACTTATAGGGCCAAATGATTCCTAAAATAGATCTGCACAAGGGGCAACCTTGCACAGACAAGGATTATTCTGTGTTATTCTACACAACTCTGTTATTCTAACCAAAACAGAGCATCTATTTTCAGAGACAAGAAAAGGTATTCCTAGCTCTTCTCAGACTGTCTCAAATCACCTCTACGTTTCTGCCTTGTTCACTGCTATGGATGCAAGTATTTCACTAGGGCTGATCAGAAGTGTTTTTGAGGGAGTAACAGAGATGGAAGATCCATCACTTCTACAAGGAAGTGTAAAACATGTAGAGTAGGGCAATCTAAAGCTGAAGGAGAGGGAGCTTATTCCATAAGGTTTGCACCTCTGTGCTCTGGTTAAATGATGTTCTGTCTGACCTCCCCAGCTAGAGAGAAGTAAAACATAAGAATCATCAGCTGCTCAGAGCCCAAAACAAATAAAAATGTCACAGACTTAGAGGGGTGAATAACGATGATACAAGGAAACCTTGTACAAATTAATAAGTAATTTTTCAGCATCAAATAAATAAAAGTCAGCAACACTGACCTTTTTCTTAAGTACCCAGAGAAAATTAAATCCAAAATTCTTCCCGTAAAGTTAGAAAATCAAAACAGATATGCAATCTAATGCATTTGTTAGCAGGCGGTAAATTTGATGGACTTTTGTGGGATTGTTCCCACCCTTGTAAAAAAGAATGAATCCTTAATAAAGTGGAGGATAACTGAATTCACTCTTCCCTCACTGCTATAACTTGACTTCAAATTAGAAATAATTTGGAACAGAGCACTGAATCTGGCTTATTAGTCCTACACTTTGGACTTCTGAAGATTGTGAACTGAACTATGTTGCACCAGATCGAGTATTTTTTAGACAACAAAAGTATTAAATTGTAAGTGGGAATGTGTTAGAGGTAGACAAAAACAACCCTCTTGGAGTCAGTGAGTTTACGCTTTGCCTCAGTGAGCTGTTTCAATCTATTCTCAAGGACAGAGACTTTCAAATCTCAACTGATATTATGGAAGTTTGGATTGTGATTATGCATTTTGTTGAACTGTAGTCTGAGGACATATCAAAATTACAATTACTGTAAAGACTTTTACTGCCTTTTGCTAGGTTTAAAATAGGTTGTTTTGTAAGTATAAGAGTATAAAATCTCATCTTCTCATCAGATAACATTTTGTTCTCACCCTGTTGGGAATAATTGGTTGTCCAAGGTCAACTGTCTGTTTTGCTTCCTTGAAGACTGGATCTTTGAGAGTCAGTGGTGTAATTGAAATAGTTCCATTGAGGATCAAGCAAGTTTTTTTGTCTGTACTTATTCCTGTGTATTGCACTGTCCTTTGGAGAACTCGGAATATTTTTTGCCTTAGTGTTTCTTTGTTCTTCATGTAAACTCTATCATTTGACTACTACACTGCACCATAAATAAACATGTTTTTCCTCTCTTCTTCTAATCACACAGCTCCAATATTCATATTAAAGTATGTCTTTTATCAGAGCTGGTGATGCTTGTATGAGAGAGTTAAGATTATCTCTAAGGAAAAGCATTTATCTGTCCTTGTGAGAAAGGAGATAATTTCTGTAAAAACCTCCTGATACTCATGTTCTAATGTACTGCCTGAATCCCAGAGCTTCTTAAAGGTGACTACTGGAAAAGGCAAACCAATGACAGTTTCCTTAGGGAAAAGAGGAAACATAGGTGTAAAAAGTCCCAGCTGAAGTTCCACCAAGCTAATAGGATTTAAGTTTTCAGACTTGAGAAAAGCAAGATGAGGGTGAATCCTTAACCTTCATTCTGATGCTGGAAAGAAGTGCTGGTACTGAGGAAGTTAAAATGTGTGTAGGTCAAATAAACACAAACCCAGAGCTTTTTCTGATTATTAAAGTCTGCCTTCTCAAGCCAGAACTTTTATTTACTTTGGCAAACAGAATATACATGCTCTATGAACTAGATCAAGATTATTTAGTATAAAAATTGGTTAGTATTTTTATTCTGGATATTCTTTTCTGTACATGCTGTAAGACTATAAATTGGAGGATAATTATTCCTTATTTTGAATTTTTTTTTTTAACAGCAAAATCTTGTGAATAAACTAGTTTGGGGACCTCCGGCTGTTCAATACTTATATATGTTGGGAGGCCTGAGAACAGGAGCCAAATCTTTGTGTCATCTGACCTGCATACATAGAAACACAGAATCGCAGAATCTTTGATGCTGGAAATTTACCCTTAGATCATCATCACCACCATGTTAGCACTAAACCATGTCCCCAAGTGCCACATCCACACATTTTTTGAACACTCCCAGGGATGAGTATTCCACCACTTCTGTGGGCAGCTTGTTCCAATGTCTAACCATTCTTTCAGTGAAAAACATGTTAGACCTTAGCTGAGATTCTTGGTCACTGATCATCCAAATCCACCAGACACTTTGGTTCCTACCTGGAAATCACATCCCTCTACATGAGAGAGCATGTGGCACAAAGGCACTAGGTGATGCTTCTGTACTTCCTTTAGGTGGAAGTAGGACTTAAGATGTGTTCTTGTATCCACCAAGTCAGACAGGATGATTAGATCATCTGGATCTAACATCGGGAAGAAAGTGCAAGAACTTTGATTCCTGGCCTGAGGAATGTACCCCTGGAGAAAAAGAAATTTAAGAGGCAATTCACCTGATAGCCATGAAAACCATTCTCATATTCCTAAAGTACACTCCTTTTCCAAATGTGTTGTTCAGGAATGGATGTGTTTTACAACTCTTCTGATAGCTGAGAAGTCATTTCCATTTGCTACTATAATGATGTCACAAATTTCCCAGTGCTTATCCTGTTTTTTTAGCAGTAGAAGATTTTAAGGTGTTTTTTAGTATCCTCAAGAAAAAATTGTGCAACCAGAGTTCTGTTGTTGGAATATTTTCTATTATCTTTTGGTTATGACTCCTTGTTCTGTTCTCATCGTTTTGTTTACATTAACTTTGCCTTTATGGGCATAAATTATCCTTTCAGATTCCTGAATGGAAGTCAAGTGCATTAATTAGCAGATTGCCTGATTTCGTAATTTTTTGAAATTATGACATATCACTAAAATAGTCAAACCATTGAGGTGCTTTCTGCCTGATTCAAAGCCTGTTCTAAAGAATTGTTTGCAGAGTCTCGCTGGGCTTTGGCATGTGTTCAATTACTGATCACTTATCACCAGTGCATACTTGGAGGAGAAACACTGGCTTCATTGTGGCTATTCCCAGGCTTGTGCTCATGGTTTAAGCATTTTACCACAGAAATTCCATTATTCCCACTAGCTAAAACAGGGTCTGAGTTCCAGGCATAGCATTCAAATTTGAGCTAGTCAAATACACTAAGACAAATGAATGCAAGATCTTAGCACACTGAAATTTTTCTCATATGTTCTTGGCATTTCCACTGAACTCCCTTTGACATTTCATTTTCAGAGCTGGAAATATGATGAATATGTACCCTCCCTCCATGAGATTTTATTTTCACTGATACCTTTAGATATAAAGCTGGGAGGATGTAGTGAGAAGTTGGCATGCAGAGAGCTGATAACTTTTAGGAATGTCACCTGAGCTTCTGTGATTTACTGCCTTTAAACCTACTGAATGGAAGTAAAGGAATTTTAAAAAACAGTATCAGAGGCAATGTTGCCAAAACCTACTCCTCACTGAAGTGTTCTGGATAAACACATTTGTCAGTTGGCTTAAGTCAGAAGTTTCAGAATGCAGAATGCAAAAATTATTCTTTCAGAGGCTCTGATTTTGTGTAGCATATATGAATTTTATCACTCTACTTGCCTTACCTGCCAAGGGCTTACCTTTACCCAGACTTCAGTAAAGTCTCTGACACAGTCTCCCACAGAATTCTCTTGGAGGAGCTGTCCGCTCATGGCTTGGACTGGTGCTCTCTTCACTAGGTTAAAAACTGTTTGGATGGCCAGGCCCAGAGAGTGATGGTGAGTGGAGTTACATCCAGTTGCATGCAGTTTACCAATGGTGTTCCCTTGGGATCAGTGTTGGGGCCAATTCTGTTTAATATCTTTATCAGTGATCTGGATGAGGGGATCAAGTGCACCCTCAGTCAGTTCACAGATGACACCAAATTGATTGGGAGTGTTGATCTGCTGGAGGAAAGGAAGGCTCTGCAGATGGATCTGGACAGGCTGGATTGATGCTGAGGCCAATGGTGTGAGGTTCAACAAGGCCAAGTGCTGGGTCCTGCCCTTGGCTCACAACAACCCCTGCAGCGCTACAGGCTGGGGAAGAGTGGCTGGAAAGTGACCAAGAGCCAAAGGATCTGGGGGTGCTGATCAACAGCAGCTGAACATGAGCCAGTGATTGTGCACATGGCCAGGAAGGCCAACAGCATCCACACAGAAATTGTGTGGCCAGCAGGGCCAGGGCAGTGATCTTCCCCCTGTACTTGGCACAGGTGAGGCCACACCTCAAATCCTGTGTTGGTTCTATGATTCAATGAGTCTAGTGTCAGCCGGTCCTGGTTTGAGACAAATTAAGGGAAACGCTCTGAAAGGAACGTCTCCTCCAAAGAAGGCAGGTTCAGCCCCTACAGGTTTGCGAAGAAATTCCTTGGAGGAAAGTGAAAAAAATGTTACTTATTTAACAAGCAGAGTACACACAGGCAGGGAAAAAAAGAATAATGCTAAATAATGAAACCTCTCACTGTGGAGAGAACCTGGGTAGTTTCCAGAGTCCTTTGTGGATGTGGCTTTCTCCTCTCCAGAGCTGGAGTTCAGTGTGGGCCCCTCCGGGCCAGTGGTGTAGGGCCAGGCAAAAGAAGAAGTTACTGGTGTTTTTGAACACAGTGCCGAAGGAATCCCACCAGCTCTCCCTCCTCTCCCGGAGCTAGCTTTAAAGGCACAAAACTCTTGTCTGGCATAGGGCAGACGATAGGGAATACAGCATCATAAAGTCACCCCAGGACACAGCCTCAAAGGGGCCATGTAAAAACTATTAGCTTTATTAACTCTCCCACGAAGATACAAGCACTAAATTAAGTATGCAACTTCTCATCTTAAAGTAGCTGAGAAATCCAGAAGTGTATTGACAAATTGCAACTGGAATCCCATCTGGCCATTTGCAGTGGTACTGCCACCAAAAATAAAACCTGAAATTGTTCATAGAAACAACAGGGAAAAACAGACTTTGTTTTTTTCAGTCTACTAAATGAACACTGCTGTATATACTTCCACATGAATTTCATTGTCATCAGAGCAGTGAAACTGGGAAAAGCAAGGTTCAGATTAACACCTGAAATTTCATTTCACGCTCATTCGTTGAATATGGGCAGTGCTTTTCATCCCTATGCTTTATATACACCTAGGAAGAATAAATCCAGCAGCAGAGCCAGTAAAAGATTTTCTCCATTTGCCAGTGGTACAAGTGCAGCACAGACAGAAGCAGCAACTCAATAATGTCAGAAAGTCAGATTATGAGCAGGCAGTTTCAGATATGAGACACAAAGTTATTGTTCTACAGCAGTTCTTTAATTCACTGTCAAAAAAGAGATTGGGAATGACCACGCTGGCTGGTAAAAAAGCTAAAAGGTGCATTGGACCATCAGCTTTCACCAGTTGCTGCTGGAGTTCATAACAGGAAAAGGATTCCAAGGGATGCCCAGTAAAAGTCACATTAAGATCCTCTCACACATACTTTATTAAAGAGAAAAAAATTGAAACTTTTGCTGTAAAATGCATTATTTCTCCACTTCTAACAGTGTGCCTTGATATATAATTTTCTGTCATTGTAATGAAGTTTGATAGTTCTGCTTAATGTCATTATTAAAATTGCTTTTCATGTGATGGAACTAATGCATAGATACTTAATTTCCATTTTATGGATCTCTATCTTACATGATTGCACACACTTACTTTTGTTTTTCAGACCTGTTTTTCAGCAGTTATTCAATAATTTTATGAAACTGTTCAACATCTGCCAGGTTTTTCACATTTTACCCTTCAACTGTATAATGGGAAATATCTTTTTCCTTGTCTCCATATTTTAGTCTTATAAAGAAAATTATGAGACTTCTGTCAACATTGACAGTTTAATGTATTTTGGGTTAAGTGAATAATAGAAAAAAAGTTTGCAAAGTTCCAGAGTGAGGAAATTTTTCCATTATTTTCTTAACAACCTAGCTTCTAGAATAGCATGAGACTCTTACCAAAACAAGACACAGAGCTTTGATTTTAGGAGAAATTATGAAAATTCAGAATATATACCATGACCTCAGCTCTGGGTTACTTTTGAACCCATGAGAGCTGAGTAAGAGAATTAGAAACTGGAAGTAGGAGGATCTTTGTAGGTGCTAAAAAGCTAGAAGCAGAGAAATTCTTCAGCCTGTTCTCAATATTCTGTGAGAAGACTGTCTTTCCTATGTAAACTATTTTAAACAAGGTCACAGTTTCATAAACTTCTTGCACTCGCAAGCTGTTTTGCAAGATTGTTATGGCTTTGACTTTGAAAATATTATGGAATAGGTCTCTTAAGACTTGGCCAATCCTCTCAAGGGGTGGATGGCCGAGGAACCAATTACCTATTGCCACTCAACACACTTTTTGCGATCTATCCTATATAGTAGTCAGAAAATTATTAAAGAAAAGCTTCGGCTTCCACTTGTTCATGAATCTGGACTCTGTGTCATTTTCTTTATGTGCCTTGGATGTAACAGCGACAGATCTTCAGAAAGGGCATTTGATCCTTCCCTCTTCAGTAAGGCAGTGGAAGTCTGCCCTTCCTCATAGAAATGGCTGAAAAATAAGAAATTTTGACATGCTTCTTTATATATAGTGGCTTATCCTAGACACACATTGCTGAGTAAAGAACACATGATGTTTTTGAATTCATCTTTAAACCTGAATCATTTCAATAAACAAGACAGTAATATTTTGCTATGGAAGAGATTTTGAATGCTGTGACTGAAAACAGCTCTGCATAAGTATGAGAAATGTGCCAGGGCTTGGTTTCATTCTACTGCCATTCTACTAGCAGCTCCCAAGATAGCAGCAAGGGAGGATAGCACAAGGTGAAATTCAGATTGAAGCTGAACAACCCCAAAGCTGGTAGCACCTTGTCAAGCACCTTGGCCTTCCTGTCCAAGCATGGACACAGAACTGGCCATAACTTTTTGGCATCTTCATGCCAGGCAGACCAACTGCCGTAAGTTACATTTTCAAAATGTCACCCTGGAATACACGTGTGGCAGGCTGACTTGGAATCAATAACAGCTGTAGCTGCTGTCCAGACCAGTGTCTCCTATGCAGGAGGTGGCTGGATGTTACCAGAGATTTCCCACTCCTCTACCCAGTGCCTTTGTCAGGGGGGCTTTTCCTGCCCTGAGGGGACTATGGGCTCACTTAGCACAGGACTCCAGCATGCCTGTTCTGATACGTGTGGGCACCTACCTCTTGACATGCTCCTCAGAGAGGGTCTACACAAATCTGGGAGAAAAGTACAAGTAGAGAAAAGGAAAGGTTAAAGGAAACCTTCCAGGACTTGTTATTTCCCTCACCGCTTCATGGAGAGCAGTCTCCAGGTAGAGGTGGGGCAGGGCTCCACATCCTCTCATCATCCAGCCATCAACCTCTCATCATTAGCAGTCTCCTAGTGCTTAATCTGAGATGTCAGGGGCAACCTAACTCCAGTTCTATGCCAGATACACAGAATTTCTCATACAGGTTATTGAGTAGAAGCTGCAAAACCTCCTGAAGGCAGCTTTTCTCCTTGCTTATGAATAAATGCTCCTTATCCATAAGCATTTCCAGTAATGATGATGCATCTCATTTCACAGCCAGTTACATCTGCTTCTTCTGAAACCTTTCCTTTCCCATTATTTACCTGTACTGAATCCATCTTCCCCACCCTTCCCAGTCTCAGGTTTCCTAGAAATCGGTACCCATCCAATACAGGTATTAAAGCTAGATGCAAACTAAGGTTGCTAAAGGTTTCAGATTTGAAGGAGCACTGAAAGACCCTTTTGCTTGCCTTGCTAGATGTTCCTATTCAGAGAGAATTTAAATGGTAGTTTGAAACATCTGGGGTTTGTATTTAAAAATACAGTAATGCTGTATACCTTTGAAAAGCTTTAGACGTATGTTGGCCTTGTGTTTTGAGATAGGCTTTCATGCACAAATGTTTATTAGTAGGGTGTTTAGATGACGGCTTGCATCAATTCTATAGTAAATTTGGTTTCAAGGAAAAATAAATGCTAAGGGCAGACAGAAAGAAAACAAGACAAAAACAAAAGTCTCCCCACTGACCATCTGGGAAGCAAAGCAATTGGCATCCTCAAAAAGCATCTTCCATGGGCTCCCCTCCAGCACACAGGCAAACACCATCCACCCTTTTCCACAGAACTATAATCTTCATCAGAATCCACTCAACCCTCCTAGTGGTACTTGCTTCTGTTGCTGTTACTGCTGGCTGGAGTGTGCTTTCCCCTGGGGCTGCTGCTGCAGACTACGTCATGAAAAAGGTATGCACTTGTGTATTATTGAGTCCTCATAGCATAACAGAAAGGCTACAACCAAAGGGCAGGGAGAGGAAAATAATTATTTGATTCTGGGAGAAACTTGTTTCTCAAGAGAACCCACCATAACCATGCTGTCAGGGTTGGGAGGAATAAGGCCTTGAGAATAATAACATGAGAATAACATCATGAGAGCAACAAGGGACCCACAGAGGGTGAAACACCGCAGAGCTTCAAGGCAAAGGCAGGTTACAGAACTGCAGCTATTATCGCTATCTCGGGCTCTGCAGCGTCTGTGCCAGAGCGCGAGGTGTTGTGATCTCTAAAAAGCGCCTCCAAAGTGAAGCCCTCAGCAGGATCAGCCACACACACTCACACACGCGTGCACACACAAACACACGGATAGCTTCAGTAATATGGTCAGCGGCAAAGAGGCAGGAAGGGTCTTTGCATAGAGTTCCACAGGAGCAGTTTATTACTCTCACACTATGGAGGGTTCCAGAGACAAAGACAGAGAACAATGCAGGGTCCAGGTTTAACTATGAGGGCGGTACACAGGCGGGACTAGGGAATGGGAACCAATGGGGAAGCTCTGGGGGAGCGGCAAGGGGCAAAGGCCAATGGGGGGAACTTGGAGTGGAGAACTTTCTGTGGCATGGAACATATAAGGTAACAAGGGGGCTGGGTGGCCAGCGGCCAACCAGGTAAGCAGAACGGGAATAGATTACCATAACAGAACAAAGCATTCTGGGTGAGGCTTCTCTTCTCACCATGACCTGACAGACGTCTCTGGTACTAGGGAGTGTCTTACAGGGAAGTGCCTCTGTGCGTTGTATTGCAGATTAATTGACTACTGTGGCTGTAAGTGGTCTAGAGTTACAAAGGTGAAAGCATTTAAGGCACTGAGCAGCGTTTCTGGACTTCAAAGGTGGTGTGTTGCTAATTCTCCTCCACGTCTTCACTTTTTATTCTTTCTGTGATAAGTGACTGCAGTCTCTTTCCTTACCTTCTTTGTCTGCTGTTCGGCTTTTCCTTCTGTTTCAGCATTTCCGACTGCTCTTTCAAGTGCATGGTCTCCCATGACAAGCGCATGCATGCCCTGCAGGCAAAACCCAAGTACCTCTGCTTTGCATTGACAAGTACTTTCTTTCTTGCCTTTAGTGGACGCTGTAACACAGAAATACCTCACCTCTAGTGGCAAAAACCTCCTTTTTGCCTTCCTAATTCTCTGAGCAGGAAAAGTTGTTTTTCCTACTTACTAAATAAAGCACATCTGCCAGCTTTGGAGCCACCTGGCGGAGCAGTCCCTGTTCTCTCTTAATGGCCTGTTTAGTGATAATGAGACATAGTGGGATATCAAATGCCACAATACCAGCACTACACATCACTGTGTTTCTTTTTGCTGTAACTTTGTGATATTTAATAAACTGTTTGCATAACATTAATACCCTGATAATTTCCTAGAAGTTCTCTACTCTGGTGGTTTACATTGAGTTTCATTATAATCAGATATTATAAAAATATGTATTTACAATAGTTCCTTCTTCTATAGTGTTTGACACTGTCCTGCATGAAATCCTTGTCTCTAAACTGGAGAGACATGGATCTGATAGATGAGCCACTTGGTGGATAAAGAATTGTCTGGAACTGGATGCACTCAAAGACTTGAGGTCAATGGCTCAATGTCCAAATGGACACCAATGACAAATGGCATTCCTCAGGGGCTGTAATTGGGACTGGTGCTGTTTAATATCTTTTTCAGTGACAGAGACAGTGGGATTGAGTGCAGCCTCAGCCAGCTTGCCAATGACACCAGGCAGTGTGGTGTGATCAGCATGCTGGAGGGAAAGGATGCCATCCAGAGGGGCCTGACAGGCTTGAGAACTGGGCCTGTGCAAATGTCCTGGACTTCAACAAGGCCAAGTGTGAAGTCCTGCACCTGGTTTGGGGCAATCCCAAGCACAGATAAAGCTTGAGCAGAGAATGGATTGAGAGCAGCCCTGGGCAGAAGGACTTGAGGTGGATAAGCTGCTCAACATGACCCAGCCATGTGCCCTTGCAACCCGGAAAACCAAATATGTCCTGGGTTGCATCCAAAGCAGCGTGGGCAGCAGGTGAGGGAGGGGTTCTGCCCCTCTGCGCTGCCCTCATGAGACCCCACCTGCAATGCTGCATCCAGCTCTGGGGTCCCCAGCACAAGAAAGATGTGAACCTATTGGAACAAGTCTAGAAGAGGCCACAAAGACGATCAGAGGATGGAACAGCTCTCCTATAGGGTTCCTCTCACTGTAGATAGTCTGAGAGTGTTGGGGCTGTACAGCCTGGAGAAAAGAAGGTTCTGGGGAGACCTTACAGAATCACAGAGTCACAGAATCACCAGGTTGGAAGAGACTTTCAAGATCATTGAGTCCAATCCATGCCCCAACACCTCAACTAAACTAAACCATGACACTTGAGTGCCACATCCAATCTCTTTTTAAACACGTCCAGGGATTGTGATTCCACCACCTCCCTGGGTAGACCATTCCAATATTTTATCACTCTTTCTGTAAAAAACTTTTTCATAATATCCAACCTATATTTTCCTTGGCTCAGCTTAAGGCTGTGTCCTCTTGTTCTGTCAGTTGTTGCCTGGAAAAAGAGACCAACCCCTACCTTTCAGGAAGTTGTAAAGAGTGATAAGGTCACCTCTGAGTCTCCTTTTCTCCAGGCTGAACAACCCCAGTTCCCTCAGACGTTCCTCACAGGGCTTGTGTTCCAAGCCCCTCACCAGCCTTCCAGTACTGAAAGGTGCTACAAGAGAGCTGGAGAGGGACTTTTTACAAGGAATGTAGTGATGGAATGAGGGGGAATGGCTTTAAACTGAAACAGGGCAGGTTTATATTGGAGGGGGTATGTTTACACTGGATATTGGATATAAAGCATTCTTCACCATGAGAGTGTTCCACACCTGAAGACCCAGGAAGTAAAATGTTCCGCTGGCATGTGGATTTTGGTGATAGGGGAGGCAGTAGTTCTCCAACAACAGCTTAGAAATAGGGTTCTGCAAAAAACCTTAAATAGCTGTCTCAAGAGGCTGGAAGCAACAATTTTATTGCTAGCAGTTATGTACTATTTATGGCAAGCAGCTTTTTAAGGACTGAAATTCAGATTGTGGTCTGTTTGTTATCCCTAATAAAACCAAATATAGGAAAAGACAGCCCATCAGGACACAGATTTTGAAAACAAAATAAAAAGGTCAACAACACATCAGGTGTGATGGAGAAAAAGAAATAACTCCATAGTTAGTGCTTTAGCTTGTGAAAAATGTACAAACAAATGCCAGGAGGAAGAAATTGGATAGCACAATAAAGAAGATGAAAGGTTCTGGGGGAAAAATCAAGTGGAGCATGAAAACACAATACTGGTAATTAATACAAGTAGGCACAGGTGAAACAAAGCTTACAGGGGAAAAGAATACATAAGTCACTCAAGCTGTGCAGAGTCAGAGTGCAAATGAAAATTCAGTAGATAACACAAGGAAAGGAAAAATCAAACTGAGGCTGGAGGAACTTGAGATGTGCATTGACAGCACAACTGCGAGTAGGCAGAGCTAAAAGATGGATATATCTTCCTTTCTCTGGGAGGTCATGCAAGGACACTGCAAAGAAAATGGAAAACAACAAGATCTTTAAGAAAATATAGAAAGGAACAGAAAACCACTGAGAACACAGCCTATTGATTATAAATTTCTGGAAACCATAGAGCCCATTAAAAATCATGGACAAAAAAATATATAATCCTATTGAAGATAAAATTGGGCTGTTCTGAAAACAACCAGATGACATCTTATTAAAAAGCTCAGAATTTCCTTTTTTTCACTCTCACTCTCCTTTTTTTTTTTCCTGTGGGCAGAAAGCTCCTTCTCATCTAAACAGCAAATGAAGCAATTTTGCCCTTCCCACTTTTGTAAAAATGGTTGGGCAAGAAAGGCAAAACAGCATTAGTCACAGGAGATATTATTTCTGCAATAATAAAAGGAAATCAGTTTTTATTATGAATCTAACTCAACTGAAAATGTCAAAGTTTACCTCTGATTTTGGCAGGCATTTCTGAATAGTGACTGTGTGGAATTGTACTGTGTTTTCCCCTTTTGAAAAGGTCTCCTCTTCAGCATTTAACCAAACGAGGAGAGGAATGAAATTTATTTATGGAACTTCTCCTGGCTCCTATTTTTTTTAAATCATTACATCTTAAATATCTGCTATCTGCATTAGCCTCTATGTCTATCTGTGTGTTAAGAAGCACCTTATTTACAATAAGGTAAGCTCAAGAATCAGTTACTTTTAAAGAAAATGCTCAATTTATTGTGATACTTATTGATGTAGGCTGTCCATGTTTAAATACTTGTACATCAACTGAATCAATGTGGCTACAGGAAAATGCCTTAAAGCATTTATTCATTCTGTGCAGTGAAGCACATGAGGAAATTGAATTTTAATGACTAACTGCTTTAAACAGTAAATAGAGGAAATCCAAACTGTCATTAAGTAGACCTTCATGTGAAAAAATACTATAGCAATGCATGGAAGGCTGCTGCACAATTCCCATCGGATACACAGATTTGCTGAGATGCAGCTGACTGAATATGACACTTAGCAGAAAAGCAGCAAAGCATTTAAGTAATCATTTAAGTACTTTCAAGGAATTTAAGTAGAAAAAAATAAATAGAATAAAGCATGTTCATAAACTGAATTGTATCACATAGTTTGTAATATTGTGTGTATTTCATTTCAGTATTTCATTTCACAGTTTTTGACACTGTGAAATTGTTAATCAGACATTGAAAATAAAATAGCGCCTACACTGATTATGCTAAGTGCAATATTGCAGCCATTTTCCAGATTTATTTTCAGGAGAAACGCAAAATAAGCATCTACTTGCCACCTGTGCAGTGCACCTACTGTGACATTTTGGTGTGTGTAACAGTTTAACTTCTAATTACACGGGGCGTGCTCAGCTTGGACGAGAGCACAGCAGAACGAAGTAAGGTGGCATCACAGGCAATTTAAGTTCTATGAGTTAATTAAAGCCTGGAGCTCCCATGTGCATGCCCGGCAAGGAACATGACAGCAAAATTTCTGAGAGCTGTGCTGAATCCCTGCTGCAAGCTGGGAGAAAACAGAAAAAGGGTTTTCAGAGAGGAAAACATAGCAGACACATCATGTCCTTGTATCTTTACAGGAACATTTGGAAAGTGAATCAGGGTTCATTACACCTGAAAGGGAAGCTGTGAGATTTGGTTTATGTCGTGATACTGCCGTGATATCAACCAGCTGTGAGGGAATCTGTTTGAAAGCAGTATTTAGGGTAAGAAAAGCCGACTGGTGTGGATGCAGCACTTAAGATGGAGACCACAGTATACGTCAAATGTTGTAGCAGAGCAGAAAGCTGGTTCTAGCTCAGTTTTATCATTTTCAAAACTATAACTTTCATTTTTACACCAGTAAATTTTCTTTTTTGGAGACCACAGAATTTTCTTTCTATGGTTTCTTAAGATACTTCTTTCGTCTGTAGTAAAGTATATATTTTATTAGTTTTGACATGTTAAATCATTCACACAGCTCTGACTAATCACCATTTGTTGAATAATTTTTACATTACAAACCTCTCCGTTAATTTTCCAGGGTAATTGGAAGGTGCAATGAAAAGTTTTACAAAGTGTTGCCCTATTACTAGTTCAGCGTGTTGCCATATTCAAATCCTACAAAGCTAGGGAACACTTCTTGCAGAGCTTTAGAGCAGTCTCTACAAAGTTCTATTTATATTCTTACACAGCCCTTATCAATGTGACATCTGACTACTTCCCAGGCCCCTATTATGTGATACAGCTACCTTACTTTATTGGAATGCTCTTACATAATTTTTCTGCTTGGAAGAAATGAAAGAATGTTATTTTGGGGTTATTTAAAACTACCTATGTTTATTTTTAGCTGGAGAGGTGCCTCTTGCACAGGGAAAACGATGCTTTGAAGCAATTCTTCATTCCATCAAGAGCTTATTGTGTAACTGCAGACCATTACAAAACACAGGGCCTAAATAAATACCTATTCCACAGACTGGGACTGAATTTTGCCATGTCCTGAAACCAATCCACTGTCAAAGATTGAACTGTTCATAGCTGTGAAGAAACCTTAGGTCTTCACTGACAGAAGACATGGAAATCTTGGGGAAAAATAAATTACTGGTCATGTTCTAGAGAGATCAGAAATAAGAACTGATAGTTGCAGTCACAGTGACAGATCATCTCCATGAGAAAATTAACGGGGAAGTCTTAATAAATACACACTAAAAAGAGGGTGAAACATTATGTTTGCATTACACATTAGCAGCAAAAATATGAGAAAATCTGCATAAGGTACGTTAACAAATTTCCAGTGATAGTTTTTTGTTTAAAAGCTATTCATAAAGACCTAAGTGCTACTAAGTTTGCATGTATCACATATCTGTTTTATTCAGAAATTATATGGTGTTCTGTCTCAGAAATTTGACTGAGAATACTTCTATTTATGAATAGTTTATAAGTGGCACCTCAAGGTTTAGCACTGTGTGACTCCTTCCAGACAGATGTCACTCTGGCTGATGCTTCTGTGGAGTCTAGAATTCAATGGTTCTGTCTCTGTGTCTCTCTGCCAGACAAAAACTGCAAAAAATTGTGGAAATATGAGCTCTCTTTTATTATGTATTTCTAAATGAGTGTAGAACCAGCAGATTTATGGAAAATAATAATCAATAAAGAAAGTTTCCTGAAATAAGATTTATTTTCTTTTTGTTAATTTGTTTTGCCTTGAGCCAAACAGTTCCACAAATCAATTTCACTATCAGTAACAGACACAATCATCAAGAAGCTAAATGGCAGAATTTGTAAGTATAAATGACCTGACCTGGAATAAGTGAAGAAAGATGGCAATAAGTTCCAAGAATGCAATGGTTCCTTGCAGAGTTGAAAAAGTACCAAAAAAAAAACCCCTCCCTGCCACTGGTTAGTCTAGTATTAGTGTCCAAATCTTGAAAAGCAAGTGTTGGACATTTTTAAACACTGTCCCTATCCCATATAGGCGTTGTGTCAGAGCCAGGTATAGCCATTGTCATAAAACACACAAGCAAGTTGCAGATATCACTGAACACCCTTTCCCAAGTTCCAGGGCTGCCCTCTCTTCCGTACCAGCTATTGAAACCAGGTCAGCATATGGGAGTACATCCATGACGAGTGATGGCAGCACAGGGCTCACCACCATTGCCAGAGTCAATCTGCTCGGAACAGAGCTCACTGACCCAGGCTGCTTTTGCCCATTTGGTCAGGAAGGAGTTTTAAAAACTGAAATGATGCCCCCTAAGAATTAATAAAGTCACAAGTGAGTTGTTGTATTTTCCTCTTGTTCCACCCACTGCCCAAAAAAAAGGAATGACATTCCCTCACTGGTACGTGTCATGGTGTGCTCCAAAAGCAGTTACATTTCATCACACCTTGAACACAAATCTTTCATTGCACAGGAGTCAAGCACCACATAGAATCTTAGTTTGCTTTGTCCCAGGCCTGCCACAAACCATGAGGTTTTTGTAAAACCCAGCAACACAATTATAAACCAAAATACTGTTCTCCACTTGTAAACAGCCGCTGCTCTGAGCTTGACATTTCCAGAGTCTCAGATCTCCTTGATAAAACTAACCTTGAAAAGAACCTCCACCAAAACTATAGTTATGTTTTTACAATCCAGAGAAAAGCTGCCAATACTGTGATGCTCCATAATACATAAGGCCAAGAAGTGGATAAAAGAACTTACTTCCTTTCCTCTAGAGGCAGAGCAGTACAGGCAGATACAGCATGGAAAAGTGAAGCTGAAAGAACAAAGGCAATACTGAGCATTCACAGTCACAGCCTGCACTGATGGTCCCAGGAAAGTTTTCAGACAGATTTCCTCCAGGACCCCTGTGAAAATGGCCTCAAGGGTTTTGCTGCCAGAGTCTCTTCTCTGCTTTTCTACCCAGTCAGTCAGATGCAGAGAACAGTTAGCCTTTTTCTTATATTTGATTTGCAATTTGAAGCTGTAGTCCTAAGCTATAGCTAGATGTACATTGAACATACATTATTTTGCAGCAAACACTATAACCACTCCCGCCTCCTCTTGCCTGATGACTTCTGGCTCTATAGAAAAGAGCTTATCTTTGAACTCTTCTGGAGACTGGAGGAAGTGCTTGCACTTGGTACAAAAGTTTCCCACCACAGCAAAGACACAAATAAATAACTGCAGATTGGTCTCCCTCCCCCAGACACCAGCTCAGAAAATAAAAGATCTGTTTTTCTTCAGCATAAAAAGCAAACCCATAAATAACCTATTGAAAGGGACCTCTCTTCCCTTAATGGTTTATAGATATATATCATGTCTATAGTTTCATTACCTTTCTCCCATCTTTTTTATCGCTCTCAAGAACCTCTGAGCTCACTTAAAAAAAGTGAAAAAAAGTCATAAAGTGACAAGTCCAGTTTTATAAGGAGTCCTGTCAGTCCTAAACTGGAAGGAGGTGATGAAAGAGTTTGGGACATTTCTGTTCTTTTTAGATTCTATAAAAAAATCAAAGCACCTGAGTGTGAAGGCTTAATAGGGCATAAAGCCATAGCTTATGCAACGTTCCCAGAGATTTTCTGCCGATTTGTTGTAAAGCAGTTAAGTTACATAGTAATAATGCAGACTTTTTATTGGTTTTGCATGATAAATGCCCAGGAGGAAAAGCCTTTTCGGCACAGAAGTACTGCAACCAAACTTGTTCAGCCCAACACAGGTAGATTCATCTTATTTTTTATGCTGTAAGACAGGTGACCTATAAATACGTAGAAAGAAGAAGTCCTGGAGGAAAAAGTACCACCACAAGAAATCTTAATTTCCATTTCATAACTAAAAGCCCGAAAGATCTGTGGTTTTTCATATTTTTCATTTTCTTTTATCACTTCTAACACATGGGATAAAGAGCAAGATCTCACTGCTCCTCTAAGGGAGGGCTTCTACTGAGAAAAAACTAAGGTCTCATGAAAAAAGCTTTGGTCTTTGCTCACATTTTTATGCTTCACAGGACTCCACAGTTTGCATGCTGTCAGCAGTAAATTCCTCTCACCCTCTTTGCTAGCAAGCTCCTGGAATTCAGGGAATGACTGGGAGTTTTCAACTTGATGGGATGGAGAGAGCTGATAAGAACAGAGCTCTTGGTTCCTCCAGAACCATGGACCAAGCCTTTCTTTCTTCTCAAGCCTCCCTTCCACACAGCTTTTATCAATCTGCTTTCTAAATTTGTTCCAAAGCTCTGTTACTGACTGAACTCCTGCTCTCAGACTGCAGGTCTGCAAGCATGAAAAATTCTCTTGTCTCTATCCCCAGGGCTGAGACCCCTGTCTCCAGGGAAATACAAGCAGTCCTGCTGGAACAATTTTTATGCCAGCTTTATCCCACGTGCTGTCAGAAACATTGTTTGATAGCTCCTGCAAGGAATTATGAACATGAGTGTGCTGAAGATGATTCACAATACTCCTCTCCAGCTCTCCTGTGCATGAGGGAGAACGTGTTGCCCTTTTCACAGCAGCTTTTGCAAGCTGCACTTGCCCCAGCATCTCCCACTGGGGTTGTGGCACAATCCTTCTCCCACACTGTCTTCAAACAAGATGGCAACCTCTTGGTAGAGGTTTTCTGTGCACCACTTGCTATATAATGTTCACTTCACAGACATCCTCTAGTTTTGACTATGACACCACTTTGCTTTCACCACCAGTCCTGGTTGCTTCTTTATATCTTTAACAGAATTCAGCATATTCCTGGTTCCTGGGTAATAAAGATTGCCTTTTTGGTTTGGGTAGCCCTAGCCCATCCAATATGTTTATAATAAATGGAAGTTCCGACCTTCTGAGAAAATAGAACATAAAATTCCTTTTCATCTACATTATCTTTCACAGCTCCAAAAATATCTTTTGTTTTAGAAATGTTAAAAATAATTTGTAGTGGTAGAAATTCATGACAGAGCATTTTCAGGTAGTCTAGCTTCAGTCTCCTACCTCATTCTCCCAACTTTGAGTATACATACATCTCCTTTTTTAATGACAATTTTGCAGTTTGTTAAATAATTATATGTTACTGAAGTTCGTTACACTCATTAGTGTTATGTAATATAGGAGTTTCTTCACAGAAGGAAAAAAGATAATATATACTGTTAAATGTTATAATATTGTTATAGAATTGTGCAAACAAGTTTTCGAGCAGTTTAAATCCCACATCTATTAAAATTTCATAAGGTTGTGATCAGCAGATCCCTAATGTATCGTTACAGTATTTTATCTGTTACCTACACTTTTAATGCAGTTTGACTGCTCCTATTTTTCAAATATAAAACAAACCAAAACTTTTATTCCAATATCTTTCTTAAATGGAGATGTCATACAGTAGAGAATCTGTGGATCACCACTGATGACAAATCCTTAGTTGAAACACACTGTCCCAGTTCAAGGGCATGAAAAGACTGAGCGTCCCAGTTTGCCTGGCTTTGCAGTGCAATCTGTTACTCCCTTTCCTGAGTACAGAAGTGCTTCATGACCTTTCGTACTTCCTGAATTTTCAGTAAAGTTTGAAGAAATGGCCTCTGCAATGAATGATAAATTTAGCTACTTTGTCTCCAGCAATCACTGTTAAATCTGTCTGAAATTTGCTTGGTTCTGTAAAGGGTCGTAGCACTTTTTCCACATAATAGATTGATTAAAAAAAAAAGCTATTCAATGTTGCTTTGGAAATTAGCCATACTGAATCCACAAAAATGGCATGTAGGTAATGCACCTAAACCATAGCTGAAAAACCACAATCACGCATCATGCATTTAATGTGGCACCCCAGGTCTAAGCAGGAGGCATCTAAAGGTAAATGTTCAGCCAGGTTCAGCATCTGCTGCGGAACCGAGAAGTCCTGGTATTTTTTGCTGTTTAGTCTCATTTGTTGTTTCTGAAATTGCAAGGCCAAGCTCATAAAATCTGATGTAGTGTATTGCCAGACCTCTTTGTTAGAGCAATGAAGTTGTCTTTACTACCATAAGTGATAAAAAGCATATTTGCAAACCTCTGCCAAAAGAACTCAGATGAATCTATTTTCTGTTGAACTGAGTGCAAGACTAGTAATCCACAAATGAAAATCTCCTCATGTGTCTCTTTTCAGTGTTTGTTTTGAGACAGGATATTTTCCTCAAACGTGTGTTTAGTTGGGACATATTTTATTAAATTCCTGCGTAGAGATTGCATAGTCACATATCTGCTAAAGATAATTTGTTACACAACTTCATAGACTACAGTTTATTTATTAGAGCACATCAGGAATTGTTCAGGATCAAGTTTTTAGGGACGATGATAATGAAATTAAAGACATTTTTAACCTTTTCAACAAAACATGGAGATCTTCAAGATTTTCAAATATTGCCTTGATGCTGTTCAGTTGAAAGCTTACAAGTTTGTTTCTGCAGAAGGGAGAGGAAAGACATTTCAAGACCAGTGGAGGTTTAGTATAAGGTAATGGGGTTTGGTTTTTCTTCATTGGCTTTGGGGTTCTTTTAGGAAGGGAAGCTAAAGAACGTTCCTAAAATAGCGAGAAGTCACTTTTAGAATATCAGTTTCTTTATCTTAGGAAGGGTCAGTTTAAGAGCCCATTTTTAGGAGATCTCATTTTTAGGAGTGATTTTAAGGGGCATTTACTCTATTATCCACTTGATTTGCTGACAATAAGAGAAGACCTTTCCAATGCACAACCAAAAACCTTCACATTTACCTAATTTATTGATTTGATTCTCCCCATGGAATAATTGCATCATAAGATTTATTCTCTCTCTTGTTACTTTGTTTGATAAAGTCCAATATCTGACTCCGTCACATCAGAGAAAGGAGTCAAATATACTCAGTTATGAAAGGAGAAGATGAAAGTTTCCAGTTTATAATATCATAACTGGGCATCATTCCCAGTTCATGAGCTAGAGATAGGGGCTTCTGAACAGACTGTAGGTGCTGTAAATACTCATTTGCATTTGGGAAGACACTGAATATCCCTTGAAATATGCATGAAATAAATATTTTTCTTGGTTTTTTTTTCATCTGTTCTCTGGATCCCAAAAACAGCAGTTTGTGTTTGGAGGGTGGCCGTCCAAAACCCTGTGTGCTTACATTAACTAAAAATTTATATTTGTTTCCTTAATGACTTAAAATCTATCATTTTAGATGCTTTGTGAGCATAAATGCCTAAGGAAAGAGCAAAGCCATTTCCTACTGTAGTGTCTCAACCCCGTTTCAAGCTGTTATGGCTTAATCACACACTGAATCTTCCATAAATTCCAGGACTTGAAAATACTTCTTTCAGCATTCACTTAACTAGAAAAAAAGTAAGTTGAAAAAGATAAAGTTCTTATGGTTGAAGAACATTAAAAGTTAAAAAAAAAACCTCAAGCTCAGAGTATGTTTATATATAAAAATGTACTAAATGTATATAAATTTTATATATATATATATATATACAAATCCCACAAACTGTAGATTCTTTTCTTAATTTTGAAAACTGTTTAGAGTTCTTAATACCAACCATTCTCTATGAAAAAGGGAAAGAGTATCTAGCCACAGGGTTGTGTATGCAGTGGAAAAACAGTTGTCAAATACATACTAAATAAGACCCTGCCCTCAAAGAATCTAGAACAATTGAAAAGGAAGAGAAATAAAAATAAGAATATGGTTTAGACTAATTCAGATGCATAGTTCTTAGCTAGTAGCAAACCACACATTTTCTAGTTATCTTTAAGGTAGTCCAGAAATTTATCTCTGTGCTGCCTGTTTTTCTGAGGTGCTCGAAGGGATGTGAAAAACTGATAACAACACAGGGACAGCCTCAGCTTGTATCCTTCCCATAGCCCTTCAAAATATATTACTCAGAGTGACAAGAGATGTAAATTTTGGGGCCACAAAGCAATACCACCATTTGGTTACACAACTTCTGGATGGGTAGCCTCTGTGAAAAATCTTCTTTTTTCTGCTCTCCTTGATTAAAGTTAATTCATGCAGCCCAGATGACTACAGAATTATCAAACAGTCTATTTGTAAGGATCTGCTAAAAGCTAACATGAAATTGTCAGGAACAAACCATGTCAAAACAACCTAATTTCTTTCTATGACAGGGTAAGAGGCCTCATGAATGGGAGAAGAGCAAAGGATGTCACATATCATGAGTTTAGTAAAGCTTTTGACACTGTCTGACATGACATTTGCATAGGAGAACAAAAGCACTGGCGTGTGGGTAAGACAGCTCTAAGGTCAGCGTGCAGCTGGCTTGAAAATGCTGTGAAACAAGAAGATACCATTTGTTTATCGACAAAATGGAAGAGGGAAGCAAGAGGGATCTAACAGAGGTCTCTCCTAGATCCAGTACTACATAGCGTTCGACTTAATAATCTTCCTGATATTGAAGTTTTGAGTTTGGAGGGAGGGTCACCGCTTTGGAAGGCAGGATTTCATTTCAAAACCATTTTACTAAACTGAAAAATGTAAAAGAATCATATGGTGTAATTCAACGCAATTGAATGAAATAGCAGAGGAATGATGAACAACGTGAATTTATACTGAGCAACAACTAATCAGGCACAGGACTATCCAGAAAAAGAGAAGAAAAAGTAAGAAATCCTGAAAATATTACAGTGCAAAAATCAAATGAAGAGGAAAGGAGGTGAAAGGCTACCCAGCAAGGTTGTGGAGTCTCTTTCTCTGAAGATATTCAAAACCAAGCTGGACACAACCCTGTGAAACCTGCTCTAGGTGAATCTGTCTTAGCAGGTGGGTTGGACTATCATCTCCAGAGATCCCTTCCAATCCCAGCTTTTCTGTGATTCTGGGATTCTGTGATCCAAATATGTCAATTTGCTAGAAAGAGGAAAATCATTAAATGTTCTTGATACCCTTTGGGATAGGATAGAAGTGCCCTTGTCTCACAGTGAGTCCAATATATTATGATGCAGCTCATTGGAACAGAGGAAAGGAGCAGGGCTGTCTAAGCCCCTTCCAGTGCCTTTTGCTTTGATTTCTCTGAGATGCAGACATACTAGCTGGGATTTCAGCAAGAAACTTATTGTTCAGGGAGCAATACTACGGCTGACATTACAGGCTGCTTAGAGTATCCCACCTTCACACTTTAACTTCCTGCACTGGAAATCACACCAATAAGGACCATGACATCAGCTACCTTACTGGAAGAGGAGCAGTGAGAAATGGCAAATGTGCATATTGAGATTGATATAGATTGTGTGGAGACAGCCCACTGTAGCTTAAACACCCTGGATTGTGATGCTCCCTGGCACTATGACAGCAGTAACAATGACAGTATGATTTGCATTGTATACCTGCCTGTGTATAAAATGGAACCTTAAAAATTTCCTCTCCTGGAAATCAGGATTAGACTTCTCAGAAATCTCATATACATCTCTCATTTACATCTCTCAAACATGTAAGACAACTGAGCCGCTTTAGTCAATCCCAAATAGGCTTTTCTTTTATTATGATTTCACCTTAACAAATACAAATCAAGGTTTAAAATCCATCCTAGATCAGAGGCAACATAAAATTTCTCATTTAAAATAACTGTAAAAAAATTTTTGACTATCCCACTCAATGGTAATTTCATGGCAGATCAGTTTACAAGCAGTAAAAAAGCTCAATTTCTGGCTTTAGAATATCTTTGTAATAACTTTCAGCCTCAAACACTTCACTTCAAAAGTATTTTAAGAGTAAAACAAAACATTACTTACCTACTCTGTAGTCTAACTGGAATTTCTGAACCATGTTACTTTAACTATTTTCTGCTTCAAGTAACTTTTCTGCTTTCAAACTCAAGATGTAACCATCTTCTATATTTTAATACATATTTTATCCAAGAAAAAATAATAGAATGTGATAAGAAGCACTCTAATAATGTACGAATCTCTCTTCAAAATGAAAAAGCCAATGTCCTGACTCAGTAGGATTTCTATTCTAAACATATTCACATATCTCGTATTGCCCTAATATGAGAGTATCTCACATTCATTAAAATACTTATCCACATAGGCCTCAGCATCCTTTAGAGGAGTGTAACTACTCACATTTCTCAGGTGAGTAAACAGGGATCTAAGAGCATATATTTGGCATCGAAGCACCAAACTTCTAATTATTCAGCCATCTTGTGGAATCCCCAAGCCTGATTTAGGTAGACTGTTTCCCTGCACAATGGGTAGCAAGGCTCGCTTGTACTGTCACTGTAGCATAACAAGTCGTATATATAGGAGAGACAAGGTTTGACATAAATTTATACCAAAACCATTGATGTTTTTGTTAAAAAAACCCACGTTACCTCACAGTGAGAAACTGGGAGTATCTTAGTGTGAAACTAACAAAGCATATGGTTTCCTAGAGTGAGGAAAAGGGGTTGAGTTACCTAATGTCATCCATCCAAATCCTGGGCCAACCTTGTCCTTTTTTAGTTGGGAAGTGAAACTGGAACTGACAGGGATCAATTTGTCCCCTCTGCAGGTACATCACAGAACACCCTCTTTCTACTGTTCCCTTCAGTTCTCATGATAAGCATATTACTTCCATACCAGCTGGGTCTGTGAAAACACTTAAAATCTCTCTTCCTCATGTCCCACATGACTTTTCCTACCTTCAGATCATGCAATCTTATTGGTGATGAAGAGTAACTCCCTCAGTTTGCTATTGAAGCTGTTCTAGTTCCTGTAAATAATAAACCCATGACTATGGAGACTAAAATCAAGGTCTGTTTACATCTCAGCTGGGCGCTGTAACCATCAGACTGCAGAATCTGTTTGCAGCCCACCATCTGGCTCAAGGTTTATTTCAATATTCAGCAGTGTAGATCAACTTTGAAGGCAGAGGAAATGTGAGTGCCTTTGGAATTTACTAGTATAATTTACAGGGACCAAGAAAATCGAGGTAGCTCTGCAGTTAGACAGCAAGAGGATTTTGAAGACCAATATTTTGAATTTAAGCAACAATAATTGGCAACAAAAATTATTTTGTGAACATAGTCTGAAATGCCTTGCTCAAAGTCACAGTATGCTGAATTTGTTGCAGAAAAGGGCTTCTGGGTTGTTTTAGTCCCAGGAAAGTATCTTCATCATTGGGCTTTCATTGTCTCCTGAATTCCAGCTTCTTTTGTGACATGATATCTTTCCCTCCCTGCACAAATGCATACAATTTTGAAGCATTCATAAGACAAAATAAAAAAACAACAAAAAGAGATAAAAAAGCAACTATATAAAGAAACCTTTCATTACAAATCCTGCTGCTGTTACACCTTAGAATGAAAGAAATTATTACAATCTCACACAGCCAACCCAGTTTATCATCTCCATTCAACCAATTTCCTTTTCTCCTTTACGCTGAAATTAAAAATATTTTTATCATTTGCAATTTACAATGCATATTAAAAAGCTTTTTGCATCATCTGTAACAAGAATTACATCAAAAGTTGTAACAACTGTTGTGAGAAAATTCAGTACGTGAAAGCTCAGTTAAGACTTTCAAAAGCAAGCATAAACCCAAGACAGCTGTTCCCAATCTAGTAGAAAACATCAAGATATTTCTAAATACAAATTGAATTTTAGTGTCCTCAAGCTCTGAGTTGCCCCTTTGAAGAGGCAGATCCTTTCTTATCGTAAGAGTAAGCAATTAGAAATTTTGTCCTTTTACTGCATCTTATTTATACATTTCTATGCAAATTACTTTCATTTTGTTATTGAAAACATTTGTTTGGCAATGTCTTTGTGCTGTTGCAGAAGTTTATACATGATTTCAAGAGAGCAGTATTTGGGAGTTTTAATATTTTTTGTCCATTTGTTCATACTGAAGTTCTATTTATGTCAATAGGGAAGCAAAGTCCAGAGCACATCACAGGAATCATGCCAGGATAAGATTTTTTCCAGAAAAGAAAAAATTTCTATGTCTGTCTACAAGTGCATAAGAAGAGACAAAGTTCTTTCTGTGCTCCATGAGGAAACAAGAAAGCTTGGTTGATGTGAGGGAGGTATGAGCAATAATCAGGCTGATTTCATGATGGTACCTGATACCCACAGGTTTGACATTACCTTAGCAGCCCCATCTGCTTCCTGGGGGATGAGGAGACTCTCACCAGTCAAAGTGGTGCTGTGGCATATAGACATTACTTTATGTCCTTCAATCTAAAGCAAATACATTGTAGAAGTGTTATGGTCTGAAAAAATAAACACTCATTTGTCTTCAGACTCCAGAGACAACTCTTGGCTTAACTCCCACTCCAGTCTGCATTTTGGGCAGCTTTCCTTACAGTCTCATAAACCTCTATTACATAAAGGAATTTAATTATTTTTACATTTGGGCTGCTTGAAAGGCTGATATTCAACTTGCTAACACTAAAGAGAATTTTATTTAGTCCCTACCAAAACACCAACATAGCTGCCAGTACAGTGTGTGGGCTGTATTTACAGATCAGGATTTAGATTAAATTCTTCATCAGCTGTGCAAAGCACAGCGTGCTTTTCAAGAAACATAACTGCCACGTGAAAAGATAATACAGTGGGCAACTTCCGTCTTGTTCTCAGCCTCCTTCCATGGGAGGGGAGGGTTCAGCCCTCAGCAGATCTGTCCTCCAAAAGGGATAGAAAATTTTTAAAGCAATCACGTCAACTGTTCACCTTTAAGAAACTGATGTATAAAGTCATATGGACTAAGCTGTGCACAAACACAGGTCCATGGTATGTGAACAGAAAGTCATGTGGGCAAATGCCACTTCCATTCCATGCACAACATACTCAACTTCCATTTAAGAAGCTTCAGTTCATTTTCTGTGTTACTGCAAAAATGCTCAAACTATTCAACCTGCAGGACAACATACAAGGGTGGGAATGTCCATCTGACTGACTGCCCTTGCTCTGCTGCCTTGTACTGACCAGAGGGGTCTCATCCAAATATGTACATTTGATTCATCCAGCAGTGTGCCTGTAGTGAGGGTCTGAGTCCAGTAGAGTGTAAATGGAGACTGTCCCTGCTAATTGATGTATTTTTTGTGTGAATGGGGAGGAAAAGGAGAAATGCAGGTTTCAGAACAGGCCACTTGCTTTTGGGATGAACGAGCTTCATATTAAACTTCCAGCCTGACAGCTAAAAATACAGATTTCAAATAAGTGAGAGACAGAGGCAGGTCTCACCTAATCAGGAATTTTGAGGATGTGGATTGGACACTGGGGTCTGCAAGTGCTTCTGAGGGAAACAGGTGTCTTTGTGATGCCACCATGCAATGTTATGCTGAGATTAACAGTAGCAGAAAGGCTAGGGGATGGAGGAAAACTCACTGCTGCTGATATAGTCACCAGGGACTCTAATGGCTCAGCTGCTCCAGGCTTTGTTGTGTGGAGACCATGTTGGAGAAACAAGGCTTGAGACATCCGTTTTGGTCCTTGTGTTAGTTTCAAAAAGGTGTCCTTTCCTGGACCCAAACCTTGCATTGTGTGACCCAATAACAGTAGCAGGTCTTGGGGGGAGATCTCCATCATGGCATACAGCAGTAGGATAGTTGCCTCTATGGAGAAACCATCAGTCCAAAGTATGTTTTCTTCGCAGTGCTGCTGAGAAAAGAAGCAGAAAATCAGACAGAGCTAAGCTCCATGCGAGATGGACTCTTGTGTGATTCTGCATTGTGCCCCAGTCCACAGGACCTCAACTGTTGAAAATTTGAGGCAGAGATAATTCTCATGTAACTTATTTTTTGGTGTGTTTTCACTCCCCTGATACTGTGTGTGCTGCCTCCGAGTTCTACATAAAACACAAGAAAACCCTCGGTTTTAAAGTGTTGCCTGTATGTTTGTCTGGAGTTCTCATATGATAGCTCCAATCCACCTAATTTCCAGTGCTCTTGTTTGAAGTGGAAAATATTTTTAGCTATTAAAGTGATCTGATTATTTTAAGAAAATAGCCTTTTATTCAGCAGATACAAATTACTATCTTTTTAGTATATATCTCTGGTTTTCATACTTTCGGTATTCACTACAGCGATATTAAACAGCAGCATTGTTATATTCCTCCAACAATGCAACTTCCTCAGTTGAAATATGGTGTGTCTAACAGGGTCTATTTAAGTTTTGATAACTAAAAGAGAGAATAAAGAACAAATAGGCTGCTTCTCTGTGTGTCTCTTGTTTCCTTTAATATTTTGCTAGGAGGCAAACAAAACTGAGCCTTACTTATCCAGACCTCTGCCCTATTGTGTCTCTTTAAATTAGATTTGCTGCAATGCAGTATTTTGTTTACTCTCCTAGAAATGAAGGACAGTGCTAAGTTGCTACAGAACCAGAGACTGCAGCAAACAGTCCAAATGTTTGTGATAGCTCGTGGTTTTTTTAAGGTTCCCTGTAATTTGAAAATAAGGTTTAGAAAGGTTTTGTGAAAAAATAGCATGGCTGGAGATGTAAAATATAGTTTAAGCTTCACAAGGGAGAATAGAGAAATTAGTCATTCTAATTCCTTTGTAAAAAAAGGGACGGTAAAGGTAGGTGGCAACACCAATGCTAATATAAGGCATGGGGATTACATAAAGAATAAAAGCTACTTATCTGTTATTTAAGTTGCTACTTTGGGGATTTTAGACTAATTATAGCAGCTGAGAAGGTTTTTGTGGTGCTTTTTCACTGCTCAGAATTACCTGGTTTTTTAATGGTTTAGAGTATAGGTGCTGCATGGACAAGAAATTAGTGCTTTAATTACTGACGAGGCACACATTATCAGGTGCACATGGTGTTTATAATGTACACATATGCATAGGTAAATACTGAGAAACAGAAGGTTTGCATGTTATACCAGGTCCAACAAAGACACCCACATAGGAAGACAGTTGCTGATAACGTTTGGTTGTTTGCAGGCTTTGCTATCTCCCAGCCATACACTGGAGATATGATCAGCTGATGGCCTGAAGTCTCAAGCAGATCTACTTTTCAACGAAAAAAATAACCCATTTTATTTATAGAAGACACATTTTGCTAAACATTTACAGGCAAATGTGCAAACATATGTTTGAAAGAGTTAAATACAAAAACTGTCTAGAGATGGTCAGTAGCCAAACACAGAGAAAAGGAAGAGGAAGATGACAAGGGAGTGCCCAAAATGATGGGAAGCAGAGTATGTGCAAACCCCAAAACAGAGTAGGAACAGAAGCTCTTTGCTTCCCCCTTTAGGGGAAAAAAACAGTCTGACCAGGTCTGATTTGCATATATTATTTTTATTATTATTCATACGTCAGTGCACTCCATGAGACTCTGTTCTCTGCTGTGCTCTGTTTCACAAATTATGTATGTAAACACTTTTGGAAAAACAAATGGTGAAGAAATTGTGAGAGGTAACCACTAAAGAAAAGAGGTCACCCTTAATTACAGTTGTCTCCAGTTGGGTAGGAGTTTTATGGAGGTTTAGTGCCTGTTTCTTTAATGTATTATACAGAGATCAGTTGGTACCGTTCTGCTTCTAGCTTTTAATGGGATATTACAAATAAGGTAAAATTTTTAGTGAAATCTCTTCCTTGTTCCCTTTTTTCCTTCCTTATTCTTCTTCTCCTACAGTTACACGCAAACTTTGTTTGCCCAATGCTATTTGCAAGCTCTTTATGAGATTTTCTCTTTGGATTTTTTTTCTCCATCTTCATCTCTGTTTGTTCATTTCCAGTGGAGATATAAATGAAGAACACTGAGAATATTTTTAGTATCAGATTTATATAAGAAAATCACTATCCATCCTGACTTAGACGAAAAAGAAATAAAATTATAGTCACTAGTTTAAGATAGAACTTCATCTCATTTACTCCCATCAACATGAAAGCACAGACAGGAAAATGTAACTGAAATAAGGAATGGTTTCTTACAAAACCTCACCTATTGCACAGAGACTGAAGTCTGAGGACAGTTATAGACTCACAAGATTCCTTTAGCCTGTCTATCACCCATAGCACAAGTCAAAGCAACTCAGGATGAGACAATTTTTCTAATCTGTCCAAAAAGTCAGCAAGTGCCACCAGTGAATGACTCAGAGCACTGGAAGGTGCATGAATAATCTATGTATATGTGAATGTTCCTCGGAATGCAAAAAAATCAATATTTCCATATGAAAGGGCAAATTTATTTTGATTTTTTCAAAAAGTTAAGGGTCACCCTCTGCTTTGGATGGGATACATCTAATCAATTAATTTTATACCTGAGTTAGTTGTCCTTAGTTCCCCTAACTGGAGAGGAAACACCCTCCAAAAATATTTCATCTCATCTTGAAGGAGATGTCTGAAATGGAGAATGACAGTGAATATGCCATAAATAGGTGTACTTCTTACTATTGACCATGAAGACAGACCAAAGGTATAGCTAGTTACAGTACAGGAGCCTAAAGTTAGACCAGCCCAGCACAGTATTTCATGTAATAAAAACCAGATCCTTGGAGTGCTGCTCATTTTTCATAATATCTTACTATTTAATCATAATTACTCATCGTTAGTAGGCTCCAGGCACAGCTACAGGACTTACCCTATTTTTCATCTACCTCCTCTTCCCACTTGTCTTTTGAGGAGGAGACACCACAGAGTACTGATGTTCCCTTTCATGCAAATGACTATCCAGGGTATGAAACCGTGGAATTATGTCTGGAATATAAAGAAAAGGTAATAAACTAACTTTATATTACACTCTGTGGAGCACCTTGTCAAAAAATCCCACCTGGTTCTGCTCTGTTATCCTGTTCACCTGATCACGTGACCGGCTTACCCTAGGCAAGATGGGATGAAAATCCTCACTAAAATTCTATTGCTTGTGGTTATAAAATCCCTTAATTCTGTGAGTTGAAGTAATTGTTCATGGTGGGATTCAACATAAGACTTTAGATTTTCAATTGTTACTCTTGAATAAGCATAAACTTTTAAAGATTAATTAAATATGTTTCTTTGTGGAGTTACCTTTTATACCTTCTAATTTCTTTTATTAATTTGTTGGAATCTGTATTTAGCCATGAATAAGCTAAAATAGCCAAGAGCTATTTGCACAATTAACGAGCAATAGGCTATTATTTTTGAAAATGTCATTTGTTCTAATTTCTTTGTTACCCTTTTTCATGAACATAATTGCAGATTTTTTGTACTGCTTATGATGGTAATGGATTTATTTATTTACCACAGATATTTTGAAACGTAAAAAATATTTTAAATTAATAAAATATTTTAAAAACAGAACAATAATTCAAATTTAGTACAATTTTATCAATAAAATTTTCCCCTTTAAGGCATATTTTTCTCAATCAATTTATGGATCAAAGCATTTATAGAAAGATTGATGCAAATTCAAAATTCAAAAAAAAGTTACAAAGTAAATTTAAGATGCATATACAAAAAAGAAACTATGTTAACAAATTGCTTTTAAATATTAAATTATTTTTCATTCAGAAAGAGGAATTCATCAAAACAAAGCTGTTCATAAGATAGTGCTGTTTGCTATGAGCACTTAGGACAACATTCTAAAAATACTGAAAACCAAACTTTTTAAAAGCTTTAAACTCTCCAAACAACCTGCATATACACTTTGAAAATTTAAAAAAACAAAGAAGTTTTTCTCTAAAATTGCTTTTCAATTTAAAATAGTGGAAAATAACAAAAAACTAAAAAAAACTGAAAAACTAAAAATCAAAATGGGACTGTTGAAAGCAATCAAAACAAAATGTTTTGACTGACCAACACAAATTCTCCTGTTTTCTCTGGCGAAGACTTCTGAGGATTTTATATTTGTCTCGCTTCAGCATAAAACACTTCCTATAACCTTAAAAATTCTTAGAATTCTTATAAAAACTATGAGACAAAAATTTCAAAAAGACAAAATAGTCAGAGGAATTGACAGATATTAAAAGCAGTAAAGTAGTTTGAGAAAGTATCCTTGCATTTTCAGATAAGTAAGGCTCATAGAAGTAAAAAAGCCATTTATGTGCATGTTACCACCAAGTCGTTCTGTGGTTAAGAAAAAAGAGGAAAAATCTTGTATACCTCCATGAATTGTAACTTCTTCAGTTACGCTGGAAATCTTTTCTTGTCTAGAAGTCAGGTGTCCAGTTGAAATTCTGTCTTTGAGAAGAGAGAAAAATCTCCACAGAGCAAGGCCTTTTCCAGCTTGCATTAGGCTGAATTGCCGTCTCAGGGAATATACCTTTTTTCTTTGGCTGTTAAGAAAATCTTGTCAATCAGCTTTGTATAACCAGATACCTAACTTTTATAGAGAGTAGATAATCTTCATCTAAATGGTCCTTCAGCTGTCCTTGCCTTTAAGTGTTTCTGGATTTTACTCTCCAGTGCTGGCTGGGCTACAGAACTACTGGTGAACAGTATCCTGGTGATGACTAACGGTAATTATGTTTTCTAAGGTGGATATGATGGATTATTGTAGTTCTTCTATGCAAAATCAGTGCTTCAGTTGGGGATCAGGCAGGGTCGAGACTCATCTAGGCATGGCAGGGAAGCAGCCAGGCATCTGATACCATAATGAAAGTAACATGACAACAGACTGATAAATCCAATTGTCCTCAAAGGAGATTTAGGTTAATGGAGGTTACAGGAGTGGGCAGGCAGTTAAGCAAAACTTATCATTTATGTTTTGTCTCCAGCCATGATTTCTTGCTCTTATTATTGCAGAAAGCAGGTGATCTCAGCTGTGACAACTACTTAGTTCAAAAAGCGAAGGTATCTGTGAAAATTCACAGACCCTGCTAGTGCAAAGCTCTACCTAAATAAAAGTCCAGGCAGTTTGAGAAGGCAACACTTTCCCTCCATCAAATCTGTGACTTTGACTGCTACACCACAACTTCATAATGAGCGATGGAGTAACATTTAAGGCAGTTTGAAGACAGAAGTCTGTCTACTCCAAGCCTGTTCATACAAACCAGAAGTCGGCAAGTGCTCTTTCAGTATTTTTCCTGTTTTTCCTGCTTCTCCTCATTGTGAAATGACATAGAGTGGTTCACTGTATGATGAGCAGGGGTGTTCACATCATGCTGTATGGCAGAGCGTCCATTCTTATTGTAAACATCATGACTCTGTGGCACATTCCTTTAGCCAAGGAATGCGTGGGTTAGAATCACAGAATCATTAAGATTGGAAAAGACCTTCAAGACCACCAAGTCCAACCTTTGACCAAATGCCACTGAGCATTTGGTCAAAGGCATAATGGCTATGTCACTAAGCCATGTCACAAATTGCCACGTCTACTTGTTTCTCAAACATTTCCAGAAATGGTGACTCGACCACTTCTAGAAGGACTTTACCAAGACTGGACATCGGAGTGGCAGTTCTTGGCCCTTGAGAAGCAATGCAGTTTCTGTTCCTCTTCAGGAGTCTTGTGGCACACAACTGCTTGGTGTGCTGGACTGTTGTGATTGTACTGTGGGACTCCTGAGGGACAGGGAGATGTCATGTGGGACAAGCACGTGTGATCAGGAGGGTTGTCCTGGGCTCTGCAACAAAATAAAATACTTTCCCATTGACTGTTAGAGGATCACAGCTGTGGTGCAGCACACAGACCCCTCAGGAGCGCCCTGTCATCACCTCTCATATTTTCATTGAATTTATTTATAGCAACAAAGCACCTTAGGAATTGGGAGGAGCTGGTGTGTGTGCAGGGTGTTGAGAGACCTGTGGCATGCAAAGAACCCCTTGAAGCTTCCTTTTATTTCCAGGTACAACTGACCAAATTCCCTATCCTGTTTTGATGTGCTGGCTACAGATATTGCACACGGAAAAGCAGGACAAGGGCTTCAAAAAAGTACTTAATTGAACATAAAATTGTTAGTGAGCAATAAAGAGTTGTAGTCCTCTGGTACAGTTGAGTGCTGATGTGTCTTCCCTTGTGGGAAACAGTATCTGCTGTATTCTGAAAACTTCAACTTCTGCTGCATCCATAAATGAGCTACACGATTAATTTTTCTCTCCCGGGGCTCTGCGGTGAAGGGGACCTCATCTGAGATCCCTGCCCTCTATTTAGCTGCTATCGCTAGCTTCAGTAAAGAGCCACATGAGAACTCTCTTCAAGACAAAATATGTCCATTGCATATTTCTGTGAAATCCTCAGTGAAAGGGACTAAACCATCCTTTCTGCCTGGGTCTCTCACTCTCTTTACTTCAGATTCAGCACTATTTTTATCTTCTGTAACAAGCTGTCAGCTCCTCAAAATATTGTTTGGAGGATTTGCAGGTAGAAAGAAAACTCTCAGAATCTGTCCTTTCCTCTGTTTTTCCATGGATGGTGGCAGGGACTCCCTTGCTTTTCATACCTTCAGGCCAGAATGTTTACAGCCACACTGGCTGAAGAGTGTCTGCACTGTAATTCCTACATTGTACCAGGATATTTTTATTTTTTACTCTTTGAAGAGTTCTTACAGAAAACCACTGGAAAGTGCTTAAGGAGCAGATTAGCATTTATCTGGCATGCTTCCCCTGAAAATGACATTTTTAATACCAGTGTTAACCCCTTGGTACTTTTGAACAGAAGTGACATTTAGCTACAAATCCTCTCTGCACCAGCCTGCATAAACAACATAACAGGTCTTGGAGAACTTCCACCTGGACTTCATCCCTGCCTCAATGTAACAGGGACACAAGTACTGTGTAGGATCTGAGGATGGAAAGACTGGGATGTATCCAGAGACCTTGAAAATGAACTATCAGAAGCCAGGAGGAGTGAAATGGCCAGGAGGTTTTGGATCCTTTCCTGATTGACTATAAAAAGATTTCATTTAAAACTTGACAGATAGACAGTATTTCTTCATTTCATAGACAGTGAGAAGAGCAGCCACTCTGGGAAGGTTTTCTCTCTACTGCTGGAAGAGAATAGAGCCAGTGGCTTTCCATAGGCTAATGTCTGTGACCTCAGAGGGTTTGGAAAATCGATGTTCGACAGAAAAACCTTTTATGAAATCATTCATTTATGCAACTTTTATTTATACAAAAACATTCAGTTATGCATAAATGCTGTAACAAAAGCCTGTTGGCAGAACAAATTCTGTTTATTTACTCCTTCTGTGTAAGAAGGATGACGGAAGTCCTGGTCCCAGCTTGCCCTGTTATCAGATACCCTTTTCAATTTTTTAGTCAATAGTGCATCTGAATTTACCTCTGGAATTTTAGGGTCAAATAAGTAAATACAGTAGAGCAGTGGCTACACCAGAGCAATTAAATTGACATGCTCTCAAATTCCCACAGCACATACCAAGGGACAGAACCATCATCCACACCTCTCTTACACACGGGCATTTCTTGACAAACACCTATTAAAATACATGCCTAGAATCCATCACCCAGTTCTTTGATACTAAATATATTTGAAATCAAACAATCCAGGTCATGCTGGAGCTCTCTCAGGGCTGTTGTAGAAGGCTGTAGCAAGGTGGGTGTTGGCCTCTTCTCCTAGGCAACCAGTGACAGGACAAGAGGACATGGCCTCAAGCTTTGCCAGAGAAGGTTCGGGCTGGACACCAAGAAAATTTTTTTCACTGAAAGGGTTTTTAAGCACTGGAGGAGCTGCCCAGGGAAGTGGTTGAGCCACTGGCCCTGGTAGTGTTCAAGATATGACTGGATATGTCACTCGGTGCCACGGTTTAGTTGAGATGGTGGTATTCGTTCAATGGTTGGACTTGATGACCTTGGAGGTTTTTTCCAATCTTAATGATTCTATGATTCTATGTGTTAGAAAGAGCAATTGTGTCTTTTTACACATTTCTCCATCAGTATGACTTCCTTCTACTGTACTTGCCCTACATGCCATAAATGCTGGAGATTTTTCGTTCTGTTTCTGACCCTCTTTGTAGAAAAGCTCCTAATCCCTGTACTATTATTTCCAACAGTCAAAGTTTAATCATAATTTTAGGGTAGCTGGTATTTTTTTTCCAGTTCACAGTTCTTGGGTCAATTTTGCACAAAAACCAACCAAACAAGGAAAACCCCACTAAACCACAAGCAAGAGATGTGTCACATAGATATTTTTTTAGCTATCATGACCATGGAGAAGATATAACTATTCACTTCCCTTGGGTTCAAGATCCAAAAAGAGTAATGATTACTATGAGCGCCTGATAGTTAATTTCTGGTCACTATTGCTTGGCAATCCTATAGTGAGTCTGCCCATGAGCCAAGCTGCAATCTGTGAGATTTCCAACTTGCCCTGACTGGTAGCTGATGCTCTTGGGAAAGAGTTGTTACTGGGAGCATTTGTCCCCAAGGTGAGGGTAACTGAGCCCAGTGAATTTCGTGCCTGTTTATAGACATGCATTGCACTGCAGTGAATATTAAACTAGCCTTACGCCTCCGTTTCAGGAAGGGGGTTTTGGGCATATATGACTTCAGAACTAGTCAAATGCTCATTCCAGTAAGCACAAAAATCTCTTATTGAGACAATGAACTGTTCATTATTGTCTCCTTTTAAAACGGAAAGAAAATACCCATTGAACAGAAGATAAAAGTGCTGTGGAAAGTTCTTTGTAAGGTTTTGATTTTTTTCTCTTGAGGTGCTTTGCTGAGAGCCAATCAATGAGATAAAAGACAAGGACAACAAATTCACCTTGAATAAAGCCCTTGAAATGTAACAATAAAAAGTTAAATAAAATGTAAATGGACAGTGAATTAAAATCAATAGACTAGTGGATGGCTGTATATAAAAAGTAATAATGCTATATAGATAGCAACATTATAGAATCACAGAAATACTTCACAATTTTGTTTTCCAGGACTGTTCTTTGATCATACAGGAATTTAAAAGTTACTTTAAAAGAAACACAGCATTTACTCTGGAAAAGATCTTACAGATGATCAATTTTAAAATGGACTAGGGCTTCTTAGATCCATTTATATCTATATTGATAGCTAGAGTGACTTATAGAATCATATAAGTGTATATGCTTACAAAAGTAGGAATTATGCCAAGAATTAAAATTATGTACAGCCCTTACAAGTTCATCCTTCTGAGGTTGGTTCTTCAAGGAAGATGAAGACTTACAAGAATACATTTAACTTAGAGAGGAAATCTCTGCTCCTTGGTGTGACTGAAAGAAAAACTGTAGGTGTTAGAAGCTAGAAATCCTTAAATTGAGTCATTAACCTAAAAACTGGAGGTGTTAGAAGCTGGAAATCCTCAAGTTCTGTCGTCAACCTAGCCCTCGTTCCTTTTGCAAGGACTTGATAGTAAAACTACAGATATATTGCAAAAACACATGAATTCATAAAAACCCACCATTTTTATAAACATAACTTATTTATACTTTTCATCAAACCATTATTCCTTTATCATTATTCCATTATTTATTCCTTTATCATCATTCCATTATCAGTAGCAATAGGCCCTGCTAAATTATTTTCCCCCATTCTTTCTTATAGACTCTTTTAGATATTGGAAGGTCTCAATAAGATCTCCCTGGAGCTTTTGCTTCTCCAGGATGAACAACCCCAATTCCCTCAACCTTTCCTCATGCCTTTTAGCATAATCACAAAAGCCATGGAAAGGAGAGAAATGAAATCATGTTGTGCTTTCTTAGGAGGTCATATCAATGAAGATTCTCATTTTGAGTAAAATAAGCCATGATTCATAACCTTTCTGCCATTATTCTGCCTTTTGCAGACTCTAACCACCATTTGAATATACTCACATTTCGTTAGGTGTCATACTATGATTAAAATGCTCTGGGGAGAGGAGACGAGAGTTTTTCAAGAAATGAAGGTGATGAGGCAAGTCAGACTACCTCTATAAATCTTGTTTGAAATGTTTACAGTATTTATAATACAAAAGTGACAAGTAGATGCAGATTTGGATCGTCTGTTCTAATCAACACATTATAAAATAATTCAGAATAATTTAAACTAATTAAAGTTAAAATAAATGGATTATTCAGTATAGTCATCCTTTAAAACACCTCATTGTATCAGGCTTTTATGCAAGTGCAGTAGATGATTTTATTCTTTTGGTTTTACAGTCTATCTTATTTGTGAACATCCCTCTAGTCAACTGACTATAAATTACAACATAAAACTGAGTCTAAAATTTCAAATTCACACAGAAATTCCTTCATTCAACTGGGTGAAAATTCATACCTGCATTTTATATATCTTATAGATATCTTACAGCATGTAAGACCTATATTTCTTAATTGGAACACAAGAAATGTGGAAGAGTCCCAAGTCTTGGAGTCTGGGGTGAGGCCCTAGAGCAAGTATCAGTAAGAAAATTTTCTGTCAATCATCCTACACTCCTCATGTAGTGTCTTGGGTTGTCTCTATAATAAATTAACAAAACCAAGCAAAACAAAACAGGAAAAAAAGGCAATGATCTCCTGGAATCAGAGAGGGAAAGAAACTGTGTCATTTTTATGTTAATTTCCACTTTCCACCTTTGTTGTCTAAAATTGCAGTCAGATACTGAAAAAAAGGAAACGTTTCTCAGAATCCATCTGTGCCTGTCAAACATGTTGCTGAAAGAGCACAGTATCTATCTCTAAAGGTGTTATTTGCCCAGCTTTGCCTGGTGTTTGCACTCAGAATACATCAGGGGACTGCATTTTCTGGAAAACTATTCTAGGAGATTTTTGTATTTTTCACCTACTTAAGTCAAACTTCAGAGATGAACTTCATCATCTAAAGTAAATAACTGCTGTAAAATGTCAAGTTTTCTCTTTGAAACTGTATTTCAGGAAAAAGAATGCATCACTTAAACACTAATAGCAATTAACTGCTCAAAATGCTGGCTCTTATTTCTCCATCACAATCTCAAAGTATTTGTGCAACAAATATTTTGATCAGCAGTATCTCTGCTGCAGATTAATTGGGTGCATATACACAAATATGTTCAGATGTACATATAAGTGGATAGGAAGATTACACTCTCCTCATGTGATTTCAGTAGATTATCTGTAATCCCAGATATTTATGTCATAATTAGTCATTCTCATGGCTGGGTGTTTTCTCTGGGCCGACTTAATGTTCTGGTGTTCTCAGAACACCCTTTCACTTAAATGCCCTCATCTGCACCCGTGGCAGCATGCTATGAATGCCCCCAGAAATGCTCCTGCACCCATGTGTCATTTTAGTTAGATTCAAAGGACCCTTTGGGGTAGGACATCAGGGATTTTTTCTGGGGACTTATATTGTTCATGACCCTGCCAGACATCATGACATTTTTGCATAGCCAGACTGTTTACACTGAACTGTGTGTTTAATGAAACAAAGTGCTTTTTTCCAATCTACACAGATATTTGACACTGCTTATTTACCAGATATTTATTATATCTAATTTGACAGCATTTTCCTCCCTTCCTCCAGGCTGAAGAAAATAAACCTCTCATAACTATTCTTCATGCTTCCTCAAAACATTGGAAGACTAGCCACAAGGGAAATAGGTGTTTTTGAATTGCCTGTCATTTACATTCTTCGTTTCTTAGTTTTTGTTTGTTTTCTTGCTTGCTTTGCTTTACTTAATAATAGTTTCTCTGTCTTCGAAACAATTTTTTTCAAAGTCTCCAATTATTTTTCATCTTCTGCATTTACTAATAAACTCTTTTATTTCCCAGATGAGTATGAAACTCTGTAGTTTGAACCTCAGACTGAAACACTGTAAAAAATTTTGAAAATTGATAGCCTAAAAATGCTAATTTTCTAAATATGCTGCTTATTTGCTTATGTTCAGAGCTTTATGCCTGCATTTTAAGACTACTTTGCACATTGGCAGTGCTGAAAAAGGACTTTATTTATAAAGTTAAATCAATCTTCCATTTGTGGGCCAGCTGGAATGACAGTGATCATTTAACGTGACTATAGATAAAAACTTTGACTTCAGTTGTTCAATCTCTGAATTTGACCTGCTGCTCCTAATTAAACTAGAGCATTTCTTTATAGCAAGGTATTGAATTGTAAAGACTTCAAATCAGATATATGTCTTTTGAGAATAAACACAAATGGTTATTTACTCTCATTGTGAAATTACTATCATTGCTACAATGCATATCATATTTTCAGTTAAAATTTTGCTGACTTAATGCTAACTCCTCTCAAGAGAGCAATCTTAGCCAAGTGAGAAGAAAACTGGAACAGCTGGAATACTCACTGAAACATTTTTCAGTGAAGGGATCCAGTGGCAGGTTCAGGGGTTTATGTGTTATAGGCTAACCAGGTTCAATGGATGCTGCGTGATCTGCCACTGCCAAGAAGCAAGTACCCTTCAACTCACTGATGACTGATAATAGTTCTCTCCTTCACCTCATCTTCACCTGACCAGACATGGGAAGCTCCCCCAGCCTGGTAGGTCATGTCTCACTAGACTTCATCTCCCCGGTGATCCTCACATTCTGGACTCCTCCCTTTTTCTCCCAGTCACTCCTCAGCTGTGGTGACCAGAAAGTGGACATAGATTTCCAGCTATGATCTCACTAACACTTCGTGTAATAGAGTGTCTTCTCTGGCTTATCTGTTACAATCTTCCTAATAAATCCCAATATGTTGTGGTGTTTAACTTTTTGTGGTGAAAGTGCACTTTTGGCTCATGCTTAACTTCATTGTAACTCCATTGTACCCTCCAGGTGCTTTTCAGCGGGATGCTACCTACCCATCTCAGTTTTCAATGAGTGCAGCTATTCCCCACACGTGAAAAACTTCATGCTCTTTCCTCTTGAACCCATTCCTGATATTTCTTAAGAAATCTCTGAACTGAAGCTCTACTCTCTGGTGGGAAATTAACCCTCTATAATCTACTGAGGGATAGTCTGTCTCACCATACAGACCGTTTATGAAGCTATTGAACATCATCAACCTCAGTACAAACCATTGGGATGCTCCTCTTGTCAGCAGCTTCCAAAGAGAAGTCAAGTCATGGATTAATATCCTTTGAGTCCAGCTGTTTAGACAATTTTAACCCATCTATCAATCCAGCAAGTTCCTCAGCTTCCAAAAGTGAACAGAGTGCAGGGGGAGGAGGATGTCAAAAGTCAAAAGCCCAACTAAAGCACAGTCTTCCTTTGTTCCTGTGACAGCCCTCAAAGGACTTCAGTCAATCTCAATGATTTTGCAGAGATCAAAATCAAAGATGGGCACACTCATGGCAGCCGGTACTCCCAGAAGCTTTTGGGAAATCCCCTATAGCCCCACGGATTTCAGTGCAAACAGCTTCTCTAGGTGGTCCCTAAACTGCAGTTCTTCAGTTGTGTCTCTCCCTCTTTTCCACCTTCTCCTGCTATGTATAGGGATCTGGGCAAACTGGATTTGTCTGCCTGAAATACATTTGACTGGAAAAGTTGTGATCAGCAATATTGAGCACTATCATTTTTATCTCCTGGTTAAAGAGCTTTTGTCTTGTCAGCCTGAAAGGTATAGAAAACAAACAGTGATTGCACTTGCAGCTTGATAGTCTTGTAAACAATATAACTCAAGTAGATCATCCAAATTGTTATCACTTGGTAGATTCAAATAAAAAAAATTAATACAATTTGTCTTTTGCAGAAGGATCTCACTGGTTGATATGCTGTGATAGGTACTATAGTTTACCATACTTAAGGACTACAGGCTTCCTATTTATTTTCCTCAGGATGTTAGTGAGTACAAGTGACATCTCTTGGCCTACAGATGTGACAGAGGAAGTAGTCACAAACAACTTAAATAGGTGAAGAGTTTTCTGGAAGGGTCTAGGACACAATTTTGTATATATAGTTTTGTGTTTCCTGGCAAAAATCTTGCATTTTAAAACAACAATGACAAAGACTTGGGTCTTGTTTACCCAGCTTGATGAGATGAAGAAAATCTGACACATTTTAAAATATAAAAATTTATAATAAATATATGACTGTATGACAATATTGCCCAAAAGAAGCAATGAGCTACTTAACAATTTAGGTAATTGTATCTTTTCCATCACGAGTACAGCTTGTGAAATACTTCCTTGGATTAATGTTTTCTGAGTAGGCAGGGATATTTTTAAATATATCTCTTTTATTATCGTCATTCTCATTCATTTGATTGGTGCATTAGGTTTCCATTATATGATTTTATTTTTTATTGTATTTTAGCTCTCCATCAACTTGGTTATTCATAAACTCCTACACATGGAAGGAACTAATATTAGTAAATCATTCAGGAGTAATAATTGAATTTGGGAGCTTTTGCTAAGCTATTCATGCCACCACAAAACCACGAACACTTACTGTTCTGTAAGTGAGGCATTATCCTAAGTATTGGTTAAAAAGTAATTGTTGAAATTCTTTTGAAAGTAAGAAATATTAAAACTAATCTGGTTCCAATTATGACTGAGTCAAGCAGATCTAACTTAGGTAAAATATGCTTTTCACTTTTTTGCTAGTATTTCTTTGGTTACATATTTAATTGATACCAAAATACAATTCTTACTTTTGGAGTTCAATCTTTTTTTAATGAAACTTGTCCAAGTAAACATAAAGCTTATGTTGCTGTCTACCTGATCTGATGTCTTGTGAGCAGTTCTCAGAGCCATTGCCAAAGCTGTAGAGAAAGGCTATTGTGCAAGGTACCTTTCTTCTTTTGACCTTTATGCCCCTCTATAATTTCAGCCTTGCATTTACTGACATACTGCACAGTATAATAAAAATAATCAGCTCAAGACACAAGATAACTGCAGGCCATTCCAGAAAAATTTAATAGCATAATTTTTCAGGTTGGCTGAGATAATGATCACAGTAAAAATTCACCATTCTTATTGGAAATGTCAAAATTTAATTATAGAAACATCTATTACATTTTTCATACTGCTTTTCACTTACAGAGTTTTTTGATTTAATGGTCGCAGTACACTAGTTATTTGTATATCTGAAAAGATATTGCTGGATTTTATTAGCAATTAAATTGTTTTTCACCCTACATATGCAGACTGTGGAATTTACTGAAATGAACATTTTTCTCATTAACTTCACTTTGAATCTAAATCTAATCTTCTAATCAGTAATTTTGTTTACATTTTTAAATATAAATTTCAAGACTAAATCATATTATGATTTAAATTACACTTTTCTTTGACAGAGAGGTTCCTTCCTTTTCCCAAGAGGTACTAATAAGGAGTGATTTTACAAAATGTTGTGTCAATACTTTTTAGTATTCCTTTTAATTTTTTAAAAAAACAGTTCTTAAATTTTTTAGCTTGAAATATGACAACATAAGCTACTTGCCTTGTCTACTTCTTATTTAATTTCCTAAAATTGCTGTTTTAATTAGTGTTCCACAGTCAGATTTCCTGCTGAAGTGGTGAGCTCTATCTATATGTAAATTGAACAATCTCTCAAAGACAGAAAAGGAACCACTATTAAATGTGAATCTTCATTTCTGTAAGAAATTAAGCACTATGATTTTCTACAATAATAAATTATGACTATAGAAATTTGTTAAGAAAGAGCATGACAAAATTTTTTTGTTAATAGTGATTAGGTTGTTTTATATTTAATGGAGTCATAAACATGGGAAAAATTTATCTTCATTATCTCCTTTGTTTAGGGTAGGGTTTTTTTCAGCAAATACCATGAAAAAATACCATACCTACTTTAATTTTCCCAGTTTAATCTCTTTTATCAATAACTGAATAAATTTATTGAAAACAATTTAAAACAGTAGATAGCTAATGTCAATGGTTATTCAGAAGCACCCTCACTGAATCAAATATACTTATTATGTATAAATACTGGTTGTTTCTATAGCAAAAATGTCTGGAAAATATTCAGAAAAAAGAAAACACAGCCCAAAAAAATGTGTCGATACATCATATCACAGAATCCGAAGATAATACAAGGTACACTTAAAAGCAAGTACACATTTATTGCAACAATACTAAGGTTTCCAATACTCAATTTTTCTGAAAAAATATGGCCATAACCTGTCTTTCTAGTGCCTGATTGTGGAAAATAAATGTTAGTATGCAGGTCCTTTCTGTGAAATAATCTAAATTTGGCAATAGATTTGCTGTTATTTCCCGTTGTCAAAGAATATAGATGTCTAAAGGAAAAGCAGAGGCAACATGACAGGCAACGTCATGAGACCATATGGTCTACACAAACTATGAAAGTCAAACTGAGATCTGTTCCAGTATTTTAGGCTAAAAACAAGCTATGTGCTGAGATTTCCAGCTATTTTCAAAATGATATCACATTTCAGCAAATGGAATTATGTTGTGAATAGAGTGATGAATCTGACTACACCATGAAAATCTGTGTAAGTGTGTATGCAGGAAATTATGTGCTTTAGGTTATTTTGGGCCAACTTCTTTTCTCAGTTCTGGAGTCAATGCATCTCTATTGTACTTTCCCTAGCACACTTCATTTTTCCTTTGGGGTAGTGCAGACTTTTTGAACAGAAGTAAAATTGAACATTCTTTGCAACCTGAAACAACTTTTCCCAGGGATGAATTGGGTGGGATTCACTGGATATTATCTAGATGTCACTAATGTAAACCTCTGTGTCTGAGATGCACGGGAAGCTTCTAGAGAATGGCTCATGTCATGCTAAGATAGGTATTTAAAGAGGCCACAAGAACTACAGAAAAGCTTAGTTATGCAGAGATGTGCCTTCCTGCCTTGGTTACTTACAAAGACAGCCTAGATCATGGTCACCTTTTGACACTGTACATGTTTCTTATACAAGATGAATGAGAATCATTGCATCCATAATGCCTGGCACCTTAATACAATCGTGATTGGAGTTCTTAAAATGAACAACTAGGTCAGACAGGAAAAAAAATCTGCACTTTAAACATCTGTAATTAAGTGGGACTCATACAAGAATACTAAAATTTGGTAAAATTCTTAAAATAGGCAAATAAAATCCCAGCCTTAATATGCAAATGAGCACCCAAAAATTGCTGGAGTATGAAATTGTAACTAAAATGGAAGCCTCTATGTAAGAACATTATCTTAGGTATATGTCCAGCCATCATAACTTCTTGCTCCCAAGTGTGATATCAACTTTTTTTTTTACCAAAACTAGCCAGAATTACGGTTTTCTCATTACTGCCCATACAAAAACACTGTGGAAATAATGAATGGTGCATTTTAGTCCAGAAAACAGGCATTTCATATGTCATATGTAAATAACAGGATCATTGTGGATAATTTGAAATAATATCAATAATAAATAGCACTATGAATTCTTCTTATGAAACAGGGCAGTTTCTGGTTTTATTCTTATCAAAACTGAGGTGCACCCTTTATATGGTGCCACTGACTTCATCCATCCATTTTAAGCACCTGTTAATGGAATTTAGCAGTGGAAGCAAAATGGTATAAAGGCTTCTATAACTAATACACTTCACACAAAGCCACCAGTGGATCAAAACACGTTGCTCAATTTGCTAGATGAAAGACATTGAAAACACAACTACATTTATTTACATAAATAAATATTTACACGCATGCAAAAATTTATGGCACTATTTTAAAAGTTCACAACTAAATAGTTGCACTGCAAAATATCAGAAAATTAAACTTGTGTTTGAGACTACATCTCTAAGATCTGGGAGATCATTTCTAGTGGAGGCTACTAAAAATGATCTTGTGACATAAACTGCAAGTGGAATCATTTATAGTGATATAAATGCTTAATAATGCTAATTTTTGGGTTATTTGCTCTGGCTCAATAGAAGGACAGAGCTAGCAAAACTTGTAAATGAGTAGATTAGTGAGAAATTGTAAAAATATAAAAGAATCAAAATATCTGAGAAGAATTATGTGTCAACAAAGAGAAAATGCAGTTAAATTAGATGTGGCATGCAAAATTAATCAATTTACCCACAAATTAGTTGAGGGTGGAACTGATCTCACCAAATATAGACATCCACAGTATAGCATCCAGAGCAGATCTCAGCTACTAAGGTCCCTTAGGGTCCCTTAGAGAAATCTGGTGCAAAAATGTCTCGTCTTAAAGTAGACATCCAAAATAGGTCATAGAAATCATTCCCTCAAAGGGTGATTAGATCAAATACAGGCATCCACATTGTTGATATCTAATGTCAAACAAGATGAATTGAACTTTCTGTATTGCTTTAAACCTTGCTTAGAATCAAAAGGCTGGGTGAAGAATAATATCTTCTTTCTAACTTCTAAGCAGGTTTTATGCTTGACGTATTCCCTTGGGTCCTGATATGCTTTATCTGGCAGTGCAGAGAATACTTGAACTTATGAACCTGCATTTTTTTTTTTTTGAAAATTGGACATTTTTTGGTTTGATTTGGGTTTGGGGTTTTGCTTTGTTTGGAATGGGGGAGGGATTGAAAGAGGGGTTTGCTTTTCATGGAAGGCTTTAAAAATATAACAGTTTCATAATGTGGAGCTATCAGTGTCACAATTAATCTGGAGTGAACAGATGGGCATTCAGATTCACATAACGGATGTTATGTGGATCAGTGCTCATATAATTATTTGTGTATCAGTGACAGGACATTAGGTCACTGGATAATTTTGCCCTCTGCCAGATCATTTGCCTGCTTTCAGAATGAGCATCAATCAAAAAACTCTCATTCTGCTAAAAGGTATAGAAAGACTCCCGTAGTCATCAGCTAATCTTTGAGTTGCAGAAATAATACTAATTTTTTTGTCTCAAACAGTAGCAAAGAAATGAGTCGTTAGCTCCGCAAGGTTTCAGATGCTAATGTGTGGCCGGGACAGAAGACTCCCTTTATGAAGGACACCAGAGTTATGTTTTCACAAATACTAATTATAGGAACTGTGCTCTTCTCACCTCAGATGTCTGTCATCATCTTTTTTCACATATGAGGTAACTGCAAGAAACAAATCAGAGACAGTGGTGGTTTCCCCTAGTACCAAACATGGACTCTATGAGAATAGAGGAAAACACTCTTATGATATTTCTTCTTTCCTTTCACAAGTTTCTTCTTGAGCTACTCTTTGCTTTTTGATCAGAAAAATAAATATATTCCCCACAACCCCTTCTGGTCTCCCTTTCTCCATTAAAAAAGATTTAATTTGAGTTAATACTTCATGCAATTGTTGGGCAAATTCTTTCTTAGAGGAAGGACATTAGGTTCCCTTAACTGTCTGTGGCAACAGCCCTTGGGAATGTCACAGTTCTGGTCAGTAATATTCATGTGGGTTCACAAGCATTAGCAGCATTCTTTGAATAGTCATCCCAGGCCTCCAGCCTTATCCCAGCAGAAAGGAGTCACACAGGAGGCAGGCAGAGGAATGTCAGGAGCTTTAAGCAACGGAAGGTGACCTGGTACAGTCCTGGCAAGCAGCAGCTCTCTCGTGTGGATTGGCAGGTACTTTGCTTTTCCATAGCGGACAGCGAGAAATGAATGCAATGCTGCAGAAACCCAGCAGGTGATCATGTATCCAAACTCCAGCCTTCATCCAAGATTTTTCTTCCTCTGACCACTCCTCTTTGCTGCATCAGTGGATAAATTCCTGCCTTCCACCTTCACCCAGGCTGGGCCAAATGTCGCCCGAAAACTCGATATTGCCCAGAAAAGTTCATGAATGGTCAAATTACAACATGGGCACTGATTTTCAGTAGGCTTAGGGTTTTTCCGTACTATGACTACCAGTAAATTAACTACAGTTAGGATTCAAGCCCTTAAAACTTAGTTTGGGTTTAGGTATTTTCAAATATGGCATTAACACTGCAGTTTCAATATTGTAGATTGGATAAGCTGTGGATGCTGAAAAGCTTTGGTAGAGAAAACTTTTCAGCTTTCTGCAGCGTTCTGTGAGAACTTTGCAGTTCTCACAGAAGCTATGAAAAACACTGCTATGGGTTTTTGTAAACTAACTCCTTATCTTGGACCTGGGTTTGTTATGCAAGATTGTTATGGTTCTAGCTTTCTAATATTTTGAAATAAGTGTCTTAGAGCTTGACCAATCCCCTCAAGGGGTGGATGGCCGAGCACCCAACTGTCTTATGCCATTCAACACTCTCTTTGCGAACCCTGTTATAAAAATGATGATTTAATTAATTAATAAAGAACATTACTGCTTTCCTCCTGAACTTGTCATGCTGTTCCTCGCCGTTAGTGCCGCTCACAGCGACAGATAAGCCAAACATCTTCACAAAAAGTGCAATACAAAGCCTGGGAGACAGACCCCCACTCTCCTCTCAGGGATTCTTGGGAAAGTTTACTCTATATATAAAGGTCTGTCCTGTGTGTTTCCTGTCACTTTGCAGGCTGTAGCTGTCTCATGCTGTCCTTTTCTTCCATCAGCTACATTTCTTCCAAGGACTGTCAGAGTTTGCAGCATCATATTTAAAGGGGAATGAGTTCTTAGCAAATCTTCATCTGTTTGTAGCCCTGGACTTTCAGTACCTCTTTATTGTCTTGCAGGTTCAAAAGATCAGAGTAGCATCCGGGCTGAAACATTAGTACCCAGTAGTAGCCCAAAAAATGTGCAGCTATTTCAGAGGCTTCTCTCTTAGTTACTACTTGCTCTTTATACAAAATGCTCCTCTTCATACTTATTAGAAGCAATATATTCTGTCAACACAAGGTACTTTACAAAGTTCACATGTTCTCTCACATCATGCACTAACAGCATGTCTGTTCTTATAAAACAACTCCTTTGGAGAATATTTATATTTTGTTATTCTGATAAAATTAAATAGAATATTATTTGACTTCTTCCTCTTTGCGCTAAGTTTCTAGCGGTACCAAATTTGATGAGGTGCTGTACGTATTCCCTCTAGGGTTGTCCAGTCTTTGTGGGAATCCAGTGACTGCTGGATTATCAAACCACATGTCTGACCAAAGGCTACATTTTGGTATTGTTTTCTTATCTTAAAGACTTTGGTTTGAAATTAGATAATACTTTAAAATGGTACATGGAAACATGAAAGAGTCACAGGAAGTTCAAATTATTCTCATATTAAAACCCTAAAGAGGGTCTTAAGGTCTTAAGAACCAAGCTGTTCCCTTCATCAAACAAATCTGCTCATCTTCAGTGTCAAACCAGCCCTGGCCCTGTGGGACAGGAGTTCCATACCTACAGAAACACACATTTATCTGCTAACACTGAATGGGAACCTCTGCAGCAGTCCGTGCTATGGACATCCAAAGGCTTAATGCACCAATTTCTACTGAATTTGGGGGAAGGTTGATGTTTTAAAAACTTACAATATATGGGCTTCTTTCTTTTTATCCTCACTAGCAGAGATTTCAATTGCATACCCTCAAAACCTTGCTAATCACAGATCAGATCAGGAGAAAAGAGTTCTGAAAGAATAATACCTTCTCACACTTTGATTTTTAAGTTTACTCTTTTTCACAAGCTTGGACCTGATAACTGTGTGTTCTGACCAAAAAGTGACTAATTAACACACTGCAAATAAGGAACACAGGGTTAGCTGGCAGCGAATAAAAGCTTCCTGAACTTGGCTGTCAATGAATCTTAAGAAGCAGAGGTCTTTACACAACAGATAACTTTCTTGCTATCACATTCTGAAAAAGATTTCTATTTTATATTAAGAAGTAAAACTTAAGCAGAGATAGGTGGAGATGGGAAGGATAGAAATGAACAGTAAGTATGGACAAAGATCTGCTTTTGTTCTAGCTAAATGAAAATGGAAAGACAAGAATATTTTGTGGTATTGTTCTTTACTCAAAGGTGCAACTTCCCTTTCAAAGTAATCTTGTTTTTCTGAGATTCAGAGAGGGAAAAAAATAAGGAAAAATATTTTGTGGATTTTGCATCAGATGTGTGGCTACTTTCCTCTCCTGAGGAAGCTTATCATGTCAGAATAAAATCTCCTAATCCCTGTGCTGCTTTGCTTGCACAGGGAAGCAACCATGCTGCTTGCACTGTATTACCAATCCAACTGTATAACCTGGATCTTTGTTCTATCCCTGTTATAGTTTGCCAGGAACAGACCCCTAAGGCAGAAAGTAAGGATAGGTTGGACAAGTGCAATTTAGTACATTTGATTGGAATTGTCGTTTAGCAATTTTTCTGCTATACAAGTATAACATTACCCCTTGAAAGCAAGAGGGAACTCACAGAAACTACTCTTCCATATGTCACCTGTTTTCTGAGTTATGCTTCCCAGGAGTATTCTTGAGGTTGTGTGATTTATGCTCAGGGCTGTACTTAAAGTTTTCTGCAGAGGTACCTGCAGTGCAAAGCTCTCTTTAGACTTGCCAGTTTATGCAGCTCTGTAAGTAATAACACCATGGTCCCTAAAGACATCGACACTCTCCACTTTATTACTTTTCAGAAGGTCTACCTCAGACAGGGGCCTAAAGAATATCATAAACAGCTGTCTGAGAGAATGAATTGGTGGCAGTTTTAAAACTGCTACAGGCAAAGAGGAAAGCTACTGGCCTTTTCAGACATCCTGTCTGCATGCCTTACATTGGTAAAGAAATCTGTGTCTCTTTGATCAATTTTTGTGCATCTTTCCATGTAATAGTTGTGGATGCCTCCCACATCTGGTATCATGAGGCTGAATTTTTCATCATTACCTGCAGAAGCATGGGAGAAACTGCAAGCAAGGCAGAAAAAGGTACTGAGCTGTGAAGGCAATTTGCTTCAACGTTGGTTACTTGATACTTTTCATCCATGAATGGAGCAGGATAGAGTGTAAATATTTACTCCCTTTCCCTAGGTAGGTATTCAATATAAACAACAAAATAAAATCCTTGGCTGCTGTAAGACCATCATCTGTAAAGAAGCACTTTCTTGGGTTGACCCTCTGCTTTTCATGGAGCATTGCTGCGCATCAGTTTGAGGGAATGTTCCCCTGGCATCTCCCCACGCAACTGCTCATACTCCTGCTGCCTGAGGGATTACTGGCAGGAGGATGCCAACAGCTTTATGTTTCTAGCCCAGATCTTTTTCACAGACTACATCTACTAGAAGACTTGAAAAGATGATAGTCAAAGGGGAAGGAGGCTAAAGGAAGCAGAAAACATTTATGCCCTTCACTTGCAACCAGAGAGGCTTTTCTGTTCACAAAAATCCCCAACAGGTCCTGTGATCATTATATAGATAAATAAAAATTGCCAATTTGTTTAACTGTCGGGGGTTTTTTTCTATAAACTGATTATTATTGACTTCCTGCTTCACCTACATGGAAAAATTAACTGGAAAAGTTGGCACAAGCATCCCAGTGAGACTTCTGAGACTTTTCCTGGTGAAACTTAAACCATTTCTCAAAATAACTTTGTGATTGTGCTGGTGACCAGAGGATACCTGTGCAAATGGGTTCCTGGAGCTGTGTGTACCACACATTACCTGCCCTAAGGTAACCTGGGTAGGGTAGGAGGTTACCTGTCCCCTTTCTTCAGGCTGGGTCATACCTGAACAAGCTCCAGCTTCACTCAGGTGAAATGCTTCCAGCTTGAAATGCCATGCAATACTAAGATTATCAAAACACTATTTAAAAAAAATTAAAAATGCTTTCAGGTTAGCCTAATGCCTAAACTGATAGTTTTCTTAGATTTTGAAGAACACATGAACAAAACCATGATTTTTCCTACCATATCACACTCCCTAAATTTGCTCAGACACTTTGTGATCATTTTTTGTGTAATTTTGTCACTGCATTTGTGGTGATAAAATAATGTTTTCAGAGGCGAATATTAACCAGAACATATACGTTAAGTGTGCATTCTCATCACAGTGGCTAACTTTGCATGCAAAAAGGTCAGGATACTGGGTAACTCCAGTGATAGAGGTGTGTAGTGCGAGTTGTTGAAAGGTGACATTTCTGCAACCTTTCTTGCACTGGCATATTGTTACATGCCCTGTGTCATAATGTTCTCTGTGCTGCAATTCATCATTCAAATAGGTCAGTGCAGCTCCTGACATTTGGAGCCACCTTCCATTATCCCACAGGTTCACAGATTTGTTAGCTATCTTCTCAAAAAACCATCTTTCCCTCTTCTTTACATCTTCATTTCTCTCCTTTACATTGTGTTCTTCCTTTGATATTTTAACTCCATAATGTGTTTAACAATACTTTTTCCAAAAAAAAGCCAATAAAAGCGAGAATAAATAAACACTGTTGTATTGATTAAATTTTTAATTTTTCATTACACCATCAGTTTTGTTCCATTGATAGACACCAATGCTGTTATGTCATTCTGTGTACAACCTGCACTACCTATTGTATACTGTTTTAAAAATCCTAAGAATGGAATATTAGTCCTCACCCAGTTCATATCATCAGATCAGCATAAAGTCAGCATCTGAGACAAGGCAGGATTATTTAGAGATGTAGTCAGGTCAGATTTTGTACATAATGCTCCCAAAGAGCAAGGACATCTGAGGAAAAGGATACAGTCTGTGAAAGATCAGAAACAGGTGGGCAATGAAATGGAGTTTCAGGATTAACTTGTGTTATCCTTACTCACATAATTCACAGAGATGTTGAATCACAGTAACCTGTTATTATGCACCTAAAAGTACAGCAATTTAGTAAATCTGGTTGCTCAGTAGGCACTACAAAGATAGCACTGGAAATAATTCAGACCTGATGTCATGAGAGTTTGTGCAAAGAAAATTTTCCACCAAATTTCAGGTTTTTTCCAAATAATCTTTATTAGAAGAAAAAAAAAAAAACTTTTTTTTTTTTTTTTTAATTAAAAATGAGATGAAAATTGAATTAGGTTATCTCTGGAGTGATACCCCTGTGCAGTTTAGCTCAGGCCCTGCCCAGGCAGGGGTGGTGAAGCTGCCAGCCCATGCCCTTTCTGTACAGCGCCAGGGCTGGTCATGGCACAAGTTACTGCACCTGGAGTTAGCTCCTGAACAGGTTAACAGTGACACAACCTCTCTGTTGTGAGAGCAGAGCATAGCAACACTTCAGAAAGGAAATACTTAATCTTTGAGGACAGGAAAAGGAGATTCCCTCCCTGCCAAAGCCTTAATGAGAAACTGGGACACAGGGAAAAAAATGAAGCATTTTCTTAAACAGCTCTCACACAGATTGTCCTCAGCTTTCCCTAAAGATGGAATGAGCTCACTACTCAGCTCTCCTTGTAGGAACTGCCCCAAATGCTGGTAGATATGAGGTCTTTGGCATTGTGATGAATTTCCAGCCTCTGCTCATACACAGCTGTGATCAGTTTGGGCATCATCTAGGCACAGTGAGGGAAAACTGCAACAAGATATGATTGTTTGCTATTTGGCATTTTTTCTACCCAATTAACCACATATTGAAACACATGCTGTCCACACATTCAAATATTTTATAACATACAGAAAAATACTCGTCTCAGTTTTAGATTAACTCATCTTCACATTCAGACTATAAACCTGTAATGTGACTTTGCTCACAGACATCAAAATGCAAAGTGCAGTTGTGAGACATAGTTCTCCTTCTGTTGTTATTGAATCTAAAGATAAAAATTTTATTGGCTCTGTTGGAAAAGATTTGGGACAACTAAAATATTAACTCTTCAAACTATGATCATACATAGAAAAGAGTGTGAGAATTAATGGGCTATAACACAGAGCTCATTTTAAAAAAACTGCGAAATAAATAATCCTCCATCATTTAATAGCAAAGTGCTTAAGAGCTGTCCCAGTATGTGGCAGCAAGTGAGGTTCAAGATGCTAACATAAAGAAACCTGCCAAGGAACAAACAAGTCAATGGGACAAGTGTCTCCCTCCAGTCCTGACCTCAAACAAGGAGCAGCAACCCTCATGGACCCTCCCTTCCTTGGTACAGTCACAGTTAGCAGCCCAAAGGAAGGAGATGAAGAAATTAATCAAAATTGTGCTCGATTTCTTCCTTGCTCTAATAAGTAAAGTGGCTTTCACTCTGTTTTAGAAAACAAAATACATAAAACTATTTTACTGAATGAGTTCAGGGTGAGGTGGTGAAGCCTCTCAAGAATTGGATATAAAGTGCTGAATTAATTTATGTGTTTTTTCACACAGTTTAATCCCAAAGTCACTTCTGCATGGTCTTGGTCATTACTGGCGCATATACCTTGGTCCTTGCTCAACTCCCGCTTCATTTCAGAAAGATGAGATTGACAGAAACAGAGAAGCTGTGACAGTCAGCTCTTCACAGGATGCTGCTGTCAACTCTTGCGGACAGCACTGTGCTCCCCATGTCAGATTACATATGTAGCTACTGCAGAAATGACCAACAGATGCCTGATGCATAAGGACAGTCCTTAGCAACCACCAGAATACAGCTGTCCTCTCCCAGCACTGGGGACACCTGCACCCCAGAGACAAAGGGCAAGAGCTCAGTTCCAAGTTTAGAGCAGAATGTAAGTATCTGTGAGCACACTGGTGCAGTCTGGAGATCCAGTAATGATTAAATTCCTCTGCCACTGCAGGTGAATGAGAAGTTTACATGTGAAATAGTGACAGGACCCAAGGGAATGGGCTGAAGTTGTGTCAGGAGAGGTTTAGGCTGGGTGTCAGGAAAAGGTTCTTCCTCCAGAGGGCGGTTGGGAACTGGAACAAACTCCCCAGGGAGTGGTCACAGCACAAAACCTGACAGAGTTCAAGAAGCATTTGGGCACATGGTGTGACTCTTGGGGATGATCCTATGCAGGGACAGGAGCTGAACTTGATGAGTCTTGTGGGTCCCTTCCAACTCAACAGAGTCTTTGATTCTGTGATTATGTGATCTCAACCCCTGTGTTTAATTGTCTGAATCTGCAGCTGAATCTCACCCAAAGTGTTCTGCAAGCATGTGGCAGAAAGACAATGATGCACCTGTATAGCCCATTGTAGATCACTGCTCACTCAACCCCTCCACTTTCCTGGATGGTTTTCTCATTTCTTTACTCCTTCTCCATCAGCTGCTCTCTTGAATCTGCAGAAAATTAGCACAAGTCTTTCTTACCCCTTCTGAATGTGGAAGGTTTCACCTGCCTGTCATGAAACCATTCTGTGTGGCCACCTAAAATTCAAAAGGTCCTTGCATGTTCTTGGTGGCTAGGAGAGTTTTTTGCTCTACACAACCAAGGTGTTACATCCAGGTACATTTAGAACTGTGCTTTGAAACAAGGAAATTGGTAAGATTGTATGAGTGGAAGGCCAAATTCTCATCTCTCCAAGAAGTTTTGTGTAAAGTGTCTCCTTTAGGTAAATATCTGGCAGAGCCTTCAAATGTTTTTCTGTTGCATTACATTGTAATTAGCCATGTCCAATTAATTGGGTATGACAGCTTTTATTCAAATCATTTTATGTTCCATCAGTATCTAGAGATAACTGGGAACCTGGAGGTTTCTCAGATGGCTCTTTAGCAATTATGAAAGAACTAATAGCAGCAAAGACGAACAAGTGCATTATCTTAATTATTTGAAATATTATTAAAACTTATTTCTCCATTTTATTTGAGGCCATTATTCCTTATGCTAAATGTAAATTTCCTTTTGCCTCAGGCAAAAAAACTTTAAGCTACTTTCTGTAGCTCAAAGCAAAGGTGAAGATATAGGCATTAGTCATAAATAATTTCCCTGGACAATAATTAAGCCACCTTTTTTGTTACTGTTACACTTGACCTATCAAGAAAACATATTTTCATGCTATGAAAGACGTAAATGCAGTAGCATGAAATTCTCAGAGTCGAGAATTGTTGAGGTTGGAAGGGACTTTTGAAGGCCACTGCATCCAACCTCTCCATTCAAGCAGGGCCACCTACAGGCAGCTGCTCAGGACTGTGTCTGGATGGCTTTTTGTCTCTCTTCATGCAGCTGATCACAGGGCAAAAACCCTACTTCAGCTCCCGTGTTGCTGCACAAGATTCAGCAAAAGTGTCTTAAAGTTCACAGGCTTATTCTTTTTCTGGTTCCCTCCTGCTGACTCATGAAAGACTGTGGCTGCATTAGTGGGGAGCAAAACTCCTCAGACCAAATAAATCCCGCTGAGATGTGGGGTTTGTTAACTCCAGCTCAGTGGAACTGATGTTTCACAGACTCTGGCTGGCTCAAGGAATGAGCAAAGCAAGCTAACTTTGACTTGGAAAATACTGCTGGAGCCAAAGAAAAGAAGCTGGGAAGAGTTGTCCTAAAGGCATGAATCTAACAAAGTCTGGGGGAATGAAACTCAGATTTACCCATTTCCATGAAGTGTTGTGTACGTAAAGAAAAGTGCAAGGTAGGAAGGCATATGTGTAAATGAAAAAAAAAAACATAGAAAAATCCTGGCAAATCCATATTCTCATGCAGCCAATAAATAAATTCCCTATTCAGTGGTAAAGGGAAAAATTAGTGTTTCTCTGCTTCTTCATCATAGTCCTACTAATGATATATGCATATAATGGAAAGGTTTTATAGCTGTAACACTGGAAAAAGAATATCAGACCAACCTTTTTCAATGTTATGAATTTTTTTTAATTTTTCTTTTTTTGTTTTGCACAGTTTTAGTCTGTACACTTGTATTGGAAATATGAATTAAGAAAAAATGTTTTCCAGTACTACTTATAGAAAGGCTAAACCTTCCAAACAACCTTGCAGACAAAGCAGGTATACAAAGAGTATTAAAACATAAACCTAATAATTAACTTCAAAGACAAATGTTACTTGTTAAATGTTAGAAACTGTGAGCCCACATGTGAGCAAGTTTTGTGTGCAATGCAAATTCTACTTCCAAAGTAAATTGAAAGGAAAAGGTACAGGGGAGATCTGATTGCTGCACACTTTAGCATAACGCAGGAGATGAGCACACACCATGGGTTTTAATTGCCTTTCCTGTATGGAAAGCTTGCAGACAATGGAGAGCCCTGACACCACCTCTGCAAGCACCTACCTTTGGTGCCCAGGTTCCCTCTACAGTCAGCAGAGAGAAGTGTGTGCTGCCACACAGGAATGAGGACACCCAAATTAGAGACCTAACTACTGTCAAATTTAGGCAGCCTGATGTACCTTCCAGAGGCCTCTCTGGACCATACAGGCAGCTTCAGCTTCCACCTTAATATCACCTAAAGTTAGGGATTTGGTGCTACATGTTTCATTAACATAATGGTTGAACGTGGGGGGGAAAAAATGTTCAGCTGTCAAAAAAGAGTGTAAGACAAAGTTTGGTTACTTCTGTCCACGGTCATGATCCAGAAAATATGTGCTCAGTTTTTGAATAATTTAGAGAGAACTTAAATTCACCAGGTACAACCCAGCTGAACTTGAAATTCTCCTCAGCATTGTTTCAGTCCTGCTCATGTCTAGGACTAATACACCCAAAGACAAAAAACTGAAGCAATCCGAAGACAGCTGTGTGATACACGAAATAAATTCCGTTCACAGCACATGAGGATTTCCAAGAATGCTATTGCAGATTATTTTTTTTTTTTCAACAAGACCATAGAACATACCTGTTCTTCACATATAGTATTGGGATGATGCAGTAGACAACTGAGAGGTAAAGGGAGATTTGTACTCAATCTCTCCTTAAAGAAATGAGATTAGCCTACAGTCTCCAAGCAACTGCCCTCATCACTAAGTTGCCACATTGTTAACTGCCATCCTTCCCTTTCTGCTATTTTTTCCTCCCTCTCAAGTTCCTTCAGAAAAGTATCCTACACAGAAAAGCAGACAGTTACAAATACAAGAATATAGGAACAAAAAAATAGAAGACATTCACTGCTCTGTTTTTCAAAGATATCTAGCATCTAGTATATATATAAAATAAAAAGCTTCTCATAGATATGACATGAAGGAATCACATTGGGAATAATTGTGAGGAATTAATCTAGTATTATACTTACATTTAATACATTTATAATAAATAATAACCATAATTAATAAAGGTAATTTAAATTCCGAGCAAACCATCTCATATTGATTTTTGGAGCTTTACTTGCATACCAGCTTCCTCAGGGAAATGTTATTCTTCAAGAAGTGCTTCTGGATTAATGCACCTGTATTTCATTTGGGAAATAATTTTCTCTAGAGTAAAGTCTGAATTTAACAATATGAGTTAACAATTAAATAGTTGGGGGGTTTTCTGAAATGAGAACAGAGGCTTTCCAGAACTGATTGAACATGAGATCCTCAGGAAGAATGAGGGTCAGAAAGGTAGACATATCAGAAAACCATGACTGCTGAGTTCTGTTAAGAACATTTTCCATGTAGCTGGAAGGAAAATATTTGGTGCTTATATTTTCCAACTCCACGTATCTGTAAGGGACCTAGTAAAAATTTTGCTACAAAAATATGATACCAACTAATCACTGGCTATTATTGAAGTTACTAGAAATGTGTCTTGGAAAATTAAATAAATACTCAAAATTTCATGAAATACTGTTGTCATTTGAAGAATGAGGTATAACAATTGTACAGTAAATGTTCTCAGGTGTCACTTAAGATAGTTTCCCAAATATTTAGAGTTTTGTTTGAGAGAACATAAGCTTTTTTTGTCTTGATGCATTTTGCTTCTTTGAATTTAGTTACATTTGAAGCAGAATTTCAGTTTCTAGTTCTCCCTCCAAAGACTGAGAAGACACCTGAGGAAAAGGATTGCATAACACGTTAAAACTAACCATAAGGATAATGGTGGAAGGTTTCCTATCACAAGTGCCAAAGCAATTACAACCCAGCTCTATATGAATAAACAAATTGAATATGCAGGCCATGAATACACAAAAGAACATCCCATAGTGGTGTTTATTCAATTGCAGTCGACAAGAGCCAGTATCTAAAACTAAACCTCTTAAAGAGATGCAATCACTGTGGTCACACAGAGCCATATGCAGCTCCTCCAGTAAAAAAATAGGAGCAGCAGCAACCAGCCTGCTCAGAATGTGCTCCCATCACCTCTGCTAACAATCCAATACTGTCACAAAACCAGGTAACACAAGCAACATGCCAGTTAGGAACAAGCTGCAGAACTGGATGCTCAGAAGTGCTATTACAGCTCTGTGCTCCCTCATCCTATCGAGGCTTCTTTAACCTCAGAAAATGGATTTTGTAAAAGCACCACCGGCAGTCCAGATTTCAGGTTTTCCTGCAATAATTTTAAGGAGTTATTGAAATGCTATTGGCCTTTAAAATACCAGCAGCTTTCCTCGTTAGCACCAGATTGGGTGGTTTCTATATTCCTGGAAAGAGAAGATTCATCATGATAAATAGAAGGAAATGGCAGTGTAATGGTGTTTGGTTTGAAGTTATGATTGCCAATCTTTAACATTTTGCCTGTGTCAAGGCCTCTTTTGAAAAGGTATTCTTTATATTCTAGGCTAAAAGGATTATTCAGTTTCAAAATATCTAAGGTCAAGCTTACTTACATTTTATAGGTATTGAAGGTATTCATGACAAAATATATGGATTTTTTATAAGTCATAAGAAATTTTTCATAATGCCATATAAGAATCTCAATTTTGTGTGGTTTTCATCTATAATGTCCTGAGGTAGGATTCTTCCTTTTATCTGGGAAATAATTTGCTTTCTCTTTTGTTCTGCTTACCCACAGTTTAATATGGAAGATCCATTCCCAGTGAAAATTCTTTTTCAAAGTTGCACAGGGAAATACAGAAGAGATTCCTTCTGCCCTTATCAGGGTCAAATATTTCCTTAACAAACTCCTTAAAGTCATTTTACCCTGGTAGTCCAAGAAGAGAAGTTGTTCTTTTGCAATAGAGGAAATTCTCTTGCCTAAGTTTAGCTGGCCCTGAAGAGACTTTCTCTTCCTACATAAGAAAGTGAGATACTTCAGGATTATTTTACCAGGCATATAAGAATTAGGAATAAATCAGATGATGCAGTGAAATGGCATAAAAAGAGTGTGACTGGTTTAAGTCTTCCTTTCACTAATCCTTAATCTCTGTATCAAATGAGGTGTTAACAGAAGTGTCTTTCATTTCCCTTGTATAACAAATAAAAGAGAAACTTTAAAATAGCAGACATTAAACAGCACTGGAGGGGCCAAGATACATTTACCTCCAATGTCATCTGGGGATTTTCCAAATAAACCCCATAAAAGGTGCTATTTCCCCAGAAACACTGAAAGAAATTAGAATAGAGGGCAGCTAATAGGTTCTAGGAAGATCCATAGCAAAACAGGGAAAGAATCTCCAAATATTTTACTGTTTTCCTGTAGCTCCTTTATCTGTATTAGAAGGAAATTATTTTCTATATTTCTTTTTCAACCACTAGAAAGCTGGAGAACTAGCAGCTCATTTATCTGAACTGTAGTATTGTGGATAATGTATGTTGTACTGCAGGAAACATATTTCTGGTAAAGTACAAGAAGCAAGCATTCACAAAGCCATTTAACTAGGCTAGGATGTCTTGCCAAGGAATTTCAATATTTTGAAATGTGTGCAAAGTGCTCACCCTGCAGTCCTGGTCAATCCCTACTCACCGCTTGAGCAGGCACCATGCTGCCACGGGCTGTGCTTGAAGGAATCAGCCTGGCCCCACTCTGTCGGGTGGGGATGGGCCTGTGGGAGTGGAACTGCTGCAAGTCAATTTTTTAAGCTTTTCAGGAGTTCCCCAAATTATATTGGAGGGGTAGTTTGGGATCTAGGGTTGTTGCAGTGCCAGAATGGAGACAGAGAGATGCCAGCGCTTTCTCAAGTAGGTACAAAAAGAGTTTTCAGGTAGACAGGAAAAGAGTTGCAGGGATAAAGACTTGGCCAGTAATTGTAGGGAGGAAGAAGTAGATATCTTACTCCCATAAATTAAGATCAAATTCCTGAGATTTCTATTTTCTAGAAGACAATGAATGGAGGCTAATGACTTGGGCTGTATTCTGTCAGATTTGCGTGCTTCCCGTACACATGGATCCACATAAACTCCCCTCTAGCCAAACTCCTCATTTCAGGAGATTCAGCAGAAGTCTCAAGTTTATAGCCATGGGATAATCTACATAACCTTTCTCCTTAAAAATGCATTTCTTCTCTGACAAAATAGAATACTTTTTTTTTAAATCTCAAGCAAAAAATCCCAAGCCTTGAGCAAGAATTTTTCTCTGAAGAGATATAAAGTATTGCCAGATGCTCTCTAAAGTCTGCCAATGCCAGATTGAAAAAAAAAAATAATATTCAAGATGCTTAAATGGATAGTGGTAAAAATTCTCAAAGTAGAATAATAACGAACTCTTTCCTCCTGGCTCTATCATGTTCTCATTTCTGACCAACACAACAGAGCTCCTTCACTTAGGAGGAGGGGGAAAGGTTTTCTCTGGAAAGGCCGTGTCATGCATTCACACGAATTATCCATACTGCACCTTTTTCATTCTTTAGTAGGCGTGGATGCTACAACCACTCTTTTCTCTAAGATTCCCTGGGAACAGAGAAGGTTCAGTGGGGGTGAGCAGAGTGGTAAAGCCAAAAACACCAGTGGCGGAGAAGATAATCAAGGCTGCCTTGAGGTTTTATACTGATAATTTATTTTCCATTCAAAATGTGGAACCTGTGGGAGACTTAGATATCTTAGTCACTCCAGGCAGAGAGCTGAATGGACTCTGAAGTTAAAAGGGAGAGATGTGAAACATAAGTTGTTGCTAACTGGGGAGATTACTTGGGGTGATGTGTGGGGCTATAATTAGGATGGAAGGAAATAGTAGGCTGTCTATCAGGGAACAAGCTGAGAAGTTTTAGACCAGAATATTTTACCCACAAATGAGATTGGAAAACCCTGGAAAACACACTGCTCATAGTGTTACAATTTCCAAGACTCCTGTGCATGTCACTGTGCATGCTGGGTTTCTCACAGCACCAGCTCCTGGATCCCTATTGGGAGATCTCAGGCAACATCTGAGTGTTCATTTCCAAAATTGGCTTTAAGTAGCAGAGCACTGGGTGTTAATCAAAAACACCCAGTGCTCTGCTACTTGTACAGGCAGAGCAAATGAATGATCTCAACTCAAAAACAAGGAAACACAGATATTATTGTTAAATATATGATTTTTTAAACACCATCTATGATTGCTGCGAGTGCTGAGAATGTGGTGTCAGCAGTGCAGTGTGAGCAACCGTGCTGGGAGGACAGCCTCTAACAAGCTGGAAAAATCCATCCCCTTTGTCATGAGGGCAAACTGCTCAGGTCACTTGCCTCCCTGGGCAGAGACAACCAAGCGAAGGAGATGATGCAGAGTGCTCAGCCTACAGCTTTATTTGTTTTTGCAGAAGTAAATAGTTATACAGAAATGCTGATGGTTTAAAGAGTTAAGTGATTTGAATCACCATATTTAAATACAGATAACTGCAGGCTGCACACAGAATTTCAAGTAAGACAATAGATGGTTAGAACTGATTGAATTTTTTCAAAAATTGATTTTTAATAAAAATTTTCCTGGACATTTCAATGCAGAGGAAGTTGTAGAAAAGGGATTTCCAATACAGGCAGGGTTTTTTGTTTATTTTCATTTCATCTCAGTTCTAATAGATCTGTAAAATAGAGCTTGCATTAATTTGCTGCTGAAAAAATTGTATAAAGCATCATACTTTTTACCTTCCTGATGTTTCTCAGCAGTGGATCTTCCACTTGTCAGCTTCCTAAAAAAATTTCAGGTCAATGGAGATGCACTGTATTTTATTATATAAATAGGTCTGCACTGTATTTTGTTATGGACTCAGACAGTTCATTAGTCTGAATGGAATAGAAGATTTTTTCTATTTATCCAATACCCATCTTATCCAATAAGATCTCAGTCCCCAAATACAAGTAGATTTTTACCATGAACAAATGTTCTCTCCCTTTATTCAACAGAAAAGCCTGTATTCCACTCTCTATTTACTATAATGGTAAACATAATTAAGATGTAGAACAGATTATTGAATCAGGTTATAGAATATTATCATGGGTAATTTTTAAGTAGAGTTTTGATAAATATTCAGTGAAAATGTACTCAGTATTCCTCCACCATGGAGGCTGGACTGGAAGATCTCTTGAGGACCATGATAGGCCCTAAAGTGTAGACCACTCTTACCTGTAAGTTTTTACTTAAATTAAAAAACGAACTAACAAAAACAAACAAACAAAAAACCCCTCACGATAATTGTTCTCTGCTTTCATATTTTGTAATACCCCGTTCGTAGAACTTCCTATGTGCTCAAGGTCATTTATAACACTAAAATAAACTTCTCTTGATGTGTGGTCTTTCACCCCAAAAAAATGGAAGAGATGGACATTTCTAAAATAAGAAATTAATTTTAAAATGCAAAAAACCCTGTAAGGGTTTTCAGGGACTATATTTGTACTTACTTGATTTCACTGTTGGCAAATTATTAGTCCTCACTTTGAATTCACTTATTACAATGCTCCAAAATGAAAGGCAAAATTTTATAAGGCCACTATTGATCAAGGCTTCATTCTTAAATGAATGGCTGGAGAGAAATTTCCTTAAGTATCTAACGGCATAATCAAAATATAAGAAGAAAAAGAATGCTTCTACACAGAACTAACTGAAGGTGTACAGTGGTTATTTGTTTTAAAAGAGACCAATATTAGTTAAAAATCAGTAGAAGAATTTCAGACTGAAAATGTGTTTAACAAAGATAAGAGATTTTTTAGACCTATAGTAAATTTTCTGATGTTTTCAATGGATGTATTTCAACATTCCTGATTCATCTCACAGCATCAAAACACTTTGTAAAGGACTCAATTCTTCTAATTCTAGATCCTTAGAAGTTAAATATCTAATCAAAATTAATTATCTTGGGCTGATATTTGTCAGTCCTACTTGCAGATACTGTGGGATTGAAGCAGACTTAGAGTGTGGGTTTCTACATTTGAAAAAATAACCCAAGGTTAACATTATAATTTCCTGTCTGGAAACAAATACTTTCTCAGTAAGATCCCTTCTATTCATACAGTAATGAAACAGATTATTTTCAACATCAGAACTTTCTAGAATTTCCATTACATGTTAAAAATGCCTAAAAATAAGGCATCTTTTCGAAGTCAAAAAGTATTGTGTTTCTGGCTTTTTTAAATCCCAATTTTACCTGGGGAATAGGAATTCAATCTTTAAAACAAGCTGTGGTACAGTCTATTGGTGCTTCATACATTTTATCATGCTTACATATTCTTCTTATATTTTTCAGCCTTGTCTTCCTCAGTCTCACACTCCGTACACACTGCATGAGAATTCAGCTTCCAGTGAGAGAACAGAGTCATATGCTTGGTTTTATACAAAATATAGCATATGCACCTATGTAAAAGGTAAGTTAAGATTTGGGGGATTGGGGGGAAGAGTTTTTATCCTAAACATAGAAAGAAAAAAAGTAATAGAATAATAATATTTTTTAAAAGATAAGATAATAATATAATTAATAACATTTACATGATAGAAGAAGTGAATATATAATATGGCTTAAAATGTGAAGTCTTTATGACCATTTGGCAGGCAAAGCTAAGGAGCAGACTGGACTTTATTTCTTAAACACCAAAATATTCAACCATCTAAAAGCTAAAAGAATTCCTTTTTCTTCTTCAGACATTATGACAGATCTAATACTGGAGTTAAGCTGATGCTGATATTTGTTCAGCATAATATTAGCTCCTAGTTGTGTCTCACAGATAAAATCTCTAGACATACTATTAGGAAAAAATCACTTTGTTTTTTAAAATTTTCTGGATATTAAATCAATTTTCCTTTATGATAGTTTTATTTTATTTAATCTTCTTTATAAATACTTTCAATTTTCTAGCTATTTTCACATGTTTTTGCTCACCTTTCCATGCTTTCCTCTGCTCTGACCTCATCTTTTCAGACTCCTGACTCAGAAAATCAGCTTTTCCCACTCTGAATAGGAAGTTAAGTAGCAACAGGTCTGCTTGGGGTGCTGTGTTGCCTCTGTTGAGCACCCAAATTGGCCACAGATGCTTGTGAGCTTTGGTGCTCTCAATAACACTCCCATTTTGTTATGTCTGTGAGGAACAATTTCCAGCAATGTCCTGTGGGATTGAGGTGTAGAAGAGCTGCAGTGCTACCAGTACTGTTTTTTTTGGTATCCATGGGTTTGGTGGTTTTGTGCAGCACAAATTGATGTAAAATATGGTAATATCATTAACTTCTCTTGAGGTCATCTTCCTCCTTAAAAGAACTCCCAGCTGATAAACCACTTTTCAACAAATACTGTAAGTGGGAGAAGGTCCAGTATATTATCTAAATGTCATTAGTGAATAAATCAGGACTCACAATCCCCCATCACTCATTATATGCCTGGCTTAAATGTTCCCCACACTTGTGCCTTTATTTTAGCACTTGAAAGTCGCTGCATTGATGCCTGTTGTGCCACCAAAGGGAATCAGTCGTGAGGAATTAGTCTTCATTTCTGTTCCATTCCCAGACGCCTTTAATCTTGCTATGTAGCAAGTTGTCCAGATGGCCAGGGACCAGACTCCTTCCAAAAACCAGGTGGTTTCTAACCCATGGTCTTGGCAGAGATTTATAGATATAAATAAAATACATCCTAGATGGTAATAAAGATTCAAAATACCATATTACAGGGGTTTAATGAAGTGTTTAACAATGCTTTTTACCGGCATACATGTGTGCTTAAAAATAATTTTTAAGATGTCTGTTAGGAAAAAAATTATCTGTGCCTAATGCTGAATGGACATCCCAGAAATAGTGATTCTGCCTTACTATTGTGGGAAGAGAAAGCAGAAGAAAGTAGCAAGTTTGCATTTCCACTGCATCATGAGGAACAGGGGGCTGGCAGAGCTTTCTGGACACAGCAGTTAAAGTGTGGATGTGCTTTATGGGGGCTTTATTCCAATCCCAGCCCTACCTGTGACACAGCTGTGACCCTGATGATGCTGTGAAGTCAGGGTTCAGGTCATACAGCTGCACATCACTCTGATGCTCACAGATGCATTCTCAGATGCAAGCTCTTCCAAAAAACTTTGTACCAGAGTATAAATCAAGAAGAGGGTTCAACATGCCAACTTTGGAAATATTTTTAGACAGCAGAAGAAACCTCAGAGGTCAGGAGATGAAGACAGCCCAGGTGCAAGGGTTTGATGTTTCTCTCTGCCGGTGATAGAACAGCAAGTACAGCTTATAGCAAGGGACAGCTTTAAAGCCTTGGGCTTTCAAGTCAGGCATGGATGGGGATCAGACTCCCTGCTTATGTGAAAGTCAAGAAGGTGAGCCACTTGAAATCTATCTTTGGAGGTAACCTCTGGAGTCCTCTGCATCATCATTAATGTTGAAGGATTTCATTAGATGCTCAGTAGAGAAGGGTAGCCCAGCAGGTTTCATTTATAGTCTCCCTTACACAGTGTGAGAAATACAAAATTAATGTCATTTTAAAGCTCTCCTGAAGATTTGTTGTCAAAGAGAGCTGGGCTGGTTTTCTAGTGTACTTGCTAGGCTTTAATTTCTGTCGGGCAGGAAAGGTAGGCTGAGGTGGAGTACTTTAACCACTGATCTTCTCCTGGAGTTAGTTGCCTGAGTTAAACCAGACCCTTCTTATGAAAGAAGGAAGACAGGCACTCTAAAGCCAGTGCAGTAGCAGGAGCTTATAAAATAAAATTCAAGTCCAAGCACAGAGATATAAAAATCAGCTTCCCAAACCGAAAGCCTCATCCCCTCAGCCCTTCTACTTCCAATATGACACATACCCAAATAAGTCTTATTTCAACCAGTTTGGCTGGCTGATTTGCCAACTGGGGGCTGAAGATCCCTGTCACACAGAGCCCTACAGGTGGTATCACAAAGTATTCTGAGTTGGAAGGAACCCACAAGGGACACCAAGTCCAGCACTTAAGTGAAGGGCCCATACAGGGATGGAGCCCACAACCCTGGCATTATTAGCGCCCTGCTCTGACCAGCTGAGCTGATCTCAGGGTCTGAGAGCAAATGGTCTGCTCTGAGAAACTGCTGAGGTTTTAGGTCAAGTTTCATGCAGTTTTTTTGACACTGACAAGAATAGGAGTCCACTGTCAATGGGTTTTAAAGACTACAGTAGGTTTTAAATATTCTGCACAGGTGTTTAAAGTAGCAGTTTGGGCTGAATAAACAAAGGAACTTTTGTTCCTTTGAGCTCTAATTCCTTCTTTACAGCGAAGACTCCAAAAGCTGCAGATATTAAAGTTCAAAGACCATGGGTTTCCCACTCCCCTTTGAAAAAGTTTGTTTATTCATCTCTATGTGCTCATATAATTTAGCCAGGCTGCATCAATGAAGACTGGGGATAAATAATGTATTATACTTATCTGTCAATTAATGATTAATTTCAATTCAAAATAAAGAAAAAAAGTTATGTATCATCAAACTAACATTTCAATCTAATTATAAATAATTAAATACTTACATAAATCACACTTTTTTTTTTTTAAAACTTCAAGCAAGAAACAGTTAGGAGGCAAAACAACAGCATTTTCTGGTTTCAAAAAGCCGAATATGATACATGTGCTTCCAGTGGACACACCTGTAAACTCTATCCTGCTCCTTTGCTCCTCAGTTGGATTGAAACAAAGGCATAACCCACTGTGATATACACTTCACGTGTACATCAGCTGATTGTTCCCCCCAAAAGCCAAGAAAATGACCAAGCTACAAAAGCAAAGTGGATAATGCGATCTTCCCCTTACAGCCAGAAAACTGAATCAGGGAGTAAAATTAAAAGATTGTGCAGAAACTTGATGATAGAGTGAGAAACTGAATCCATGTTTCTCGAATCCTATAATACTATATATAATCCTCTAAAAGTGACAACTTTCTGTGCAACTGGGGGCAAATATACATAGTATTTTCTTAATAGCAGTTTTAATAAATTATACATACATATATAAAAATATAAACAGCAGCTTATTTATACGTTAGCATCTTTTTATATTATTTGCATAAGGACTGGAATCAGAGGAAAAAGGCAAATTGTAAAATCAGAAGATGGAACTGTGTCAAGCATACATAATTATGATGCCCTACTTTGGTCCATGAAAGCGTTTTGGCAGATGTGAGCAAGTAGTTGTAAAGGTTGTGCCTATAATGTTCAAATTTTCAATAATAAAATGAAATAAATTTAAAAGGCATCTTGGGAGGTAGGGTATGATAGCCAAAACCACACAAGAACAACTCCAGCAACAGCTGAGTGGCTGCCAAGCCGTATGCCAGTGCGAAGTACAACAGAAATGTGTGAACAACAGATTCGGAAAAAAAGGTAGGAAAAAAAGACACCTGTGATTATCATTCTAGCAAAAAGATAACAGCATAAGATATATGAAAAGACCTTGTTTGGCCTATTTCACTAAGTATAGAATGCTTTAATGATACTTACAGACTGTATAAAACCATGAAAGATTTCTTCTTTGTTCAGAAAAAAAAAATAAGCAAGTTTTAGAACTGAGAAATAAACAGGTACACTTTTACTGTCTTGTTTTGGCAGCAAATCCTCTCCCTTTCACAGTGAACCAGCATGGATCTCTTTATGTCCCCACTGCAACTGGAACTAATAAAACACCCAACAGAAAGCACATGAGAAATAAACTTTATTGAGAAATCAAGGAGAAACTACCAAGGAGGGTTTGCTTTACTCAGATCCTGTGGGTTCAGCAGACTCCCAGCACATATCCCAACATTTGAAGCTGTTTACTAGGAGAGACTCGTATCCCTCCAGAATCAGGTTGATTGGGGAATCTACTCTTTTTCCTGCTCTTATCTGTGAAGATCATCTACTTCTGAGTGCTTGACAAATAACGTGATTTCTCCCTTTGAACTGTTACTGGCTAGCAGCAAGTGGGAAGTACATTTGAGTTATTGCTCATGGGAACAGTCTGGCTGTGGGTGGCATCAAGCCACTGGCCTCAGGAGAACATCAAGCCGAGTTAAAATCGATACTGGTGTTTTAAGAGAATCTCTCTTGAGAATTTCAGTTCTGTCTGCCAAGGCATGGGAACACAGCAACAACCCCACTTGCTTCTGGGACTGCAAAACACTTTCACAGAGCTGGTGATGGCTCAGGAGCAGTCAGTAGTGTAGCTCAGCACCTACCTGCCTGCCAGACAGACTCACTGAATGGTGTCTGAGTGAGCTAGGCTGAAGCAAGGTCTAGCACAGCCCCGTACCAATGCATTAGCCATAGATACAGGCAGCTGGCCTGGAAGCTTCTGATGACACCAAACTGAGGGGTGGGGTTGACACACCTGAAGGACAGGATGCCAACCAGAAGGACATGACAAGCTCAAAAAGGGCCCCATGGGAATCGCATGAGGCTTAACAAGGTGCTCAGCCTGAGGCAGGGCATCATTCAGCACCAACACAGACTGGGGGATGAACAGATCCAGAGCAGCCCTGCCGAGGACATGGGGGTGCTGGTGGGTGAGAGGCTGGACATGACCCAGCCATGTGCCCTTGCAGCCCAGAATGCCAGTTGTGTCCTGGGCTGCATCCAAAGCAGTGTGGGCAGCAGGGGAGGGAGGGGATTCTGCCCCTCTGCTCTGCTCAGGTGAGACCCCACCTGCAGTGCTGCATCCAGCTCTGGGGTCCCAGCACAGGAAGGACATGGACGTGTTGAAGTGACTCCAGAGAAGGCCGAGAAGATTAGAGGGATGGAGCACCTCTCTTATGAGGAAAGGCTGGGAGAATTGTTCAGCCTGGAGAAGAGAAGCCTCAGGGGTGTCCCAAATGTGGTCCGTCAGTACCTGAAGGATGCCTACAAGAAACATGAAGAGGGAGTTAATACAAGAGCATGTAGTGAGAGGAAAAGGGGGAATGGCTTTAAAATGAAAGAGGGCAGGTTTAGATTAGATATTAGGAAGAAATTCTTTGCTCTGGGGCTGGTGAGACTCTCTGGCACAGGTTGCTCAGAGAAATTGTGTCTGCTTCATCCCCGCAAGTGTTCAAGGTCAGGTTGGACAAGGCCTTGAGCAACCGGGTCTAGTGGAAGGTGTCCATTTCCATGGCAGGGGGCTGGAACAGGATGATCTTTAAAATCCCTTCCAACCCAAGACATTCTATGATTTTATTGCAAGTGATAACAACCACCACACAAGCATTTGTCCAGCTCAGCCCCAAGAGACTATTCGTTCACACCATTTGTGGGTAACAAGTAGCAGGGATTTGGTTATGACCATGAAACAGCTGGAATTCTTTCCTGTTACTTTGGTAGTACAGGCAATGAGAAACATCACAGAACCTGCAACGAGCAAAAATGTCAAATGTGTATTTATGGCTCTTTAACTATTGAAAGACACTAAAAACCATACCTAGGAACTGAAAAGGGGGAAGGCATAGTACAACATAGTTTAATACTTCTGAAAAATTTTATTATTTTTATAGAAGCTCGATTTTAATTAAATACTTAAGTGGTTTTTTTTTTTCATAATTTTGCAATTTCTTGCTTAGTTTCTCTTGGCTTAAACATAAGAGATATCTAAGATCCCCAAATGAGTATGTGAAATGAAAACAGGGAAGAACTGAGGCAGTTGCTGGGCTGCCTAGGGCTAAATAACATCTGTGGGAAAGGTCCTTGCCATGTAAATTCCACCCATTTTTATCTACTTACAATTCAGAGCTCTGCAAAAGTCACAGAATTCTTCTGCAAACTTCACATATTACATTTGTAATGAATATCTCACTCTTCAAGCAGGTCTGGAAGACAAGTTTTTCCACTCTACTAAACATTTTGCCTGTATTGAATGACTATACTTTTATATTGAGGAAATTGTTTTCCAGTATCTTGGTACTATTGATCTTGCTTCTGAATTAGTTGTTTAAAACATCCTTTATTTCTACTGAGTTTTGAGTACGCACAGTCTTAGTTTTCTTTGATCCTTTGTCCCCAAGGACTTCATCTTCCATCTAGTTCACATTAGCAAATCCCACTATATTCCCATAGCTAAAACTCTCTGCTCTTCCTTCCAAATGGCTGTGAACTTAGATAACTTTCCACTTTGCTCTCTGTGCATCCTCCCAGCCCTTCAGAGTAAAGGCCCAGATTCAACAGGACAGATGGAGAACATTCATATTTCAGCTTAGCTTACAGCCCTATAGCTTGGACCGTTTATGACACTGGTTTTGTTTTTCTGAATAAAAATACATGAGTTTGAGTCCTTTGAATCTAAGACCTAAAACTCAGTTTCTGTACTTTTTTGCCTACTGCTTTAGCCCCTGTGAAGTGCAGGAAAGAAGGGCTTTCAGAAACACTTTTCCCTTTTTCTATTTACAGTTTGTAGGCTTGAATATCCCCATGCTCTACGGTTGTGTATCCTCACCCAGGGAACCCAGATAAATCTAGTTTCCATGCATGGATTTTAGGCATGAAAGTTAACATGAAAGTTTGAATTTCCTGGTTTTTTTCTATAGCATTTTTTTAATCATGATGCTCCACTTAGCTGAACCTTTTTCAAGAGCTGCTCCTAACTGTGACTTTGTTTTTTACTATGTAATGTTGATGATATATGACAAATATAATTTTCCGATGAAATTTTGCAACAGGAATGATAATTACTTTCCTTTTTGTTTTTCAGTACAGCAGATCAAGAGTTGTTATGAGGAACAAACATCATAGTAATTATATCTCTGGATACTAGCTGTGAACATAAAATTCAGTGTTAGAGAACATTGATCTTTTAGAGATTTTAATTGTTTCCAAATTCCCCACAAAAATGAACTTCAGGGGCTATTTAATATACTTTTTTTCCTGTCTTGAATGTTCTGATACAGATCACAGCTCCCAGTATTGGTAATCCATACAAATATTCATCTTTGCTTCCAAGACAAAGGATTGATGGCTAATGTGAAAAAATAAAGGTAATTAATAGCAACAGAAGTGCCACTAATTTACAGCAGGCCTATGAAAGGAAAAATAATCAGAAGCAGGTAAAAACACGTGCTCTAATCTGCATCTTGCTCTAAAAGCTTCCTGCCAGTACAGTGTCAGAAGTATGTATTCACTGTGACCCTGGGGAAATGCAGGAACCTCTGCTCCTGTGGCCCCAGTAGCTGTAAGGACATGTCAGAAAAATGAAGATGCAACTGATGCAGGGACTGTTTCTGCACAGCCTGAAGCTGCACTGTGGCTGCTGCTTCCACACCATAGGTGTTCTGGGGGTGCTGGGGGTGTGATCCATCTGCAGCTGTTGGTGGAATCCTCAAAAACTTGCAGAAAAGCAGGCACCTCAAGAAACATCCTGTGGTTCAGAACCACTGGCATGTGACTGAGAAAAAAGGCTATTGCACAGCATTGAACTCCCAAGTTGCAGGTTTTGTACCAATGGATCTCTCTCTTTCCGTACTAGGATACATGATTTGTGCCCAGTATCATCCACTGCTGCTAATTGCACCGATATTGTAGAAAACAGAAAAAAATACAGGAGTAATACTATGTTTGAGCCTACACATAAAGAAATGTGTTTAAATTTCCCTTTAGAGTGAATAGAAATCTTTCACACCCCTTTTTTTCAGTGTTTGGAAGATTCTCTGGTTGATTTTTTAGATTAATTTTTTTCCCTGTATGTTCGTATTGCACAGCTCTGGTTACATTCACTGTCCTGGAAGTATAAAGCCAATTAAGCAGACTGTCTGCTGTCAGCCCTTCTCTTTTCCCCTCTTCCCCTTTCCTCCAGCATCTTCATTTCCCTGCCTTGCTGCTCACAAGCTGCAGGCTACCAGAGCCCATTCATTTCCAAATGTACTCAGCCCTGGCCCTTAGTTTCTCCCTAAAGTGTTTCCACTTATACCAAATTTATCATGTTTGACATCTCAAATCTTTGTTTTCAACAGCCACCATTGGCTGTGGGTCCCTGGAGAGGAGACTAAGAAAGAATATCAAGGGTTGGTCAAGTCCTTTAAAACAGTAGTAGGATGTCCTTGGGTGCTATGGGGCTGAAAGACAATGTAAGAACCCACACAGACTCAGCAAAGCACAGACGCAGACTCAGAAATGCAGCAGTGTGCATTTCATTCCACATCCAAGGCCAAGGAACTCAGCTGACTCTACACCAGCCACAGAGTGCTCTTTACTGGTGGTAATGGGGTGACATACAAGAGTTTCTCAGAGAAGATTTGTGTTTTACTGAAACTACCTTGAGTATTTTGGAGCTGGTTAATTCTTTGGGGTAAACAGTGCGCATTAAAAAACACTAATTGCATAATATAGTTTTAAATACATTGTAATTTTAAAGTATCCCAGTATTAGCATATTTAAATTATGTACTTTTATGAACTCTAGTAGATAATATGAATTTTAATTAGGATTTTTTTTCTGTAATGAAAGAGAAAATAATTTTTAAAGGATGTAACTTTTTACTAATTTGTTTTCTTCATTCTGATTTCTCAGCTAAATAATGAACTACTTTAGAAAAATACTTTATTACATATTTGCCCAAGAGACCTGAATGGTTCAATAAGAACTGCTTGTTCTTTCAGAGAATAGCCAAGCCAAGCTAATTAAATTCCAGGCTAAACTAGCTCATTCAGTTCAACTCCAGCTGAATTTCTTCTCAGAAGTTCATTAATTCTACTGATTCATCAATAATTTCCCATAAATATAATTACTTAATGACATGGGGCTGTTCCTTAACATGCTGTGAGGAATATGAGTTCGGGTCCATCTGACAGGTCCCACTACTAGACCTGGTCCAACCCAATTCCATGCTGATTGTGACAAAAGTCCTAGATGGCATCTCATCAGTTGTCTCCATGATACAGGTGGGCAGAGCAGAGAAAAGCCTCTGGGAGCCTGACAGGAAACAAGCAATGACTCAAGGTCTGTTCTCACCCTAGGTGAGAGCAACACCATTTAGCATGGATGGTCTTCCACTCCTTTTAATTCCCTCCCAGGAAATAATGATTATTTGAATTCCTGAATGCCCTGGTCTCAAATGATAATCTTTCAGAATTAAGTTAAATACACAAAATACAATCGTTTAAGGAATTGTATACCAGGATGCAAACAGCTCCAAAATATCTGAGCCTAAACTCTGAAATATTTCCATTCTTGTCTGTGCTGGGTAAGTCCTGATTTCCAGCTCCTGTAGCATCCTTTCCTTTCTCCTCCCCACACCAGAGATATACCCAGAGATATAATTACTATGATGTTTGTTCCTCGTAACAACTCTTGATCTGCTATACTGAAAAACAAAAAGGAAAGTAATTATCATTCTTGTTGTGAAATTTCATAGGAAAATTATATTTGTCATATATCATCAACATTACATAGTAAAAAACAAAGTCACATTTAGGAGCAGCTCTTGAAAAAGGTTCAGCTAAGTGGAGCATCATGATTAGGAGCACTCACAGTGTTTGCCAGAGGGAGTTCATCCAGGAAGGATCCAGTTGGCTGAGAAGAAGTCTGGGACTCCCAATAATACCATAACACAACCTCTTCGCACAGTGTAGCCAATTGTGCTTAAGCCAGTGTTTAAAGCTGTTCTGAACAAGGATTCTTAAATTTGTTGAGAAGTATTGCTAAGGGGCAAAATCATTCTCTGCCTTCAAACTAACTTACTAAAAGGCAAATTCACAAAAGCGCAACTGGGCTGAGGTAATGAAGCATCCATTCCTGCAAGCTCTCACTTCATACCGCAATACTCGAAATGGCGATGAACTTTAAAAAGATAAAAATAGTAAACTTAATGATCCGGGTGGCATCGGAGGTTTTGAGGAATGAGTATTATGAAAGGAACTTCAAGAACACTGCCCCTTGCTTTATGAATTCTGATTTCTGAGCATTATAGTTGTATACTTCTGCATCATTAGTGTGATATAAATATCTCTTCAGTTGACCTGTGAGATTATCTACTGTGAGGATAGACGTCATTTAGCACAGCAGCTGCAAGTGTGAATGTTTTGACCAGACTAAAGCAAAAAAGATAAAAACCAAAGAAACCTCAAAATTACACTTTGGATTTTGCCTTTACTATTTAAATTCAGGATCTGGCACAACGTTCTACATCAATGACAAAGCCCCAATTATCTTCTATCATGAAGCATCAAAGTCCTAAATTGTAGAAATTGTGTTAATAGGGCAGAAGAATCTCAGTGTATTGAGGTATGGGTTATACAAGGCAAGACATTTCTCTAAGTCTGATGCTGCTGAGCTTTTATCTTTTCAAAGTGTAAAATTCATAGTAATCAAGTTAAGCAATTTCTGGTTAAAAAATTAATTCTGTAGATGATTCATTGTGCTCTGAAAAGTCTTTCAAGAGAGAAGTACAGCCCTCTGAGCAGGGCAACAGTAAAGATCTGTGTATGAAGACCAAATTTTTTAGGCCATATTGCTGTGTCTGGAGTAGTGTGGAGTCTCCACACATTTTTATTACTACTGCGTCCTGTTGGTTCAATTCATTTCTGTTCTCTCAAAACAGAAAGCAAACTGGACAGTTATTGCAGCCTGATAAATGCTGCTTCTTAGGTCATAATCATGTCATTAGGGGAGGAGTGATGACCATAATTACATTATCTAGCCTGAGTATCTAAATATTTCTAGATAAAATCTTTACTAATTCCTATAGTGTTTAAAATAAAGTTAGTAACCCTCTCTTTTTGTAATTAAAGTCAGATGAGATAAGAATTAATCCTTGATTTATATACAGGCAGAAGGGAGAAATGAAACTGGGTGAAGTTAAAGTTCAACATAAAACTTTGCTTTTAAGCTATTTATTTTCCTAAAAGTTTTATCCTCAAACATCTACTAATGCATCCAGCTCTCAGAGAGTAAACAGATATTGACATATGTGGTGGGTTGACCCTGGCTGGATGGCACCAAAGCCACTCTATCACTGCCCACCTCATCTGAGCAGGGGAGAGAAAATATAACAAAAGGCTCATGGGTCAAGATAAGGGCAGGGAGAGATCCCCCGCCAGTGACTGTCATGGGCAAATTGGACTCAATTTCAGAAAATTAAATTTATTACCAATCAAATCAGAGGAGGGTAATGAGAAATAAAAAACAATTCTTAAAACAGCTTCTCCCCACCCCTCCCCTTTTCCCAGGTTTATCGTCACTCCAATTCCTCTCCCTCCTATCCCCTCATCCCCCCCAGCAACACAGGGGACAGGGAATGGGGGCTGTGGTCAGCTCATTACATGTCTCTGCCACTCCTTCCTTCTCAGGGGAGGACTCCTCACACTCTTCCACTGCCCTAATGTGCATCCCTCCCATGGGGTGCAGTCCCTCAGGAACAGGCTGCTCCAGCGTGGGTCCCCCACAGCGTCACAGGGGCTGCCGGCAAACCTGCTCCAGTGTGGGCTCCTCTCTCACTGAAGCCACAGGTCCTGCCAGGAGCCTGCTCCAGTGGAGGCTTCCCACGGAGTCACAGCCTCCTTCAGACATCCACCAGCTCGGGGGGGGGGTCCTGCATGGGCTGCAGGTGGATCTCTGCTCTGCCTGTGCCTCCATGGGCTGCAGGGGCACAGCTGCCTCACCACGGGCTGCACCAGGGGCTGCAGGGGAATCTGCTCCAGTGCCTGGAGCACCTCCTGCCCCTCTGGCACTCACCTTGGGTCTGCAGGGTCTCTCCTTTTGCAGTTGCACAGGGCTTTTTCCCTCCTTCTTAACTCTTTTATCCTGGAGGTGCTGCCACCATCGCTGATGGTCTTGGCCTTGACCAGCAGTGGGTCCATCTTGGAGCCATCTGGAATTGGCTTTATCGGACATGGGAAAGCTTCTGCCAGATTCTCACAGAAGTTGCCCCTGTAGCCCACCTGCTACCAAACCCTTGCCATGCAAACACAATAAAAAATACAACATAAGAAATTTGACAAAGAGTCTAGAGAAGGTGCATGGACAGTTAGAACAATTTTTTTCCCTCAGCCATGCAGTCAAATCTTCACTGTAAACTGCTGGAAAACCTCAATGGTGATACCACTTTCAATTTAATAAATCTCCAGATGCGTTCTTAGCAAAACTTGCCATCAATCGTCTGATTCACTTGTATTGGTAAGCATTCATTTCATACATCCTCCTCCTGAGCACTGTTTTATTCTTGGCTTGTTCCAAGGTCCTGTGGATTTCTGGCTGAAGTTCTCACAGGAAAATTCAGCAAGAAAGATTGCAGAACCAGGGTATCAGAATCCAGCCACAGAAAGAACAAGATTAAAATTAGCAAAACTATGGATAAAAGCAACTTCTTAGAAATTAAAATATTAGAGCTATGGTCTCAGTCTGTAATGTCTCTACAGATAGCTGTAAAAAATTCTTTCTACAACTTGGTAATGTGATATGTTATGCCATAGGATGTGTGTTCACCATGTTCCTTGAAGGTACTTTTTTTAGAACCTGATGGCACATGTTGTACAAGGACCACCCTGAGCAGCAAGAAATAGCTGGCAGCAGGTGAGACTCGTGCTTGTAAAAGCCATCTGTTCCTGTAACCTGCCTCAGCACTCCCCAAGCAGCATCCTCCTGACTCTGCAGGCAAAGGCATGTGAGGTCTAATCCTCCACCAGAGCACTTCCCCGTGGAGAAGCTGTAAATGCCCTACCACCCATCTGCTTAATGATATCAGATTGCTCTTCCAAATTCACCAATGATTCGTTGTTTATTTAGTTCTCTGAAGGATGAAAACAAACTAAAATTGCTTAGTTCAGGAAGAGAGAATCTGTGGGTGAAAAGCTGGTGCAACCTCACTGAAATATATTAATCTACTAATAATTATATGAATTCTTGAGAAGCAACTTTCATTGAGGATTCTTTTCAAAAAGAAAGGCACAGAATACAAATGAGGTGGTGAGAAAGGATAATGAACACTTGCACCATCTCTGATATGAGAATGATGTAAGAGATCATGCCTAGATGTCATACTTTGGAAAATGTGCGCTGCTGACTTGATTTCATCTATTATCCACCAGTAACAACAATTGTATATGACAGTCACAACCATCTTAATTGAAACTAATTACTGAAACTCAGGCATGTTTGAAGAATCCATGTTAGTCAATTAGCAAGATCATGCAAGATAAAAAGAGTCCTGTACATGATTAATTCTTTTAAGAAGGTATTTTTAATTAAATTTTATTCATGGACTAATTAGCAAACACACTTATACAATCTCTAAAATTCTATTCTGTTCAAACTATAAGAGCTGTAATTTGGAGGATGCTACTGCACTCTTTGTGCATAGTAAAGGCATTGAATGCTGTACTTGCTTACAAAAAAATCAGAGCAACCTTGTATACAGAGAAGCAGAGTGTCCATAATAGTAAACACAGCACAGAGATTGCATAACATTTGATCAGATAAATAGATGTGTGTCACAATCTGGCAGCATAACAATTACTGGAACACAACAAACTTGTCACTTCATATTGCTCGATTATGTTGAAGCCCTGGAGCTGGTGTTGTTTCATCCCTTCTTTTTCCTTACCTTTTTTTCTGAGAAAGCCACGTGAAATCACTATGGTTGCATCATATTCCTGTTTCTGTGCTGTATTACAAATGTCAAGTAGGAAATCTGAACTTTATTAAGAACACTAGTCAAACCGAGATGTAAAAATTGGGTTGTCATACAGGCATGAACCACAGAAAGCCATGTCATGTAGCTTTAGGGAATGCAACATCCACAACTCAGGAAGAGAAATCTTAGCGCCGTCAGTGTCAGGTCTCCGCGTCTGTGTGCAGCAATAGCTGAAACGAGACAACAGAGCAGTGAGCAGTGTGAGGAAGGCTATTCAGATGAAAACATATATGGAATAAAACTGTGGGATGCCCATATCTTGATTATGGTGTGTAGTTCCGATTCTTTCCTTTTTTTTTTCCCTCAAGAAACACAAAGTGGAATCATAGAAACTACATGGAAAGGCACGTGAAATGTTTAAGCAGCTGCCTTAGGAAGAGAGTCAAGATATTTTGAAACTTCAATTTGCCAAGGGGAAGAATGGAGAGCGATATGGTTAGGATTTACAAAAACCATGAATAGCACAATGACTTAAGATGGAAGATTAACTATATGGAGACCTCAGGAGATCACCTTCTGACCTCAGAAAGTCATCTGGTCCTACTTTCTGCTCATAGCAGGGCAACTTCAAATTTGGAAAGTTGTGTAGAATGAGTGTAGAACTGGCATTCACCAAGTCCAGCAATATTACAAATAAGGAGAACTGAAACTGATTGGCAACAAGTTAAAACAGATAAAAGAAAGTCCCTTTTTACATACAGAGTAATGAGAATTTCTGTTAAGGTGGGTTTTGGAGACTGATAATTCAAGCATGTTCAAAAACTGTTAGGCAAGTCAAGGACAGCAGAGGCACAGCCAGATTACTAAGGTGTATGAAGGGATGGACCTTGTAATCTCCCTAATCTAATTTTGGGAAACAGCATGGGTAATGGCCTGTAGATAGTGGGGTTGCTCATGCTCTCTTCCCAAAAAGCATCTCCAACAGTCATTCTTGGGAACAGGATAGATGGAGCACTGAAGTCACATCATAGATAATTCCCTACATCCCTACACTTCCTCAAATAGCTGAACAGCTCTGTTGAAAAGCTTATGTGCAAAACAGAAACTGTTTTGTTTGGTTTTTTTGGTTTGGTTTGTTTTCTTTTTTGCCTGCCATGTCCTACTTATCTCTGAATCACTGTTTATCCTGGAGCTTTAGAAACAGAACAGGCTTGCACGGGACTGTAGCATCACAGGTCCATGTCCTTTCCCTGCATTGTTCAGGGCACCAAAAGCTGTGAGGCTGGGATGATGTAATGCTGTGTTCTCAGCTGCAGGATGTGCAATGTCTCCCTGTCTTATGTAAGTTAGAAAGGACAGTGGATTCATCCCAGCTTTGCTATTTCTGTAACACACCCAAGTACCTGGCAGGTTCTAATCCTAAATGAAAAGTGAATGGCTCTTCTGTAAAGATTGCCATTTCCTGGTATTTCCAAAATAATATCTTCAAAATTATTTTCCTGGAGGATTCAGTGAATATTTCTTAATAGTATGAGATTTGTTCATTTCAATTTGCATACATAAACCAGATCTGCTCCTTTTGGTACAGCCTAATCCAGACTTGGGCTGTCTTTCGGATATGCATTGACTTGCATCTTGATCGATAAGATTAAAGAGCCTGTTTCTTGCCTTCTTGCAGAAAAACACTTAAAAAGCTGTGATAAATGTTCTGTGTCTCAGACTAAAAATTATATCTCTCCTACATGCAGATAAACTATTTCCTAGGCAACTCACAAAAAATATTACATACAGAGATATTGCTGAAGACTTTTAATCTCTTTAAGATATTCATGCTTTCTTTTAAGTACTCAAAACTTATTTTAATTACATATGGGGTAAAGAACTAATTCAAGAACAAACCTTGCAGAAATTCTCAATACTGGCATGTGATTTTTAATGTAGTTTTTTTCCCAAATTGTTATGATGAATTAAAGTCCACAGTACTTCGTGGGCATCAGAGAGTACTGCTTAATATCATATGAATAGAATCATTAAAATAATCATCTACTTACTAATAACTCCTTTTAATATGAGAAGCTAAGTTCAATTACTGGCTAATGAAACAACACTTCTATGCTGGCCAGGGAATTTACAATGACTGTTTAGTGATCTCTTGGTACATATCTTCAAAGGACACATGTACTCCTCAGAACACAGAATATATGGGCATTCCCTGAACGTTGGGATCTCTGCTTTCACTTTTCTCTCCTTCCCTTGTTCTGCTGATCTTGCTGGAGAAGAGGAGCCCGTTGCTTACAGGAGTTTGCATTTGGGTTGCCAGTGACCTACTTGAAACAGATGGAGAGAGAACAGCCTATTCTTATCCTTGTGGTTAGTGTGCTCCTCTCTGTAATAGGCACTTTGAATTCAAATCCTGCAAGTTCTGTGTCTCAGACAGACCTCAAAAGTGATCTCACATTCCAGTAAGTGCTTTCAACAGCAGGCTGCAGAACCCCCTCTTGGCTGTCACCACCTTATAGGTACCTGTGGAAGCTCAAGCTGTGAATCCCACTTTCTCCTAAGCCCCCACTGCCAGGCTGCCACTCAGCGTCTGAGCCCAGCAGACAGCTGGGTGCCTGGCCACTGACCTCAGTCCTGCAATGCCTGTCAGCTCTTTTAGCTTCAGTAGCTACCTCAGCAGCACAAATTCTGCTCCCAGAGCTCTTAGCTGTGAAGTCTGAAGACTTTGCTACAAGAATGCCTACATCTCTGTTTGAATATAGCCCATGGGCTTTGTAGGTTTAAGTTCCCCTCTAAAACATCAGAATAACATCAGGTTCCTATCACTGAGGTTAACTACACTAAAGACAGTGGGACATGCAGCCATTCCAGTCCATTTCTGCACAGTGATGTACATCCTCAAGACAGCTAGGCTGCTGGTCCATTCCTTTATTTTGTGTAAAAGCTACCAAAAAAGCCCTCAGTCCAGCTATGTGAGGCATCCTCAGGCATCTCAGTGAAAGAATAAGGAGCCCATTTTCTTCAGGAAAGCTTGTCACAGATGGAGCAAGAGGATGTGCTTTCCTCAGTGCTAAGCCAGCCATCTCCAGCAGGTTTTTAGCAAGCCCTGTGCTGCTGAAGGTGCCCTCTGGAATTATGTCATTGTTTAAATCATATTTCTCATGTTGCTCAGTGCTCATTTTTTGGGTCAGCATAATGCTGTGGGGTTGGGGATTTTTTCCCCTCTGTGATATCTGTATTTTGAGTCCTCCTTTTATTCTTTTTGGCTCAGCCTTACAAAGCCACAGTGTGCACTTTTATAGCTCTGCAGATGTTACATGATCCAATCTCCTCTTCTGCCTCCTACACTGCAGTTTCTACTCTGACCAACTGTTCTTGTTCAGTAATGTGTATCCTACAGCCCTATGAACAAAATCAAAGCAGTAACTCTGAGGTGGTGTGGCTGTTCAGTGAGTGCTGCATCTCTGGTGGTGGTCTTCTGACCCTCTCTGCCATCTACCTAGTACTTGGGGAAGAATGATAGAATTTCTCGTAACTTGATGATCAATGATCTGGGAACTGGTTGCTACTTTTTATTTTTAATGTTCCATTGGGAAAAGGGGACATATTGTGGCCAGTTCTACTTGTGTTCCCCTTTGATTTTTGTTCTCTTTGATCTCTGTCCCAACACAAAAGGTCACTCATAAAATATCGGAACAACTGAAGTTTTTCTTCTCTCAAGATAAGCAGAAATATATATATTTGGGGAGCCTGCAGTTTTTACCATATCACAGATGGTTTTTCATCTAGAAGCCCTGTTTGGACACCTGATATTTCTAGTCAATAACTACTTATTCTGAAAAAAATTGTATGAATTAAAGAGGAAACAATTCTGAAGTTTGGTACTATCTAACGTGATGATAGAGAACACTGATCTCTGTTTTTAAAGGAGCTTTCAGGGAAAGTCTTGCGATGTCCTCCTGGACTGCCTGAAAAGAGCCAAGGAAGCTATGCAGCAGAACGATCACCTTCCTCAGGTTTTATTCACTTCATGTCACCAAAGAAGCACCAACCCAGCCCATGCAAACTCTCCTGTGTGTCCTGAGGTACCCACTCCTCCCACTGATTGGAGAGGCAGAGAAGCTGATGACAGACTAGAACCCGAGGGGCCTAGAATAAAGAGAAGGGAATCCTGCCTTAAATTTCAGAAATATATTTTAAAAGATCTCTCAAACTTAATTTGCAATTCGAGGCTACATTCATTTGCAACTGCATGACTGAAACTTACTTGGCACTAATTCTACTTGAATGGCCAACATTTCCCAGCAGAGCCAAGGCAAGGAAAATGCTTCTATTTCTCCAGGAAAAAAAAAATTAAATTAACATCTTTTCAACAGTTTTATAGAAAACTCTTGAAGATATTTATATTTTGCAGCATGTTTGTTTGTTGCATTAGCCACAAAAAAAAATGGTGTTAGAAATCACTCTCAAAAGTTAGCCACAGAACAGAAACTGAAAAGAAACAGGAGAAAAGAGCTAAGTGAACCCAGCTGCTAATTGTATATTGCTTCCTTAAGGCCCAGGCATTAATTAATTCAAGATATGAAACAGTCTCTGCAAATATGTTCCTGCAGAATTTTAAAATGAATAATAGCTGCTGCCTTGGGGGAAACTACAAATTCTGATTATGGAAACTTCAGCTGATTTTAAGGTCTTTCTGATTATCCCAGTGTCCTCTCTCATGAACAATGCTATACAGTAAAAAGGTTAAAAACTGGCTGTTCCTGGTCTTTGCCACTCTGAACTCCTGCTGGTCTGGGCAGGTGGATTGTCCCCAAGGATGCCACTGCCCTCTGGCACCACTTAAAACACAACAGCAGCCGAGTGGCTGCACTGAATTTCTGCAGGGCTCAAAGGAGGCATAGAACCACTTCCACTCAGAAAGATTCATTTTTCTGCAGAGGAAACAGAGACCCTACGCTTCTGCCTGCTAAAAATGGAGTTGGGGGATGGCAAGGAGAGGAAAAAAGGACAGGAAGGTGTTTCCTGAAACTGTCCGTTAGCTTTGCTGCAAAAGATTGCAAGAAAATTCATTGCTATACAGCAATTGGATAACCAGAGTCTTTTCTTTGTTCTGTCGAGTCAAAATTAGGAGCCCAGAGGCAAATGAGAAAGATAGCATCTGTCTTCTTCAGAAGCTTCAATTTCTGTAACCAGGACAAAGCTCTTCACAACTTTCTAGCATGGGGAGCCAGGACATTCAAAGCAACCAGGGCTTTGAAGGGTTTTGCTGTTCTCTTCAGCTGAACACCAAAAATACAAAGAGAGCTATGAATTGCTAGTTCATGATTTATGACTTTTTAAAGAGAGAAAAAACAAAGTAGGACAAACTAAAAGAAAAAGAAAAAAGTTTGAAAATAAATCTCTTCCTCTCTGCATCCTTGGAAGTTGTGTCTGTTTCTCCAGTATTCTGAGTACCCCAATTTTTGGAGGCTTCCTGACCTGCAAAGAATTTGACACAGCCCAATCTGTAGACTTTGGAAAATCCCTGTGGTCTGTCTATGATAGTCACCCCCAGATCTTCTCAGAAGTTCCCGGATCTCTGTGTCTCAATCTATTTTTTCCTGTGGGCCATCTCACCCTTCCATCACTTGCTGAACATCAAAAGTTATTTGTTCTCTCTGCAGAACAGAGATCCAAACCTTTGTTCATCAAGGACAAGCCTGACATTGTAAAAGCTGGCAAACTGTTCCCAGTTTTATTCAGGATATCTGTCTCCTCACCAAGGAGACAAGCTTTTCCATGCAGATCTCTAGGTATGTTTCACCTCATCAAAACACACATGCAGCAAAGAGATTTCCAAAGCACCAGATCTTATGTGATGTGAAGTGCCATCTTGAAGTGACTCTTCCTTTCCACTAACTACAGAGGGACACACAGATAACCACACTTCTGGCCCAAGTGGTGCACGGCTTTGTCTGCCATTGGAGGAGATTAATTTGTGCCATATTACCTAAATATTTCATAAAGACACCTCAGCATTTTGTGCCATATCAGCTACCCATCCCTTAACCAGTCATTTTCAAATCGGGAGAGATCCTTCCAGATACATTTATTGTCTCAGAGGTTTAAGTAGAAGCCTGGCATAACATATCTGGGGAGGGAGGTTGCAGCATATGGCTTTGATTTGCACATCTCGCACATATCCTTGAGAAATCCTGTCTAATCTTGAACAATTAGGTGTGAGGAATGTGGTAATTTGAGGATACACATACAAGAATAACAAACTGTGGTGGCACCTGTCACTTCTCCTTTTGACCTATGCTACAAGGGTAGGTCCTCAGACCATGCAGAATGTGGAATAAAGGTTCACTACACAGGTAAAATTATGGCACCATCACCAGTACAGGTACTTAATTTGGTCTGATGGTTACTCCCAGGGACAGAAATTGCATCTAATTCCTCACTGAGCAAATTCACTTTTCCTCAGGAACAATGTGTCTTTGAAACTTGAGTTTTATGTCATCAGAATATTCTCCAGTAAGGCAATTTTTTTCATTCAGTAGAATACATCTGTAGGATAACCAGGATTAGTCTCTAAAGGTTAAGTTCAAAAGGAATTGTAGTCTCTGATATGGAAAAAAAGTACTTCAAAATTTGCACCTTAATCTAATCTTCCACTTGCAACTTCTCCAAGTGTTCCTGCTGCCTGTGTCTATGCTATAATCACAGACATAATTAATCTTATTCTGGATTCTCCCTGTCCTATTCCCCTGAGAAGCCAGATCAATTGGATTAAACTCTAATTAAACTCCTCAGATTAAACTTTTTGCAAAAGGTCTTGATGATTGGCCTTCCAGGACCACAGCTGAGTCCATTTTACTCAGCTGCTAGACCTCTTACCTGGCAGGTAGGTTTTTATTCCTTTTCTTCCTGGTGATTTCAAAACAGAGACTTGGCCACACACATCAGAACAGGTTTCTAATTCTCCAAACTCTTGTTTTTTCTGTGGAAATTACCCTGCATCTTTCATTTTTATATTATTTCAGTTAATTTCTTTATTATTGATAGAGCCAGAGAGAAAACTTGGTTTTTATGGGTCTTGGTCTAAGTATTGTGAGAACTGAGAAAAAAAGAGTAAAATTCAAGTTGTTGTTCCAGGGTTTAATGAAATATCCAAAGCAGAGCAATTTCCATAGAGGTAGTGAGTGCTGTGCATCTCTGCACTTACAGCACTTCCTTTCATATACTTTTTCCAGCTCTTCAGAAAGTCTGTCCTTAATGTGCAGAGGTTTCTTCCCATCCCCCTTGAACTCCCTCACCACTAGCTGTGTACAGATTCTCCTTGAGGGAAGGTTTGTTTTCGTGTTTTCTGTTGTTTTTGTTTTCCCTGCTTTGAACACTGAACTCCAGAAGAATCTTAAACAGCAGCACTAAGCAATTCTGGCAAATTTTCTCTCATTTTGTTGCTTTTATTTTGCCTAGACTTTTCTATGAGGTATCAGGCATCAGATGCTCATCAAGGTTTGCACAGAGCAGAACACTCAAGGGTTAAGCATTTCAGCACTGAGCTCTGTAGTGCTGAAGTTCTTTTGCAGATTTATCTTCAGGCAGAGTGAACTCGAGTTCCCTATAGCCTTTTCTAAAAGGCTGTAAAGGACATGCAGTTTGTAAGATTCTGATAAACAAGCAAAGCTGTGTGTTAAAACCTGAGCCATGAGGAAATACGAATGGAGTGGGAATACCACTAAATAAATCTAATACAAAACCCAAGCAGTTCTATAATGCTAAGATATATGTTCTCTCAACACAAATAAAACTTTTTCTTCAAAACTCTGGATATGTTTTTTCTCGGTCATGGTCTTCTGTAAGAAACACCTGAGAAAGAAATACCACAAAAATGAGATGGTCTCTGATGAGCTAGAATATGGAGATATTGGTCCCCTGTTCTAGACAGTCATGCTTTTAAATACACCTGCTCAAACAATTCTTTAGAGATAACAGTACAAAAAGTTTCCAGCAAGCTCTGTGATCAGCTAGAACAGATGGGACTGCACAGTGATTTTAGCTGATGCTACACAAAGGCACTGCTCCTGCTTCTCCTGAGCACAGAGCCCAGGCTGCTGCACAACTTTGCTGATTTGGCTTCCAGGTGGAAGCAAGGAAATATTTCTCCCTCAGAAGAAACCTCAGCCACTCTCATTTCAAAACAAAACACTCATTAGTAAGCAGATGCAGAAAATCTCTTTGCACTGAGTTTTGGTGACTTTCCAAAAGAAATTCCCAAAACTTTGAGCATTGCCTTTTTTTTTTTTGCCTACTCTGAAGAAAAAAGCCATACATTTTACTTTCAGACAGCACTGGACAGACAAACAATGCACAAGTCAAAGCCAAATAACTTCTCAAAGAATTCAGCTTCTGTGTTGCTACAGCTTGACACAGAGGTCCCTCTGACCCCACTCAATTTTATCAGCTTATGAGGAACACATAGAGGAGAGGTAAAAAGAGGGGTCATGACCTAGAGGCTTCCCTCCACCCTGCCTGTGTGCCCATTCATCCCTCTGCAGAACTTTGTTCTGTCAATAATTTTTTCTATGAAAGAGATGAATCAAACTAAAATCCTTCCAGCTTGCCTTCTTCCCTCCATTTTTTGCATCCCAGATTTTTACATTTTGAAGGGACATCAAGAACAATCTTTCATTCGAGCTATACTTCAATTTTTAATGCTTTAAAACCTAGACTTCAGGTCTTGAAAGAAAATATTTTGACTTAAAATGGAGGACTCAAAGTGAGTATTCCAGTGCTTGCTTCTCCTCCCATTTCTTTTGATGTGATTCAGGAATAACTCAAGGGGAATGGAGCTGCATTTTATGAAAGTTAGCATAAAAAAGGTCAGAGTCAGAAGGTCTGAAACAAATGTATTGGTGCCTGAAGTATCTGGGAGAAACTGTCCAATGGATTCAGGTTATTATAGCAGAAAGGCCAGTGATGACTGTAGGTTGTTTGAAATAGAGAATCTGGCAGAATTCTGTGCCATGGTTTTAAAGTGTCAGGCCTCTCTTGAGCCTCTACTTGTGTTCCAGCTGCCACTCCAATCACACAAGTGTCCTCCTCACCACAACACACTCAGCAGTCAAATAGGTACCATTATGTACTTCAAACTCTGGGACCAAACTCTCTGCTGGAAGTGGGATGTTTTTGTAATAACATCCAGTGTGAGAAAACACAGCACAGCCACAAGGCTGGAGGGGCTCCGTGGCTTCAAACCCTTCAGAACAAAACAAGTAATTTCCATGAGCTGAGCTTGAATAAAACAACTCTTAATGGACGGCTCATTTCCACACATCTCCAATTTGTAAGTTGATGATATATTTTCTATAGCAAAAGCCTGTTTCTTCAGGTTTTTACTGTCATACATACGTGAGATCAAAGGCAGGATCTGACCTTTAGATGTTGATTGAGGTAACTGTAGGAATAGGCTGTGAAGAGATATTAATGAGCATCTTCATTATTTCTTCTGTTACAAAGGGTAGGGTAGGCATGCAGAAACCTTTCTGCTAAATGCTGATTACTGATGACACTGAACAAACTAATACACACCCAAGATAATTCTCATACCCCAGATGAAGCTTTTATTCACGGCAGTTATTTAGAGCCTGAGGGTTCCTGGGTGGGGCTTTTTGTCCTTTGCCAGGTAACTTCTCTTGAGACAGGATAAATCTGAACTCAGAAGTGCCAGTTATCTATCCAGGATTGAATTCTTAGTTACTTTTCACCTTGCTCGCGAGAAGTTTGAGATGTCATACCTGCCTCAGGTCCCCTTACACAGGCAGGGATATTAAAGGCACCATAGAGTGAATATGAATCTAGTCTTTATTTTTTTAATCAGTGCATTCCTTCTCACAGAAAAGACATATTTAAGGCAACTCAGACACACTTTGCTATGCCTGCCTCTCCAAATGCCCTCCTTTTCTCTTTCTCCTGCAAAGTTCCTAAATGCACTATAAATACCTGCTACCTTTTTCTTTCTATTTCATCTCAGTGTCTCTCCAATCCATCTTATTGCAATAAAATTTAAATCAAATTATTACTGTCAATAGAATCTGCCTAAATATCTGTTTCTCAGGGGTGGTATGAGGTAGGTGTCTAAGTTCCCATTATAGACAGTGAATTGAATTAGTACAGTCAGTGGAGCCTAGAGAGAAATTCAGCTGACAGGAAGCTTAATTCAGTTGACTAAAACATAGGTACTGAGTGCTATTTTAGATGCCCTAAGGAACCTGAGACATATTGTCATTAGGCTGTCAGATATGACAAAGTACCTACAAGATACCCCTTTTATCCTTGAGCACAAGATGGGAAACAGGTAAGACACCACAGAGCATCTCAGATAGCCCTAGATTCCAACATCTAGGCAGCTGTATCTTGCCCTTGGTGTCTGTTTCACAGAGAAAAATGTTTTTAAGCCATAATTACAATTGTGGTCCAGCTTTTCTGTTTTCTTTTAGGAAAAAAAATATTTCTGGTATTCTAATTGAATTTCTATGATATAATTTTGTAAGGAGGAAACCATTCACATTAGTGACGAGTTGACTGAAGAAGGCAGGAAGAAAGTGTTTTGCCAGGATAAAAAACTAGAGAAATCCGTCTCACATCAGTTATTCAGAAGAAGGAGGAAAGCTAAGTATTGGATATCAAATGCAAACTCTGGGCAGATTTGTTCCAACACAGGACTGTGAGCGCAGAACCATTTACATCTCTCCTGAAAAACAAAGCTGTGTCCTGGTCCTTTAACTTACTGGTGCAGCACGATCATCCCCACACAGTATCTTACCATGCATAGCAGGGTAACTCCCTCTAAAGTATGGAGAAAGTTCCTGTACTGTGTTACTTTCCAAATGATGCCTGAAACTGTGGGAATTGCTGTCTGACTGCCAAAACCAATCAGACACTAATGGTTTAAATGTGATCAAGTTCCTTCATTTAACTGAATAGTACTGTTGTCCAAGGCATAAAAGGAAGACTCAGAGATGACAAAACCATTTCAAAGGATCCCACCAATTTTTCCCATGGAAAGAATGAGGTACATTCCCACCTGGGAAACCTTGTGGGGCATGGAGGGACTGAGCAGTGAATTTCTGTGAAATTGAAGGAACAGAGGAAGTGAATATGGTATAAGAAGACCAAATGAACTCAAATAATTCATCAAAACCACAGAGAATTCATAACAGTATTTTAAAAGATCTGAAGGATGGAATAGCTGAACTACTGAGAGCTGTGTGTAAACTCTCACCTAAAACTTCTTTGAAAACTGGAAATGGAGGTGAGCAAACAAGTGGCCAATCTTTAGAATTTTTTGGAGAAGGTTGGGAAATCTATGTGCATGTTAGATGAGACCTGAACAACACAGAGCAGGAGAAGCTATAATAATAATAATAACAACAACAAAAATATTAAATAAAAACAGATGTGAAAAACCTCTTGCTGTTCTTTCAATGAGTCAGCTGAGCCGGCACATGGATAAAGATGAATTACCTGAATTTCTTCAATCCTTTTGATAAAGTCTCTTATCCAAAGCTTTTAGAGAAATAAAGTAGTCACAACAGAAGTGAACAGTTGGTAGGGGAAGAAAAAATGTGCCAGCTATTTAGAATGGTTAAACAATCTGCTAAAAGATAAGAAACTGTTAAGGTTTCTTAACAGTGAAGTGTGGTCTACAGTAATAGGAGGATGTGCTGTTTATTGCTTTATTTTAAAAAATGGAAAAACAAGTGAGCAGAGCCATGAAAAAGTTTTGTGAAGTTGCAAAGTTATTCATGCTTGGAAGAACAGGATCTAATTGTGAAGAATTACATAGGCCTTGAAAAATGTACAAATATAATTCAGTGTACATATGCATAAAACTGAACACAGAGAAAAACAATCCTAGATTCTCAGAAAAAAAATAACAGGCTTTGAGCTGAGCATTACTGCTCAGGAGTGAGACCTTGAGATTATGACAGATAGTTCCATTAAAACATCATCTCAGGACTTAGTGACAGCCCAAAAAAAACCAACCCAGACCAAAAAAAAAAAATCCCTCCTCCAGATGTTAAGAATTACTAGAACAATGAATAACAAAAGAAGAAGTACAACTATGCTACTATACAAATCCATTACTCACTCACCGTGTGCGTTTCTGTTTTGTTAGTCTAAGGAAGGACATATCAAAGACCAAAAACTTTCAGAAAAATTAAAAAAGGATGATCAGCAGTGTGAAAGAGTATCCATGTGTAGAATAATAGAGTAGTCTGGGGGTCTTCAAACCTGGAAAAGAGATTACCTAGAAGCATATGACAGAGATGTACAAACCATACTTGGCATAGAAACAGGAGAGCTGAATTGGCTGTTTAATATCTCTTCATACAGTGTTTAATACCAAAAGGAACTCTGTCTTTTGGACTGAAAGATTATACAGTTTATATCAAACAGAAGAGTTAATCACTGTAAAAAGAGCTGACTAATATTCTTGATTTATTTTGTCTTTTTAGATCTCAATTTTGCAATACTAGAAGATGTCCATTTTATTTTTGTGGAAAAATAAAATTAACATATAATCCTTTGCATATTTCTTTTATATAAAGTCAAATATTGGGCACTAGGGATCATAAAATGTGCTACATCAAGCTTTTTTTATGATGGCGATCCACTGCGTTATATAGAGAAATGGGAATTATGAAGAATTATTACTTATAGACAATAATAATTCTTCAACTTTTCATATTTCTGAAATAATTCTAAGTGTAGAAATAAACCAGGAAGAAATGTTATATTTGAGAAAGAAAAAATACTGAAAAAATATGTAGTATAAGAAAAGAGGAAATAATATGTTAGCTGCCTTTGTGGGTAGCTATAGCTCTGTTATAGCTGTTGTATATCTGTGTCACAGAGGGACTCTTGACAAGGCCCTGCAGTGACAGGACAAGGGGAAATGGCTCTAAACAGAGAGAGGAGAGATTTAAATTAGTTATTAGGGAGAGATTCTTTGCTGTGAGAGTGGTGAGGCACTGGCACAGGTTGCCCAGAGAAGCTGTGGGTGCCCCATTCTTGGAAGTGTTCGAGGCCAGGCTGGATGGGGCTTTGAGCAGCCTGATCCAGTGGAAGGTGTCCCTGCCCATGGCAGGGGGGGTGGAACAAGACAATCTTTAAGGTCCCTTCCATCCCAAATCATTCTATGATTCTGCTGCTGTATCTGTGATGTTCCAGGATAAAATAATTACAGACAGACCTAATAGTTTTTATTAGACCAGCAGGTATGCTCAGGAAAAGGCAGAAAAGCTTTCAGGCACACAAGACCTATGGATGCAAAAGAAGCAGACAGAAGTTGGCTTCCAATGCTTTAATAAAGCTTTGACTTCCTAAAAGCTAAAACCCAGACTCCAGCCAGACTTCTGGAGCTCAACAGATGTACACAAATGCTCTAGGCGACAGATGCTCAGTGTGGTTATTTCCAAAGCCATGAGAAAATGTGAAGGTAAAAAGAATGATGATTTCATGAAATGGAAGGAGAATCAGACAAAAATATTTCCTCAAGACCTCCCATCCTAAACTCATACCTTCCATACTACTTTTTTCTTACAGAAGGTATCTTTCATTTCCCATTAATGTCTCCGAGACTGTCCTGAAGACTAGGGACACCCACTCTCTGCTCTTTCAAATACGACTGTGCTGGAGAGGACACAAGAAACCTGAACACTCTCTTAACAAATTGCAGAGTATCCAGCCAGCAACCAAGTACCATGCAGCCACTTGCTCACTTCCCCAGCAGCAGGATTGAGGAAAGAATCAGAAGAGTAAGAGCTGGAAAACTCATGGGATGAGGAAAAAACAGTTTAATAGGGAAAGCAAAAGTCACATGTGCAAGTAAAGCAAAACAAGGGATTCTTTCATCAATTTCCATGGGCAGACATGTGTTCAGCCTTCTCCAGGACAGCAGGGCCCCATCACATATAGCAGGGACTTGGGAAGACAAACACCATCAATCCAAATGTCCCCTCCTTCCTTCTTTACCCACCCTACCCCACCCCTCCCATTTTATATACTGAGCATAACACCATATGGTCTGAAATATCCCTTTGGTCAGGTTGGGCCACCTGTCCTGGCTGTGTCTCCTCCCACCCTCCCATGTGCCCCCAGCTTTCTCCCCAGCACGGCAGTGCAAAAAGCAGAAAAGGCCTCGGCTCTGTGCAAGCCCTGCTCAGCAATGACAAAAACATCTTTGTATTATCAACCCTGTGTTCAGCACAAATCCTAAACATAGCCCTATGCCAGCCCCTGTGAAGAAAATTAACTATTCCAGCCAAAACCAGCACACAGGGGGAAAATTACCCAAAATACAGACAGGGAAAAAAAGGCAAAATAAAATGTATTTGTGCTCAAGAAGAGCTATACAACAGCTTGGGTTTTGTTACAAAGACAGTTGTAGATGAGGATTTAAAACTCACAAGTAAATCTGCAGGAAATCTTTTCAGAAACAAGCATCACTTTGTGATTTTAATGTTCAGTTTTATATATTTCTGCCACAGAATTAACTTTTTACTACTACAAGTAGTCATTATATCCACATTTCTAAAGCTAATACTTTGATTTAACATAAAATGTATGAATGCACATTGCATACAAGCATGGAAACTCATACCAAAAAATGCTTGTCAAATGCCATGAGAAATAAACAAGAACATCGTAACTTTAATACAGATTTTCAGCACAATTCTTTCTCATAAGATTGTCAGGTGGGATGATGGTTATGTCACGCTGATGGAAGGGGAAAAGCATCGCCCCTGATCTGTAACCATCACGTTTTCACTGAGGATAAGTTGTTTCACTTTTCACAGCATTAAACTGTTTAAATTAACCTTTGAAGTTTCTTTGCACATATTTGTCCATAAGCTGTTTAAGCTGCTGCAGCTCAATGCTGCAATGAAAGGCAGAACTGTAAACAACATACTTACTGTCAGCATTTCCACTTCATCTAATCCTGTAAGTTTTTGTTACCTTCCACCCATGCGAATAACAAAGATTTAGCCCTTTCAGAATTACATTATTATGTATAATAAAAGCCGTGTACTAAAACCCAGACAGCAATACTTACTGATTTTTATTACTTTGATGCTTTCATTCAAAATACAAAATTTACATTATTCCAGACCAAGAAATTCTGGTGCTGAAATGCAAGCCTGAGGAAATCTATTCTTCATTTTTTATGCCAGCTTTCTCAGCTCTGTTTCTTCAGCCAGATGGTGGAACAGGCTCCCCAGGAAAGTGGTCACAGCACCAAGCCTGCCAAAGTTCAAAAAGTGTTTGGACAACAGCTTCAGGCACATGGTTTGATTCTTGGAGTGTCCTGCGCAGGGCCAGGAGTTGGACTTGATGGTCCTTAAAGGTTCTTTCCAACTCAGGACATTCTGTGATCCTGTGACTCTATGATTCATGCAGATGAAGATAGGACCTTTCCATAAGCATCATCTCTATACTGCAAATGAAGACAGACTTCAAAAGGCAGTCTGGAAAAGTAAAACTCTGCACACCACTTTTGATAAAAGTTGAAGCTCAACAGCTTTAAATAACTTGTCTGAGGTCAGAATGAACTGAATTTGGAAATAAGGCTAGTGAAATGTCAACCCTAATTAGCGGTTGTCATTAAAAAACCAGCATCACAGATGAAAAGTTATATTGAAAGAGTTCAGTGATAAATGTTAACCAGGAAAAAAGTATATGGATACAATGATGTTTTGATGATACCATTTAGAGGTAAATCTTGGAGAACAGCTGTTTTCAGAATAATTGTCTTGAATATTAAGATTGTTTTATGTAAGTATCACTAATGCCACAACAAAAGATAACACAGAATATAAAGGGGCTTCTTGCTATGAGCAATTTGCATACTAAGTGCTAAAATTAATTTCTAAGTTTCCATTTTTCAATTATGAGTAAAATGAATATAGAAATAGTGAGCAAGGGCACTGCCATATTTGTTTAAAACATTTTATTTTATCTTGATTTTCAAAGTAGGCTAAGAAATTAAATCAACAAAACATGGCAAAAAATCTGAAATGGCATTTTGTGTTGTTCTGTAAATGTGTGCTTTCATAGTTCATTTTATTTTGGGGTTATTTCAAAGAAGAGTCATTGCTTAAATAATTGAATTACATACTCTTGAATTATATGGCATATTCTTATCCTGGTTTTGTAATTGCAGATTTGTGTATATAGCTCAGGAATACTTTTCTGAAAATTGAACCTGAAATATCTAATTTGGTGCCCTGGATTAGCTGATTACCAAACTGTTTCCTCAAGCATCATGTTTTCCTGAAAGCTTCTCATGCACTGACAGGTTCTTCCATTCATTGCAACATTAATCTTCTTTCTCAAGAAGATGAGTAAAGAGATGAACCGAGATGGTCTTGGCAATCCTTTGAGTGCTGACAGTCTTGCTCATTTCTTACAAGTACAGGTAAGGCCTTCTTCACCAATGTCAGTAATACAGACACATCAACCAAGAGGCTTCCCTTGTTAAAATATTTATTTATTTATATGCATTATTGAAAAATAGAGGTGTTAAGTAGAAATAAATTTTGCTTCTGGAACGCATCAATATAATGTGTGAGATCAAAGTCAGAAAAGAGCTAGACTGAGAGCCAGACTGACATTTCATAAGACGCTCACATGAAGTTTGAATCTGATACGAAAAAAATCCATTCCTCTGGTATTCAAGGATTTTATTATCAAGACTATCTCTTTTACCTCTAAATTAAATTAAAATAAAGGCATTAAAAGCATATTTAGATTTTTTGATAGAATTTGCTTATCTCCATTTGAAAGGTGGAAATATATCTTTAGCTTTAGCTTGTTTCTTTGCTATTCACTTATTGAGGGGCACTTATGCCAACAGTGTAAAAGCCAGCGCTTACTTTTCATATTGATCCCAAAATTGTTCCTCTAGAAATGGGAGTTGCATCATTTCAGCAGCCTAATCTTAGATATATTTTTAAATGAGTAATATTGAAGAGGAGAAGGAGAAAGTGCAAAGATAAATGTCTGAGGGGATATTGTATTTCTCTTGTAACCCAAGCAGAGCCAGGTGTGCACACCTTTCCAATTAGCTATAACAAACCATGGGAAGAAATCTGGTTTTTAAGATCACTGAGAAAATTTGGTGTTCCAGGTATCCTCAACCACATACTCTGGGACAGAGCTACAAACTGTGAGGGTAATTGGGTGTGAAAAGGCAGTCACATCTCTCTGGAGCCTGGGTCACTTTGGGATGTCACACTCTAGCCCAGAGCTGGAGCACTGAATTAGTGGACACTGACAGTTGTTACTTAACAATGAGGGTTTTATAATCTGGGGGTGGGCACCAACAAATCAGCCACATATTGGTGTTAGATTATGTAAAGGAAACCCTTTAACCTCCAGTTGCTGTAACATATCCTCTTCCATTTAATGCAATAACTTGGCTAAATTGCTTTTAAGGATAAAATGATTCGATAGTACAGACATGGGCTATTCTGTGCTGTCCTCAATTGTTTAATTTCCTAATAAACTAACGATGTAGCCACAAGATCTGCTTCTCTCCCCCTCCTCCACATCTTGCTAGCTAGATGGTTATTTTTCTTTACATTTAACTCCTTCCCCCTCATTCAAAATCTCTTCTGAAAGTTGTCAAAATGTGTCTTACCTGTTTAAAACAGCCTGAGACCTGGACTCATCACACTGTCGTGAGTTTTCTTAAAATGGCAAAATGAGTATAAACCAGAATGCAAGGAAATGAGCTCAATTGCTATCGTCATGAACGGTGCTATTTGAGACACCGAGCAAATTAATCAGATTATGGGTAAAACTTGTGTGGAACAAGATAAACCTGAAAACAGGTTATACTCTTTGTATATTTCATTTGAATAAAATACACTATATTATCAATATGCATTGACAGCATTAATAATACATGTGCTATTAATAAGAGATGACATTTGCATTAACATATTAAGCAATCCTTAATGCTTTTAATGGGTTTTTTTCTCATTTGTTATTTTCTGGACTTAGAAGATATAACATTATTATAATACAATATGCCTATATCAACTACAAAAATATTTCAAAATTTGGGAACCATTTAAAAGGCTGTACTAGGAAGTTTCATGGAATAAATATTTCAACGATCTCCAGACAAGAAGAAACAGGATTTCATTGATCTAAACTCTATTATGTTGTTAAATTCTTTAGGAAAAATCTTACATCGCTGGTGAAAGATAATCTAATACTTAGCAGATGATTCTAGCTGTGACTTACAGACAACCTCTCTTAAAATGCAGGTATTTTTCCAAGTCCGAACTTCTGCACCTAAAATTTCAGTGAGAAGAGCTTGTTTTGCTTATTTTGTGTCTATTCCACAGTAAATTTAAAATACTGAAATAATTAAGGCAAAACATACTTATGCCTGTTTTGGTGTCTGAGGTGTAAATCCAGATACCAAAAATCCAGCTGTGTAGATTCCTCTTGACACTGACAAAACCTATACCTGTGACTGGGAGAGTTGAGCTGAACTTTTGTGACAAGAGGAGAGAACCTGCATTCATATCTATATGAATTCATAGAATTATAGATTGGTTTGGGTTGGAAGGGACCTTAAAGATCAGCTTGTTCCAACATCCCTTCCATGGCCAAGGACACCTTCCACTAGATCAAGTTGCTCAGAGTCCCATCCAACCTGGCCTTGAGCACTTCCAGGGATGGAGAATCCACAATTTCTCTGGGCAACCTGTGCCAGTGCCTCACCACTCTGCAAGCAAAGAACATCTAATCTAAATCTCCTCTTTAAGTCTGAAACAATTCCCCCTTGTCCCATCCCTATCGGCCCATGTAAAAATGCCCTGGCATGCAGCCTCCATTCAAATGAGAAACAGAGGTTTTCATTTTCTAGTGCCTGTCAACTTTCCACAAACACAGATAATGCCTTTAAGAATAAAAACACTGAATTATATCATTTCAGATAATGCAATCAATAACAATGCCCTAATTCCAATCTTTCCATCCTAAAATTCAAGTGAATTTTTTTGTAGTAAAAGATGATGCAAAAACCGCAGGTTGACTGTAAGAATTTGTTAGTCTTGTAGTTTGTTTTCTGACATTATTAACAGAAGAGAATGCCTTAGAAATATCGCTGTAGCTGTTGGGCTTGCAGTTGCTTTCCAGATCACCTGGAAAATCAGTAATTGCAGAACAAACTTCACAGAGAATTAATGGAGATGCTGGCGGTGATGGTGAGGCAGCTGCCAGATATCCACTGTAAACATAATGTATGTAAGTGAAACTATTACTGATAATCTACTAATGTGCATAACTGACAACCAGTTTATTAGATTTAAATATCATAGATAGCAAAAAAAAAAAAAANAAAAAAAAAAAAAAAAAAAAAAAAAAAAAAAAAAAAAAAAATTGATAGCCAGGTACAAGTTTCCTCTAGCTTCTTTCTCTAAAAGTTTGAAAATCTATAAAATACTAGGTAAAGAGCTTCTCGCTATGATCTGTTGTAGTAAAAAGTTCGCAAAAACTTGTGGACAACTTATGGCCCTTTTAAGTATATGTTTTCTGAAACAAAAAGGAAATCTGTAGTATTTTTTGCATTTTGTAGTGGGTTGACCCTGAATTGACAGGCAACCTTTTAGACCAATAACGCTTCTCTAAATTTCCATATTTAAACCGCGTGGGAAGGTGGGATTTGGGGCCTTCCTTTCCAGCTTGCCTGCCATAAAGGTGCGGGGGGGAAGTGGCCTCAGAGCCTCCGGGCCCCGCCAAGCC